>WPIO01000027.1:532500-1100000 GCA_009760855.2 Cristatella mucedo | reverse complement strand
TTCGTAACCTGGTTAAGTATTACTCTCTTGGAAAAAGTAGATGCTGTGGGGAACATTTTGGTTTTTATCTTTGCTCTTAAATGTTGACATATA
Organism: Cristatella mucedo; assembly: GCA_009760855.2. Lineage (NCBI taxonomy): Eukaryota > Metazoa > Bryozoa > Phylactolaemata > Cristatellidae > Cristatella > Cristatella mucedo. Next base: position 1,099,907 of record WPIO01000027.1, on the reverse strand, counting down.
GTTGGATGTCATGATGTCGGTTGATAGGGGATAAAAAGCGTTATAAATATAAATAAATATTTAATTAATTTGTATAGCACACTAAGAGAACTAAATCTCTATTTACACGCTTCATATATGCCGAAGGACTCGAGCCCTCAACCGTCGTCCAAGGCAAGTACCTTGACCTCAGTCTTTAAAGGCAAGTAACTTAATCCTTGGGCTTTAGGTCATGGGAATTGAAGTGGCATTCATCGATTGTTAAAGTTTGTTATGGTTTGTTAAACTGCAAGAGTCAGAGAAGCAGATCATGGATTTGGATAGCTAATCATTATGAGCCACAGAACAAGTATGAGTAGGCCAGATTTGGCGTCCCAAACTCGTCAGTCGTTTAGAGTCTACGTTTCAGTGTGTAACAATCTCTCAGAAGATGCCTCTGCAGACTGGGTTGAATTCACGAATCTAGTTTATTAGTAATGGAGGCAACAACGCTTGCTTGTCCCTAGATGTCCCTTAATGTTTGACCGAGCCAGATGGAACCTCGAATGAAGGGCCTCTTCTTGTCAAGCATCACCATTCCACGAGGTTTGCTATGTACATTTTGTAAAGATAAAAACTTGCAGGATTTATATACTAACGTAACTATTCTAATACCGATGGACAATTTTCTAAAGCTGCCAAAATTCTTGTTGATGATATGTTCCTTTTACACTATTCTTATTAAATTTAAATGAATTGTGTTCGGTAGAAATCGGGTGTGCTTGTACATAGGCATATCCACTGCAAAAATAATATAGCCGTGGTGATTCATTTATTGAATAGTACTGCTTGCATAAGTCCCAATGCTTAAGAATTTATTTTTTAAGTGATTATGAAACAGTGGAAATGTTTAGGAACTACCATCGCAACTCTTATGCAAATTATAAGTTTGCATGTATGCAGATATATACCTAATACGTGTGTGCGCGTTCGCTTGCACACACATTGTGTACGTATGCAGAAATGTACTTAGCATGGTCATTTTTGTGGGTGGCAGTTGGTGTGCATACTGTCCATAGAAGAGCATTGATTTGCATTCGCTTAAACTGTCGGCTTCTACTTTTAGGTGGAACTCAAGCGTGCTGAGCCGAAAAGCAAGAATGTAGCGTCGGTATTACGGCGGGCCTCAATACCACACAGTGATGACTACACGCCTACGAACTTAGCAGAAAATCCCCCTGACCAGCCGTCACCAGCCATCCAGCAGGTGTCCCCCCTCAGGCCACCTATACAACCTACAATGATAACTCCACCACCACACTTTCTGCCTCCACCGTATTGCACGCAGCCTTATGGACCGCCAGTGCCCACCTATTTTATTCAGTCATCCCCGCCATATAACATATGTAAGTGTAAGGACTCAACTTGATTCAATGCTGCGTACGATAATCGAATTTTTGCTTAATACTTCGACCAGCAATATGTATGATGCTCTGAAAAGAGCTCAGGCTGGGCCTTGGTCTAAAATGTCCGAATCTTCTAAAGTTCATCGATGTCGTTTTACTCTCATCGGGGATAGTTCCTAAGGAACTTCGACCTCCGTATACATGAGGCTTTTGAATAAGCCAACTTTGACTTACCCTTGTGCTGCGTCCAATTCAAAGAGTCCTTGGCCTTCATCCAGGACATGCAGGGACGTTGTCTGAGCACTGTCTTGCAGTCGACTAGTAAAGACGAGTGCAGCTAATACAGCAATTTTTATTTATTTGCAGTTTACTACTCAGCAAATCCTTATGCAATGGGTCCTCATGTTCAGCCAGTGCCGCCCCTGATGCCACAGTACCAAATGCCTTTGCCTCCACAAATCCGTAAGTGACAACTCATTTTTTGCTTCTGCTGACATTTGATGTACTTCTAGAATACAGTTTACTCTTTATCTGAGGGTGCTACAACAAATGTGTTATTATTATTATTAGTATTAATACTCTTCTACTGACGTTGTAGGGCCCTACGGTATCGGCGGTGTTGGCAGTAACGTTGCCATGATGGCATGATCCAGACAAAAGTAAAAACAAAGCATGAAGTATATATTTGTCTTCTATTTATGATATGTTAAGCAATAAATATTGCAGCCAATGGCAAAACTGCTGAACAAAACTTGTTACGAGAATTTTGCCTTGTGGTTGTTTCTTCTCTGTAATATTTTCGTCTGCGATTTACAGTGAGCTGATTCCTGCTTTTCGTGTCGTACGTAGCCTGCTCGTCCCAACTATTGCCTCCACCTGAATTCATAAGTACCATATATTTAAATATTTCTCAGCCGATTAACGAGTCCAGGTCCTATTTCCCCCTAAGGCTAAGCATTTAGTGTGCATTTCAACGAGTTCGTGCAGTTCTATAATCAGTTAATTAGGGCAGCTGACCGAAGATTCGGACAGAGCAACTGCATGACGGGACTTCGAGTGTTAGCTAGGGAAAGAACTACAAGACGATTACTATGAGCGTTTACACGGTGTGCAGAGTTGGCGGCATTCATTCAGTGTAGAAACGATAACTTCGAGAGGCGAATGTAAGCCAGCTAGCGACTGAGAACCAAGGGCAGAGGCTAAAGCTCTTCCCCTGACTTTGCCTGAAGGGGAGATCGGTTTGCTACTGCGATTCAAGCCTACTCTTGGCTTATATGCCGACGCTTCGGCATATAGCTGGGGAGAGTCCCACTTCCCAAAATAGTCTTTGCCGAGATAACCGAAGCAGCTCCAAAGCCTAGTAAGCCGGTCACGTGGCATTGCAAATGATTCGTTACAGCCTGGTTAAAGGTTAGCGAGGCGAAGAGGATCCACGCATTCCTATCCACGCTGACTTGCCGGTTGCAGCCGTTCATCTTCGCATCTACGCGCGATAGGACGCTCGCGGTTGATGCACAATAATAATAAGTTTGATAAAGCGCCCTCAGAAAGCTCAAATCTCTTTCTAGGCGCTTTACTGCAAAGGAAGCACGATCGAACGGTTAGTGGTAGCATGCTCAATCAACAACAAGAATAACATGGTTAGGGGTGACATGCACAGGGTCAGCATGCAAGTGTGGTTAGTGGCAGCATGCGCGGTGTCAGAAAGTATAAGCGCATAAAGGTCGACTCGCAGGGATTCACTAAATGCTGTGATACACAGGAAACGCAAAACCCTTATAGCAAAGCTCAGCTTATGTGAACATCCAAACAGGCACATCGCATCGCCTCTTGCAGACGTGCAGCTGACAACTAACCACGGTCCCATCAAACCTGACTTCCTGTCGCTCTCTTTTGAGCAGCTTCACTGCTAACGCAACTGACGAATACTTTCTCTCCTTGCTTCTCATCGTACTATCTGGTCCTCTGACTCGGGTCAGTGAGCTCTGTCACTAAACCTTACTAGGATCTTTTGTAGACCGTGCTGCCTTCAGTTGCTACGCTCAAAAAGTCTTTTGCAAAAAAACTAAAATAATGTAATTCATTTGCCTAGCCCCTTAAGCGAACTTTATCTCTATCCAGGCGCTCCACACATGCCGCAGGACCTCGAGCCCACGACCTCGGCCATCGAAGGCGAGCACCACAACCCCCTTGCTGAGTTACGTCATAGCACTCCGTGACTTGGAGGCATTTTAAAGACAGCAACGAATCCACCTGCTCCCACTGCATTTTCGTAATCAACCTGAGCTGTCCTTTATAAGCTGATGCGTCGTGAAATTGTGCGCCGTATTCCTAACCAATTGACTTGCTTCATTTCCAGCATAGTTTAAATGCCCAGAAAGATTTTTAGTTCTCTTTGGGCACTGGGCGGGATTGTTTATCACAATTTTAATGTCATATTAATTTTAGAGGCGTTAAAGATGTCGTGATATTTCTAAGGCACTGCATCAGCTCTCGAGCTACAGTCCGTTGCCCCAAACGCAGAGCAAGCAACCGGGGCTGGTCTTTGCAGTAGCTTAACGGTTACGAAGCAAGTACATCGAATCACGGCCAGTGAATCCTAGAAGCTGGACCAGTACACTTAGATGTGTTCACGGTAATAATAATAATAATAATATTGCACTTGATAAAGCACCCTCAGAGAACTTAATCTCTTTCTAGGCGCTTTACATTTGTTGCAAAGTGATATGCAATAGAATAGTAAGTAAAATCATGCTTGAGAAACAAACAAAATGATAAATATGGTTAGGGGTGACATGCACAGGGTCAACAACTCGCGACAACTATCAAGGAAGCCAATATTTTAATAAAGGTCACATCTTTAGCATAGAGCTTTGTATTCCCATGCAACAATTTTAAAGCGCCTAGAAAGAGATAAAGTTCTCTCAAGGCGCATTATCAAATAGAATTATTATTATTATAAAGCCACGGGGTTTACATGTGGACTAGCCGAGCCGTAAAGTAGGACTGACTAACCATTACTTCGGATATCCTTGCATGCTCTCCGAACTTCAGCTATCTCGTCTCAAATAAATACATACCGTATTTTACAGTGGATAAGCTACCATTTTCTCAATATTTGGGGTCGTAATGGAGAGGAAGCTTATACAGGGTAGGTTATTTTTTGCTTTAATGTTGCGCTAAACAACGTTCCTGCTTTGAATGACTATAGTCAGAGCTTTCAGGAAGCGTGGCATTTCAAATGCAATGTACCGAACGGAAGATGACGCAGTCTATTGAGAGAGTGACTACAACAATGATAACGGAGTTTCCACCACATTTCAAGCCTGTGATATGAACGAGGAAGATCGAGAGGGTATCCAGCATTTCTAATGCTGAGGATAGTGATTGTGACACGAGTGATTGTTGGGTGAGTCTTGATTATGTTCATTTCATTCAGTTATTGAATAAAAGTATTATTTTCGAAAAAGTTGTTTCAAAAACTTGGGGGCTAAGACACCGGTGGGGGTGGCCCAGTGGTTAAGATGCTCTCCCCGACCAAGGCCTGGCCGAGGTCGTGGGCTCGAGTCCCGAGGCATAAGTGGAGCACCTGAATAGGGATTAAATTCTCTTAGGGCGCTATACAAATGAATTTTATGTTTATTTACGTACACGGTACAATATGGTACATAACTCAGGAACCAATAATAGTCTGTAATACCATCGTAATCTGACTTAGTTAGGACGCCAGCGGCTCGATGCATTTTAAGACAGGCCTCTAAGGAGGCGATTGAGTGGGCGCGCCATCGACGCTAAGCTCCGAACTCTTCATGTAGAGATACACGTTCCGTCTTAGAGTAGTGAGTCTACGAAAGCTTCTTTGAAGGTGGCTTGCCTTCGATGTGGAACTTCAGGTTCTTCCAGAATTGGGACTAAACGATTTTTTGTGGCGTCCAAGACCTTTTATGGGCTTCCGTTTTGCTTCCACCTATGTCTCCGGAGGGAGCCCGCCAATTTTCAGCTGGGTTGAATTAAACTGGCCCATTGCGCAGGGAACTCTCCAGCTTCTGCAGCTCTCTTCAATCTTTCGAATAATCAATTCATCAACCTTCAATCTTTCAATCATCAATCTTCCGAATCGGAGTAACTAATCTCTGTAAAGGCATCCGACGAGATTTCCTACGGTGGGGAGATTCAGACTTAAGGTGGGAAGTTCCTTAAAAGAAAACTTATTTATCCTCATGCGGTGAAATAAGCCTTTCTTATAATTATCATTATTATCATTATTGCTGTTGATCGGTTGCTCACTCGCTCGGCTTTGGTGCCGCCATTCTTGAAACGGACATACGCAAAGTGCCTCCCATTCGGTTATCTGGTCTTGTTATGGGAGAACTGCTGGAAAATGAGTCGAAAATCGAGCTTTTAGTTGGCAGTGCATTACAGGAGGAAGATGTGCTAGAAATGTGCTCCGAAGTTTTGACATTTGACAACATTAACGTTTGACTCATTTGACAATTGACGTGCGGAGAGATTTAAAAAAATGTGTATGACTTGCTTGCACAGGAACTAGTCCTTCGGCTCCACTAATTCTGAACGCCTGCTGAATATGGGGACTCTCTAGCGTTGAGCTTCGTAAACAGCAGATAAGAAACTCTCATCGGAGTCCAGGCCATTAGCCGAAATCTCGGAACGATTCTAGAATTTACTTGATAGCGATACACCCAACGTCAACGCTACGGCTAATAGTGAGAGCTATAGCTCATGCAGATACGCGAACCCCAGCCCCGCCCTATCGGAGAAATTCAAATGAAGCGATCGGCTATCCCAGGCTATTCATTTAATAGTAGTATGGCCGATGCAACCGGTTACAGCTTGATGCTCCGCATGCAGCTCCCACGGCGCCTCTCTTGGGGTACATTAGTGTACTACATATAGATAGTCAGCTTGGTTTCACTGCAACTCACTGCTTACTGGCCTACTAGCATGTGCGATCAGGCGATTGCAGCTTGGGCAAAACTCTGCAGCTAGGCTTGTCTGCCGTGAGCGTCGCAGTTGCCACATTACTCCACTTCTCGCCGACCTGCACTGGCTACCAGTCAAGCAACGGATTGACTTCAAGGTTTTGTCGCTCACTTTTAGGTCCCTTCATTCTATGGCTCCAGCCTATCTGTCAGATATACTAACACATCAGGCCAAGCATTGTACCACCCGCTTCTCGGAATCCAACAGTCTAGAAATACCTCATACAAACCTTAAATCCTTTGGAGACCGTGCATTTAGTTCATATGCTCCCAAAGCCTGGAACTCCCTCCCGACCTGCGTCAGAACATCCCCTGACCTGACCACATTTAAAAAGAATTTAAAAACACCTATTTAGGGCAGCATTTAGTGGGTCCCTGTGATTCGTCTTTGATGTGCTTATGCGTGCTGACACTGTGCATGCTGCCACTAACCACATTTGCATGCTGACCCTGTGCATGTCACCCCTAACCATATTATTCATCTCGTTTGTTTTTCAAGCATGATTTTACTTACCATTCAATTGCATTTCACTTTACAGCAAATGTAAAGCGCCTTGAGAGAGATTGAGTTCTCTGAGGGCGCTGTATCAAGTGAATTATTATTATTTTTATTAGTCCAAGTTGCAATCGATATGGAGGCTTGATGCTTCGAAGTTAAAGCGGCTTTAAAGACGCTTAATTTGAACATGGTTTTTTCTACTTCTTAGTCGAACGAGCGTTTATTAAAGCATTTGGTCCTACTGCAGAAGCGATGGTCCTTGGCCGGTGCACGTTTTCATGAGTGCGACGCGCGTGATTCGGTAGGACTGGCCGAGCGGAATAATGGCCCTTTCTGCTATGGTCACTGTGCCCAATGGATGACCTGCGCCTACGACAACGCGCTGGCATGGCCCCAAAATTGATTACTGGGCCGAGTCAAGCTGAGCGGACAGGCTAACAGATGAGCTTACGTCCTTGTCCGCGCTAGGTCAGGCAGCGGCGCGAGTGCAGTGCGCATTCCGCTCGCTCAGTCGAAGCACCGAATCATGTGCGTCGCACTCACAAAAAACGTGCTTCAGCCAAGGATTCGTGCTGCTGCCGTAGGACCGAATGCTTTACTAAATGCTCGCTCGACTAACAAAGAAAACTAACTTTTAGACCACTATTTACCGACCGAATAGAGATTTTAATATGGCGTTCTCTTAGAGAGCCGAATCTCGATAGCACGCAGCAAGGGAAGCAATAAACGGCGCCGAAGTGTAAAGATGGAGCACTCAAAAGTCCGCAAGCAGCTCTCTCAATGTTGAGAGTATGCTTCGGTAATTAGCGAGGCTGACCGTCGAGCTAATCTCCGTTCGCGGCGCGCCGCAGCCGCTCCGCATCTGACCGCCGTGAAGGCGGCGGAACGTCACACCCTGCCGCCAATGCTTTAATGATTAACGCAACTCGGCTGCCTTGCAGCCTGCCGTTCCCAGTCCGACGGCGGATGACGGCTGAACTCCCGCGCCCTGCCACGCACATCTGGCAATTGAGGGCAGTCGGCCTCCTTGCGGGTTTGGCCTGCTAACCGCAACATACCCGGAGCAGCTGCAGCCCCTTTTTAACTCACATACGCCCTCCCGCTCTTCTCGTATTAGTGTTCTCCGACAGGCAATACAGAGCTCTCTCTCTCTCTCTCTCTCTCTCTCTCTCTCTCTCTCTCTCTCTCTCTCTCTCTCTCTCTCTCTCTCTCTCTCTCTCTCTCTCTCTCTCTCTCTCTTTCTCTCTCTTTCCCTCTCCCTCTCTCTCTCTCTCTTTCTCTCTCTCTCTCACGCGCTCTCTCTCACGCGCTCTCTCCCTCTCTCTCACGCTCTCTCACGCTCTCTCACGCTCTCTCTCTCTCACGCTCTCTCTCTCTCTCTCTCTCCCTCTCTCTCTCTCTCTCTCTATCTTGATCTCTCGCCCGGCGACGCTAAGGTTCGTGCCGCTCAGGAGACCCACCTGCTTGCTGCCGGAGCCATAGCCGCACCATAACAAGTGGATGCTGAATAACAATAATACATTTGATAAAGCGCCTTCAGAGAACTCAATCTCTTTCTAGACGCTTTACGGTTGCTGCAAAGGAAATGCAATCGAATGGTGAGTGGTATCATGATTGATGAACAACATGAATAACATGGTTAGGGTGACATGCACAGGGTCAGCATGCAAGTGGGGTTGGGGGCAGCATGCATCCCATTCGTCCGGTTACGTTTACGCTCGTGCTTCCGGATGACGAGCTACATCAACAAAACCACAAAGAGAAAGCGAAAAGAATGGTCTATATTACCAGGGCCGGTGCAAAGCATTTTGGTGCACTAGGCGAGATCAGGCATCTGGTGCCCCTTTTGCCATCGTGACACAAACCCAATTTAAGGAGTAGAAAACATTTGTTATCATAAGGACTCACAGCGCATACGTAAATTACATGGGTAGATGCAGTACTACATAAATATTAAAAATAAACTTGGCTTTCCTTGCTTTTTTATTGGCAAATATTCAGGCATTTCTTTAATGTCAAGAGGAAATGCTAAATCTGATTAAATAGAAATTTTTGCTTAGTCAAATAGTCTTTCTTGGCACAGTGTTGAATTAAGATAATCATTTATTAGTTTTAATTTTGAAACTTCTTTCTCCACTGGCCACTGAAATTGGCAAGGCCAATAAAATTCTGACTGCCACTGAAAGATTCGGAAAAATTTGTATCAATTTATGCTGCATTAGATTAATAATCCCTTTCTGAAGTAATCCCTTTCTGACAGAGCATCACAGACTTTGTTAAGGTTTCAATAATATAATAGTATAATATCTCAGCGGTTTCAGGGAATCCATTCTATTTTTCCATCTGTTTTAACTGAGTGGTTTTACCACAAGATGTGACTTTTGAAGCTTTTGATGCTGTGACTTTTGAGGACTCCCCAAGGCCAAATAGATGCTGAGAAAAAAACGGATGTTTGCTGCACCAAAGCAAAGAAATTCACAGCCGCCTGAAAACTCTTTGCTGCATTTACTACTAGATTCGGAAGAGTGGGCACTGCAAGGTACATAGAAGGCACGCGGGCCTATGTTTAGTATCCTATTCTGCACTCCATTTCCCTGCCTTCATGTTACTGCTGTTGCCATACCCCCTGTCCTCTTGTATTTCCAACACCAAATCCCATATCTTTGAAGTGCTGGAACAAAACTTCAGTCATGAATGCACCTGTGGTCTCTTGTAACGGGATGAAACCAAGGAAATTCTCTCTGATTATCGCCTCGATTTCACTTAGATGAACAAACTAATAATCAATTCAGTGTAGCTGATATCTGAAGTACAGTCAAGAATAGCTGATATGTTGATGACTTGGGTGCTTCTATTTTTCGGATGCATTATTATACAAACTAAAAATCATAATAATTCATTCTGAATGTCTTTGCCGAGATAATGTGCGTCAGTTTCTTGTCAGCAACCATCCGCAGGTATTCCATCAGCATAGGATCAAAGAGGGCTAGAAACTCAAACGAATTTGATAAATTTTCCACTCCCAGTTACGGACAGCCTTTCATTCGATCCATGGAATGCTAAATTTTGAGGTTCAAGTACCCTTGCTAGTGCAAGGAGGTGCTCCAAGGCCTGTTTCCAATATTCCTCCTGTTGCTTAATTTTCTGTTTATTGTCTCATTTATTGTCTTGCCTTCTGCTAGTGGCACCTCCAATTCCCCCCAAGCTGGATAACTTTCTAGGTATGATGGACTTTTCTCATGTGAGGACAAAATTGCCGACATATTTTTTAAATCTTTACAGGCACTTTCTTGCATGGAAGAAATGCTAGCCTTCTTTCTAAATAGCTTAACAGTAAACGCAGAATACTACATTTCTTGATTTAGAATACACCAACCACAGGCGGATGTCCTCCCCATTTGCATGCCTTCTTTTGTAACGGAGCTGAGAAAATCTTCTATTGTGTGAATCATATGGAAAAACAGGGGCACAAACCTGCTGCGGTCTCTTTTCCACTACAAGTGCAGTAAATTCTCCAATATAATAAGGGGGCCATGTGACAGGGTCGCTGTAATCCAACTCCGGTCCAACTTGTTGCAAGACTTGAACAGTACTGTCTTGATTATCGCTTATCTCGGTCTAGTTTTTGTCTGTACTTAGAAGTGAGACTGCCGTTTCTTCATTTTGCTCATCCAGACATGTTTCCACTTCAATATTTTTTGTCCGTGACTCGCCAGTAGTCGCTCGGTACCTCGGTCAGTAGATGAGTTCTTGCTTCTATAGGTATTTTAGGAAACACCCTTTTCTTTTGCTGGCTCTTGGGCCTTTTCAGCCCTTCTCTTATGATTTAGAGCCACTGGCGGTTTTTTTTATCCATAACTCTGTCGGGGAGTAATAGCATTTACAGTGCTCTTGTACTGTACCACTGGGGTCGGTGCAGAATGAGTGGCAACTAGCAATTATTATTATTCGCATGCAGCAACATCCCGCCGCCAGAAGCGAGAGTATGCTGGTCGTCCAGTCATCAGCTGCAGACCGAGGCTGCACACGGAGTTTCGGCCCGAGTAACTGCGGTGATCTCACCTCGCCCGGGCCGACAGCCTGATCGAACCGGCTACCCTGGACGACCGCTGCCTGTCTGTTGTGCAGATAATTAGCAGATGCAGAACAAGAACAGAGACTCACAGAAGACTGTGCACCACCTCAGGATCATGGACTGTTAGGGAACCTACTGTGGGCACATTTATATGGGCTCGAGTTATATAATCTTCAACGAAGGCCTATGACTCTCAACCTACCTTTGAAGCTAGTCTGACTTGAGCCTGATAGGCCCCACTACCAGTCATGCCTTTGAAGATCACAGTACTTACAGGCCTTTGGTACTTGACCTGCCTTTGAAACTAGGAATGGACTCTCTAGCACCGGCATGGACTTTCCAGCAGTCGCGTGGTAGGAAACCTGCAGAGAATTATACCAGTGGTCGAGCAGCCTACATACATGAGTCCGTGTGGCTCTGCAAGATAGCTACACATCCCTCCAGCCACTAATTAGTTGCTTGGTACCCCATACGAAAAGTTCGAGTACTGCGACCAAAGCCAGGCACATCCGGCTTCAATTGCACGGCCCAGTTCTTTCATTGCCTATTGCAGCCGTTTTCTCCGAAGACCAATGCGCCCAAGGAACGAGGTCGTCGACTTGCCCACGAAACCCCTAGCACCCACCTCCACTGCAAAGTCTCCTGCACTGCTCGGATAATTCTTTACGGCGGCTTTCTATGGTATTAATTCAATAAGCTGCCAAAAAGTTTTATATGGAAAGTGGTTTGATGTTAGTTCTTAGCACGTGACCAAAATATCATTAAGTTTTCTAGTTTTTTCTGGCGCCTCCTTAGCCCAGCGCTCTAGGCGATTGCCTAGTTCGCCTATTGGAAGTACCGACCCTGACCCTGCGCGTTACAGGCGGTACGGCAGGCGACCCCGCGTGCAGGCCCCGTAGCACGCTTATTACAAGCCAATACTCAGCACGACGACTCACAAACCCGTTGACCGTCGCTAAAAGAGAAGAGAGCTTGCTTCAGTCAGGTCTTCGCCTTGTATTCCGGCCATATCGGAAGGCAGGAACATTAAAATTGAGTTACGTAATAAATACCGCGATGCTTAGAAGCTTGCTTTTAACGGCTATTTCGGTTATAATCGGCCTCCGGTTCAAAATCGGCGGCCAAACTAAAGGTTCGTAATCGCAGGAAATTGAAATAAAAACCATTGGATTCAATTTCATTCTAAAAAACTAAGCCGCTTCCTAAGCCTGGTCTTCAATGGTTTTTTCGGCGAGTCGTGTTCGGAAGACTGCGTAATTGGGTCAGCTAGCCTAAATCAGGTGGCACCCCCTCCCCCCTCTAGCTCTCACAACAGAGCGGTTCGTTTTCCCTCACCTTGACCTTAAGGTGGGGCACATGGCCGGCAGCCCGGATATTTCAGAGAAGGTTCTCAAATACGAACACTTTTTAAACGAAGTGCTTAGGAATGATCTGAGGTAAGTAGAATTTATATATTACTAACCTCGCTTCCAAAACGCCGGTAGCAAAGCAAGTGCATAAGCTAAGTGGTCATGCGCCAATTCCCCTGATGTTTACTTACGTTCGACTGCCCCTGTGTTAGCTTATTGCCACCCAGCGAGCAGCCGCAGTTTGTGCACGCGCTCCGAGCTCGATTCTTGGCGATTTTTCTATGTTAAAACGCATGAAGCTAGTTTACCGAACTTGTGAGAATAAATGAGGATACCCGATGAGAAAATTTGTTCGTGCCTGAACTCGCTTAAGAGTTTGGATTGCGCGTGCTGCACATGAGTGACTTTGTGGGTGAAATGGATTGTCAATAACCTAAAATCAGATAGGCAGGAATATTTAGAGATAAGCCACCGCTGGAGAGCATTCGAGGATGAGAGTGGCTCTGAAGGACGGGTGGAAAAGATGTGCCAGGATCGGCTGCACGAGCAAAGGGGGGAATAGATTCGTAGCGATCTTTGAAGTGAGATTCACAGATCAGGCTTGTGAGCCCTGGAGTCACTGAATTACTGTCCCGAGTAGTATGGAGTGAATGAGCTGATCAGCTAATTGGGGAAGAGCCGATACGTCGCCAGCTTGGAAGGGCAGATGGAGTTGTTCTTTCGTCTACAGTTCGATCTAGTGCTAGCTCCGTTTCTCACTTCATGATGACGTGTGACTAAAAAATACACCGATTTGACAGCGATATTGTTGTAGAGCGAACGGTAGTGGCCTGAAAGCTTCGGTCCACGAAATCAGGCCAGCTACGCAACACTATGATGGGATTTGGATCCTAATGATAAAATATTTTACATCAAGACCTAGCGCTTTGAGAGAGAAAATGCAAACTGGGGTTTATACATGGGTACCAAGTATTCAACTCACTCTTCGCGGACTGGCGTAGCTCGCTTCGAACACTTCTAACACTGCTAGTTGTTCACGTCATTCTTGTTGTGACACGCAGCACCTGTGCGTATGCGTACGTGTGTGCCTGCACGTGCATGTATCACTCCATCTACTATAGATACATCGTACATGCGTGAGTGTGCATGTGTGTCAGTAAAAGTACTTGTGGGTATTTGTGTATATGTCAGTAATTGTGAATGTTTGTGTGTGTGAGCATGTATGTGCGTGCGTTTGTGTGTTTGTGTGTGTGTGTGTGTGTGTGTGTGTGTGTGTGTGTGTGTGTGTGTGCATTCGTGCGTGTGTTTTTATGTGTCAGTGAGTGTGCGCGTGTGTGTGTGTGTTTGTGTTTGCACATGCGCGTGCGTGCATGTGTTTATCTTAGGGGGGCTGCTGGGCTGTTGGAGAGTGCCTTCTCCGATGTTTCTGCCTGTGATGTGGCTGCCTTAATAAGGTCTAGCAAAAAGAGCTCGTCTCCTGAAGACCCTATACCTTCATCTCTGTGGTCTTCACTTGCAGACCAACTTAGCCCTGCCATAACCAAGATTTTTAATGCGTCTTTGGGAAAAGGGGTCGTCCCCAAGTCCATCAAATCGGCAATCGTTAGACCTATTCTTAAAAAGCCTGGATTAGACACAGAGGTCCTAGCAAACTATCGTCCAGTTTCCGTTCTTATCAAAGATTCTTGAAAAAATTGTTGCTAAGCAGCTAGTTGAACATATTGAAAATAATGGAATGTCAGAAACATTTCAATCAGGGTTCAAGAGGTAGTACTCTACTGAAACTGCTCTCCTCCGTGTTAACAATGACTTTGTACGTGGCACCGACGGCGGCAATGTCACTGCCCTAGCTCTGCTAGATCTGTCTGCTGCCTCCGACACTATTGATCAAGAAGTTCTGCTTGAAAGATTGAGAACAGCGATCGGTTTGGCAGACGAAGCACTGGCGTGGTTTAAATCATACTTGTCTGATCGTGTTCAATCCGTGTCGTGTGGGGGTCAGGTCTCAGACATGAGAAGGGTCACCTGTGGAGTCCCTCAAGGGTCTTTACTTGGTCCCTTGCTGTTCTCCATTTATACGCAACCTCTGGGAAAAGTGATTAAGGCCCATGGAATAGGATATCACTTCTATGCTGACGATACTCAGTTGTATTTGTCATTTAAACCGTCGGAATCTGCTGCAGCAACTGAGAAACTGAATGCTTGCCTTGCCGATATTCGATCCTGGATGTCGGAAAACTTCCTGAAATTAAATGACGATAAAACCGAACTGCTTCTCATAGGACACCCTAAGCGTGTGGCTGGATTAAAAGGCTTTGCTGTTCTAATAGGTGATGCTATTGTGCGACCTTCACCACGTGCTCGTAATCTAGGTGTCGTGTTCGACAGCTGCCTCAATTTCAAAAGCTTCATTCAGAAGACTGCCTCTACAGCTAGCCATCACATCCGATCCCTATCCAAGATTAGAAGCTGTCTCCCACAGTGGCTTGTAAAAAATTTAACTAGCTCTTTAGTTCTGTCTCGGCTGGATTATTGTAATTCCCTTTTGGCTGGGCTACCAAAGAAAGCTATTATGCCACTACAGCGGACTATGAATATGGCTGCAAGGCTGGTCTTCAAGTCCCAGCGGTTTGAGCACGTGTCACCTTTGCTGGAAGAGCTAGGATGGTTGCCGGTTGAGCAAAGGATACAGAGCAAAGTTCTTACGCTGACCCACAAGACCCACCACGGCTTGGCTCCTTCGTACCTAGCTGAACTGCTGCATCAGTTTCAGCCTGTTCGCGCCCTCAGGTCCTGTGTGGACAATAAATTAGCTGTCCCATTCCTCCGCTTAAAGACAGTTGGCGACAGAAGCTTTAGCTCTGCAGGTCCTAGACTGTGGAACTCGCTTCCACAATTCTTATGCAACGACATCTACTCTCGAACTGCCGACTATGGCACATCCTTTTCAGCGGTCCTGAACTGCTACTTCTATGCTACTCACTACCTCAACTGCTCTGCTAACTCTGCTATGCTTCCCACTTTCTCTTTGTTGCGTGAGACGAAGTCTGTTGGCTACCGAATGCGTACCGAAAGCCGCTTAGGCTGTGAGTGAGCTATACAAAACTCTCCTGCATAACACCCACCTGGTCTTTTTGACTTTGTGGAGTTACTGATGGAGATACATTACATACATTCAGGAGGGCTTTTCGATGCCGGTCAAGTCATGCAAGGCGCCAGGCGTTCTTCAGCCCCTCTGCTGCACTGACTCCTCCGAGCTTCGGAGTATTCTAGCCCTGTCAGTGAGCCCAGGTCTGCCATCTGGTCCCCCACTGTCACCTGCTGTTATGTCTGGGCTTCCTCGTCTTCCTTGTCGGTCGATCAGGACTGCTGCCCCCTTCTGTGCGGACTGTCTACACTGCCGCTTGTAGTCCGAGTATCCTCGAGCTGGACTGGCGATCGAAGGGTCGGTGTTTATATTTTGTTTGTGGCCTGGGCAAGGTTTGGTCTAGCTAGCCTGATGTTGCCGATGTCGGTGTGTTGTGGAGGCTGGTCCGCAGTGTGCCTGCTGCTTCCTTCTTGAGCACCACGCTCCCCTCGTGTCAGAGATGGTTGCACCGGTGCTCGGCTGCCGATCTGAGGGCATCTAGCATCTACCTTTGCCTATTCAGTTGCAAATGAATGGTTGTTGGCCTGTGTGCTACTTGTGGCAGCCAGAGTTGGTAGAGATGTGTGTGCCCTTGTTTTTATGCTCTACTGCTGGGACATGCTGTGCATTTGCCTGATGGCCCAATGCATTTGGTGGCTTCTATTCAAAATTTGTTCATTTTTCAACAGCTCGTCATTGTTATTTGTATAGGCACTCGTTAATACACCACTAACCGGATTCAATTAGTAGTGATTATAAAAACCCAACCGTATAGCCTTCAACATCATCGCATTGAGGCCTCTGCAAATATTCAAGGAAGCTGGCCTAGGTGAACTTGCTCTGATGGCATTCTGTAGAGCAGGTGTTGGTGTAGGCGTGGCTGCGCTGATGATGAGGTTTATAAAAACACGGAACATAAATTGATCAGACTGTAAATTATTTGCAAAATGCCTACAGTTTTGTGTAAATTAGCATCCGGCATGGTCCGTGCTGCTCGTCGGCATACTCTGGCAGCCCGACTTATGACCCCTTATGACCCTATGACTGTGAGCCCGAAAATCAACCAGACCAATGGGGTTTTGAGGTACTTAGCCTGTGCTCACAATTTAGTAGGCAGCCCTTCTGTTCTTGTTGCAAAAGCGTTTTCCCATATTTATGTTGCATAGGATGCTGCATATAATTCATTCGTTAAGCGCCTTAAGAGAAATTAATCTCTATCCATGGGCTTCACATATGCAGCAACCCTCCAGCCTACGACCTCGGTCGTCAAATGCTTACCTTACCCATTACGCCAAACCAGGTCAGCATAGGCAAGCCATCTAGTGCTTGTAGGGATGGAATGCTCGCTAGTATCTCCAAACCTGCGTCACGTGAGCATCAGCAGGTAAGCGTTCGCTTGCCAGTGTTGTGGCTGATGATCAATATGCTACAGCGATGCATAGTTGTCCAGTTAATGTGATGGTTCCGCATCACCCTCCCCTGCGCCACGAGGACCCTTCAGGGCCTGCTTGCCGTCTTGGACCTGCTTCGAGCTCGTCATAGCTCCATTTTGTCGCATGCGCTTGCAGGCGAACGCTGGACGAGAGAGACAAAGTGGTCAGTCAGACGGCCGAATACTATCAACTGAAAGACACCATTGAAAAGCTGCAGGTACTCGACCTGTTCTCAACCGGGCTCACGCGTTCTCACTGCAGGAACTGTACTCATTCGTCGCAGGCATGTTTCCTTTCATCTGTTCCTTCAAGCCGTTCTCTACTCGGAATTGGAGTGGTGCAGAGGCTGCACTGCTCTGCGGCGCTGACACCGATCCCAGTTTGGCCAGGCAGTCGGAACTGCGGCAGTTACCCTTGGTCGAGTTGGTCAACTCTTGGGTGCATGCCCGGTGTTCCACGATCACGTGCATGGCTAGCTTGTCTGCTGGCTATGGAATGCTCTTCGTTCGTCCAATGAATGACATGGGCACTGCTGCTGCCTATACCACTTTCCGGCGACATGCCATAAATCGTTTTTTCCCTGCCCTTCCGTTATAGGAAGCAGGCCTGACGCAGGATCTCTGCACCAAGGTTGACCTCGGATGCAACTTCTATGCACAGGCACTCGTGTACGATTCTTCACCGAGACTAGTTGTCACGAGATTCGCTTTACTTGCTTGCCTACACCGTAAACTCGCTGCAATACTGCTGCATGCGCTAGACTGGTGTGGCACGGCCGTCAGTGAGTGCATGTACTTCACTATGAGATGGCTTCAGCTGAGATTCAACTGCTCTTGTCTAGCTGCTGTGCACTAAGCCTGCATGCAGTACTGTAGCGCATACAGATGGCCCAAACTATTTAGGAGGCGAAGCCCCAGTAGCAGGAGATTTTGGTTGAGGTTTGGTTTGGAGAGGGTCGTGAGAGTCAGGAGGACCGGTGTCAGCGGAAGGCAAAGTGTCCAAGTGCGCCAAAAGTGCCTGAGCAGCCGAGGATAAGTCAGGGTGACCCCCCTGGGCATCATCGGAGCCAGACTGCGAGTCGGCCAGCAGCCAGCGACCTGCTGGGCTGGGTCTTCACAATGCGGGCAGGGCAGGCACCCTTACTTATTGACGAAGGCAGGACTTCCAGAGTCTGGTGTGCGGCAGATGGCTCGAGAGGTGGGTGCTGCGCGTCAAACGCGCTAGTATACGAGCACCAGCTGGATTGCTGTAGTCCCGAGTTAGAGGGCGAAGTAGGAACGGTTCCCTGCAGTTTATGGTACGAGTCTTCTTTAGAGCTGCATTCGGAGTTCTCATTCATTCGGAGCACTAGGCGTTTCTGCAGAGCCAGCATGTTAAGACCGCATGGTTATAAGACAGATCAATAATAATAATAATAATGACAATAATACACTTGATAAAAGTGCCCTCGGAGAACTCAGTCTCTTCCTAGGCGCTTTACATTTGCTGCAAAGGAAACACGATCGAATGGTGAGTGGTATCATGCTTGACCAATGGCTCAACGTGATGGCGCACTAGGTAAGGCGGTTGCTTTTCACGACCTCGGTCCCGATGCCGTGGGTTCTAATCCTGTGGTGGGCGAGCCTTTATCGCCACTGCAAGCGGTGGTGATAGCCTTAAAGGCTTTTCTGTCACTACACAAAAGAGGCTGTTAAATCAACTAGTATTTAATTTAATTTAACCCGACCAAGATATCAGATGCCGTGCAACTTATTGCAAAGGATGCTTTCAACCTACCATCATTGTGCCTTGTGTTGCTGAAAATTAACACCGGCAGCGACTTGACCACTGTAAATGTGTTATTACAGATAGAAGCATTATTGTGAATGCTGTTCACTTGAATCAATAAATTTTAGGCCGATGTGAGTGCTTCCGGAAGAGGGGGTGCCGTCGGCTCCGGTGACTCTGTAGGGGTGGAGTGGGGTGCCTGGACACGACATCGGCCATGACCCCATATTGGCGACTAGATGCTCAGCAATTGCGAAAGCCGCCGAAACCGCTTGCATCCTGCTTTCCATGTCTGCAAGCTCCAAAGTTCGCCCTCCTTAGTGCTCTGGGATCTGGCCAATAATTAAGTGCCGTTGGTGACAGAAGCTTTTGCTCTGCAGGTCTTCTTGCACTGTGAAACTCACAACTGCATCTTCTCTCCTGCTGCCAGCTCTGACACATCATGTCCTCCTGAGCTGCAACTTCCACGAAACTCGCTTCCTCGACTGCCCTCGTGACTCAACTAGGCTTCTCACTCTCTTTCTGTTGTATCAGATGGAGTCTACTGGCTACCATGTTCACACCGAAAGCCACCTGGGCTTTGAGTTACTCTATACGAAGCTCGTTTGTGTGACACTCACTTGGTCTTTGTGGAGGAGTTGATGTTGACTATCAGCCCCCTCTCTCCCTCCCTCCATCCTCCTTCTAGTATGTACGGTGCCATCATTCCCTTGGGCCGACTGCCACGGCCCAGAAGGAGCGTGCGTAAGGGTGCAGCCCATCGCTTAGGCCGCTTGCTCTTAGCCCCGCCTAACCCTTTGGAACCGTTCCACTGTTTGTGTACATATTTCCAATGGGACTGGTTTGCTTATTTAACCGGCGTTGTTGCTGTGGTGGTGTATGACTACTATGGCTGCAAGCTCTTAAATAAATGTCTATACTGTATTTTTGTTCCAGCAGGTAGCAGTTTGTGGCGTAGTTCAAGAGGAAAGGAGCTTAGTGGTTCGTTGATGAATGCAGGAAGCCTGTCGTTTAACTGGATGCAGTGAAAGAGGGAAATGGGGGAGACTCCAAATGACTCTAGTTACATGGTGTGTCCGTAGCACCAGCATCCATCCACATGAACAGTAAACAGTAACTTTAAAAAAATGGCATCGGGGCATCACATATCTGACTCAAGGTTTTATTATTGTTTGCAGCATTTGGAATATCATGTTTTCTGCTTTTAAGGCATCACCCCTGCCACTAGCTGTAAACAGGTCGAATGGGCTGGGCTGTCCTTGCAATGGAAGAGCTGTTCAATGGGAGTTCTCGTCATTTGTTGGCACATTTTGCAAAGGCGAGTTTGAATGACTTGGTGTGCCTCATGCAAAGAACGTGTGATTTTCTGGGAGAACTGAAGTGAGAGAGTTTATAATGGGGGTATACCCAGGTCATGTTTCACTTGCTCGTGTTCTGCCGTCTGGCAAGTTTCATGGTCTGTTCATCCTAGTTCTTGATTAATCGGTTCTTGATTTACGGTTCACTTGATCGATATTCCTCATCTCCTTGGTTGGAATTTTAGATGGCTCACTATTGCAAACGCCTTTACATTTTGTTCTACCTCCAACATGCTGTAGTTCGTTGCATGGTTCAATAATAGATATGATTCGGCTACTTACACACTTGTACACTTCCGTGGCAACAGGATCTGCCAACACTATTGGGCTTGCAAAACATCCATCTGCTCTGTGTGTGTGTGTGTGTGTGTGTTTGTATGTACATCGTTAATCACCCTGCCCTGGCATTGGTCTCTTGAGTGGTGCTAGGACATCTTAATCCTGTAAATGCTCATGCAAATATAATGCAGCTATAATGTACATGGGGCTAAGGAGTGGGCACATAGCATGTTCTTTATTCAGCTGTAGTCGATTTGTTTCCGGGGCTGCAGCTGGTTTTCCAAAGCGTTGCAGACATATTGTGTTATGAGGTAATGAAGTTTCAGTCAATGATGCATATATCGGCATGCAGTCTCTTGCTCTGCTTTGAGAGTGCTTGGCAGGATTTTCTAATGTCTTCTTATTCTGACTCTGCCTTACTTGTAGGCCTGATGCTTCTCGTATTTACGTTTGCATCGGCTATGGATTCTTTGTCGAGTTTACTTTTCCCGAGGCCCTACGGTTTATCGAGAAAAAAACTAAGCACCTCTCGGATGTAGTCGAGCAGCTTACTAAAGATGCAGCCCGGATAAAAGGCCACATAAAGCTGGTGCTGGAGGTAAGGCAGGTGGCAGCCGCAGGTAGCTGCCGATGCACAGCCACGAAGCCACGTGCTTCTCTTTATGCCTTGGCCTGCATGTACTGCATACCTTGTAAGTAGTCAAGAGTTTGTTAAGCCGGGCAAGAAATTGTGTGAGTGCTAGCAGCCTGCTTAGTAGCGCATCGGTTAAACCCCCATTGTACTATTGGACCTTTTGTCAGAGAAACGACCGACACATTCCTATTCTTGTTTACACTCTGACCCATCAGATTTGCTCGAAATTGGTGAGTGGCTAAACTGCATTAATCCAATTAAATATGTCAAGACAATGTTCTTGCCTTGTTTTCGAGCGGCTACCTGTCTATCTGACCATTCATATGGTTAAACTGCATCCACCGTACACTTTGCCTCTGTCTTGGCTGTCTCCAAAACCTGATCTGCACCTTGCTTGAGCATTCGATTTAAAGAAGAAAGAGGGAGTGACATTTTTGGCTCTTAGTCTGTCATCTTAGCAGAAACTGTACGTATCACCTCATAACATTTATATATTACCATTTCACCTCCTCCTAGTGATTGTGGTGCCTCCCTGGATTCAGTAATGTAATGCCGAGGTGTGGTCTATCTAGTAATTAAAAAAATCCATTGCGAGTCCTGACTTTGCCGTTGACTTCTAAACATTACCTCTTATGAGAGGGTCCCACATACAATACTCCACCTCGACTTGTGTCTGCAGAACGCTTTTCATTGGATGCCCTTGATTAAATTTGGCAGAAGGTAAAGGCAGTTTCTGTTTAGCTTTAGAGGATCGGCCTAACCTGTCTGCTAACAATGGCATGCATTCATGTTTCACCAATTGGTTGCACATACGTTTGAACTTGTAATTATAAATTTTTACAGTCCCGTCAGAGGTAGGAATAACTTTGTTGGGGGCGTTCTTCCTTTGTTCATTGGCTGTCACATATTGTTCTTATCATTACTTATCAGGTTTTTCAATCACGAAAAGCAGCTTGATGTATGCTGCTCTGAAGATTAGTGGCTTGCCACCTGTAATCAGTTTAATGAATGAACAGACATTGATCATCAGTTCAATGATGAAATAATTAATGTGGATTTTCATATCATCGCAAGATCAAGTGAGCCTCACGTTTGTTTACTAGAAGCAGGCATATGATCTTTTATTAAGAAAGTCAGTGTTGCCACTTGACCACACGAATAAAAAAGCAAGATTACACGAACCATTCAACAAAATTAATACACCATTGAGACATATGATAGTAATAACTGCAAATGTGACTGCAAGGATAAAGACTACTACATATCTTAAATGTAGGTTACTCAGTGTAGCTAATATATAAAAACGGGGAATCAAAGTATGGGTGGGCATGGAGCTCTGAATGGCCAATCATGGACCGTAGGAAGCCAGATTGTTAGAAGAACCACTAGCCGAAAGGCACCAGCTCAGTGGTTCTCAACCTTCCTAATGCCTCGACACTTTAATACAGCTCCTCATGCTGTGGCGACCCCCAACTATGAAATTATTGTGTGCAAAATTGTGAAATGCATGTTTTCCTATGCTCTTAGGCGACCCCTGTGAAAGGGTCGTTCGACCCCCAAAGGGGTCGTGACTCACTGGTTAAGAACCGCTGCCTTTCAGCATATGCAAAGTGCCTTGCAAGAGCGCTATACAAATGTCCTATTATTATTATTATTACCCGTGGAGAAGTCTCTGTCGGTGTTCACACTTAATAATTCTTATGGTGGGAAAGATTCTTAGAGGGAGGTGTGACTGTATGGTGGTGTATGTAGATAGAGCATATGGAACTAGATTTATTTTTAAAAGCAATTGTCAGTGGCTGAGTCCATTCCACGGACGGATTACATGAGTCTTAAGCCTTGTCTTTTATACTCTATCAACATTGCAGCCTGCTGTAACAGGCATAATTAGGCATGTGGCTTAATGTTTATGCTTTGGCATTTGTGCGGCTGCCCTTTGATTTTCTGGTCATGACCTCGATCTTTGATGTATATTTATTGCTCGGTCTTTTGATAAGGATAATGTATATAAGGGGCGAGGCAAGAGTGCTTAAGGCAGTTGAAGGGGTGCTACCCGCATGAGGGTACGTTCGAAATACTACATCGAGGCATTCATGTGCTTGTGGATTTGTGCCGTATTAAACTTACAAGGCACACTCGAACTAGTCCTCACAGATCAGGGGGGAGTTAGGAATGGAAAATCACTTCTTGTACATGCTTCGGCAAATTTGGCATCTGCAAAGCCGTGATTTTCTGCTAATTACCTGAAGCTCCAAATTTGACGGCGGCTCCAAATTTTATGTCGGCGGAACACTCCTGTTGAATCAGCTCGAAATCTAGGTGTCATGTTCCAAAGTGACCTCTCGTTAGACCACCACATCAGCTCCACAGTCAAGCCTGCCTACTTTCAGCTACATAACAGATCACCACATCAGCTCCACAGTCAAGCCTGCCTACTTTCAGCTACATAACATTGCTAAAATTCGGGCTTGTTTAGATAAGGATACCACGTCTAAGCTGGTCCATGCATTTGTAACATCCCGTCTTGACTTCTGCAACTCACTGCTTACTGGCCTACCGGCATGTGCGATCAGGCGATTGCAGCTGGTGCGCAACTCTGCAGCTAGGCTTGTCTGTCGTGAGCGACGCAGTTGCCACATCACACCACTTCTCGCCGACCTGCACTAGCTACCAGTCAAGCAACGGATCGACTTCAAGGTTTCGTTGCTCACTTTTAGGTCACTTCATTCTTTGGCTCCAGCCTATCTCTCAGATCTACTCCCCCACCAGGCCAAGCATCGTACCACCCGCTTTTCGGAATCAAACAATTTACTAATACCTCGTACAAACCTCAAATCCTTTAGAGACCGTGCATTTAGTTCGTATGCTCTCAAAGCCTGGAACTCCCTCCCGACCTGCGTCAGAACATCCCCTGACTTGACCACATTTAAAAAGAACTTAAAAACACCTATTTAGGACAGCATTTAGTGGGTCCCTGTGATTCGTCCTCGATGTGCTTATGCGTGCTGACACTGTGCATGCTGCCACTAACCACATTTGCATACTGACCCTGTGCATGCCACCCCTAACCATATTATCCATGTTGTTTATGAAGCATGATATTACTCACCATTCAATCGCGTTTCCCTTTGCAGCAGATGCAAAGCGCCTAGAAAGAGATTGAGTTATCTGAGGGTGCTTTATCAAGTGCATTATTATTATTATTATTATTACCACGAGCATGTGGACAGTCCTTTGTGTTGTGGGCCTTTTGCATTTCTTTGGCTTGTGTGTATGTCTGAAGTCCTTCGTGATGTTATTGCTCACCAGAGGCAAGACACGCTGTCAGCCTCTTCTGGAGAGTAAATGTTTCTCGGCATTCCCTAAGTAACTGCTACAGCTTGCCTCATCACTGGTAAATGAGGCAGTGCATGTCGTGGAAGCATTATGATGTACACGTGTGCTCTCATGTCTAGTAGGTGCACAACAGCAACGGAATGAAGTACTTGGAAATATTTATGTTTGTGGTAACTTGGTTTTTTACTGTGACGTATTTTTTAGTTCCAGACTTATTTAAGTGAGTTTATTTAAATAGCTTGTGCTAAGATTATGGAAACACATCTATAAGTTGTTGTTATGTCTGTTGCAGGGTCTCAAAGAAATACAGAAACTAGGGATTGGAGTTCAAGAAGAACGTCTTAGGTTTGACCTGTGGACTTAATTGTGCCAAAAATGCTTCAAGAAACAGCAGCTGAGCAGATGCATGTATCAATTTATAACAATTTCTAAGTTATTTTAGTTGCAATAAATAAATTCATATTCCTAGTTGGATTTATTATTACCCTGAATATCTTGGCTTGTATAATCGGTAGCCTTTAGAGTATAGTTTGTAACTTTTTTTTCAGTAAGAGCAGTATTTATGCTTCGATAGAATTGGTTTGCGGTAGTAAGTGACCCTGTGATATAGCGCAGCATTTCTAAGCTGGTGTTGGGTTACGTTGTGAACAAATGTCTTGTGGTGTTTGGCTTTTAATTGCTTTGCATCTTGATACATTTTTCCGTTTGTTGTAAGGACCGTTGTTTGTTCATCTCTATACATGCCTTGAGAATTACTTATATGGGCGCTACCACTGCTGGATTACTGGGCTGCATAATGTTTGTATGTATACACAGATATAGGCAGACGAAGCAAGCTTAGTATGAGGATACCTCTACGATTTTTCGGAGACTCATTTAAGAGTTTACTAAATATACAGGTCTTAGCCTAGCGCCAAATTGCTCACAGGTCACGAGTCGTGACGTAGGTTTTACTTGAGTCCTTCAGCAGGCAATTCTTTATTTCGGGCTGCTGAAAGTCGTCAAGGCACGCCAGCCAGCCTCTGCATAAATGAGGCTGTTCAGTCAGCTGCTTTTTACATTTTTTACTGGACTATTTCAGTTTACGACCTGGAGGCTGAACTATGTAATCTGTTGCTTTACGGCATGTTTAGCCCCGAACTTTCCTGAATATTAGCCGGTCGGCTGGGCCACATAAGCAGCAACGGTCAAGTTAGATGAGCCATTGCCCATCTGTGATAGGGTCTGCCCTGGTTATTTTGAGAATTGCATATCGGAAGTTCATCAGTCATCTTGGGGACTACAGTGACTAGGCTAAGACCCTGTGCTGCAGCTCTGTACAGTCATTGCTATCTTTATCTGCTTATGTGTGACTAGACTAACCATAGCTGACTTTCAAGGCCCGTCTAAAGAGCCGTAGTTTCTATGGCTGTGTACGGGAGTGCTCTAAAACTATGTCTTCACAGTAACTTGACAAAAGGAGAAGAAATCTTATCATTAATACCTAATCAAATCTTTAGGGTGGTTTGCCAAATTATTTTTTCAGTTAAGTGTATTACTGTTAAATTGATTTAGCACATGGGGGATAGCATTGCTGCTACCGATTGGGCACTGTGGAAAACCTTGTTAGCTGTGATTTCAGCCTATATTG
Source organism: Cristatella mucedo (assembly GCA_009760855.2). NCBI lineage: Eukaryota > Metazoa > Bryozoa > Phylactolaemata > Cristatellidae > Cristatella > Cristatella mucedo. Next base: position 1,074,056 of record WPIO01000027.1, on the reverse strand, counting down.
CTTGTCATTGTTCAGAGTGGCTCCTTCGCCCAAACTTTGTGCTAAGCATACATAGAGGCAACAAAACGAGCAGCAGATTGTTCTGATGTCTCTAGCATCGCCAGTGCACCAAAAGTGGCAATTGCACCAGAGAGAGAGAGAGAGAGAGAGAGAGAGAGAGAGAGAGAGAGAATGCCCTAAGAGAACTTAATCGCTATTCAGAACTCGATCACGCTTCATATATGTCACCAGGCACGAGCCCAATATCATAAGCATGAAATACATTCATCTTCTAGCTGATTCAACAGCCTCTTTTTGAATAACGACAGCAGAGACTATAACCACTGCTTGTAGTGGCAATAAAGGATCACTCACAGGATTTGAACTCACGACTCTGTGGCCGGAGGTCGTGAAGAGCAGCCTTGACCTTGATTGAGGCAAGCACTTAACCACTATGGCCAAACCAGCACCAGAGAGAGAGAGATGTCCCTAACCCCCCACCGATTCAGGTGGAATCCAAACATCCCAACCACTTGTCAATGTCTCATCTGCTAGTTAGAACAGCTCGTCAGGCTTCATTAAAGACGGCAGAGAACAGAGTGGGCTAGGATGGCCATTTATCAGCCACGAACCATTAAATAAGCTGTTTGTGGCTGAGGACGTTCATTTAACGATGGGTGTCAGGGGCGAGATAATTGCTGAGGACCCCTAGCAGTCATTAAATGCTAGCCTCATTGCTTGTGACTTTGTTGGTGAGCATTGTACCAAAAGCATGCTCGTCGATCTCGACGGGTACACGGATGTACTGTTTAAGAAACCGAATCATTAAAAGCTAAATTAAGTGTTTGCTGTGCTGAAATTGGAGATTCAGATAAATCCCGGGCTGAACTTCGGCGACTGGTGGAGCAGTGTTTAATCGAACTCACATGACACGTTATTCAGGGCACTGCCGCCCAGAACTGAGCGAATTAAGGAACAGTGGTTTCCCCCAAATCTCTGGAGATAGTACTCATAGCTACTGAGCATCTGACTGCTCTTCCAGATTGGTGTGCTGCGAGTGCTTTTGCTCTAGGATTAAAGCACTATATTTGAAGCTTAGCTGCAGATATATCGAAACTAAAATGTACTGATCGCTTGAATTCTGGCATGAGTAATGATGAGATAATAAGAAGCAGGCAATGGTTGAAGCTCAGTGCAGGGAAATCGTCAAACCTAATATACTGCTTAAGAAGCCACAGTTAATGATTTTAGGATAACGATTATGATTTGAAGGATCATGATTTTAGGATTTTAGAGCATGGAACTGGCTGTAAGTAGTGAGCATTTCTGGTACTCGATCCTTGATTGACAATGGTGATGAACGAAGTGATCTTCCTTTGCTCTGCCAGTTGTTACCGTTGCAACTATTTTGCTGTCGTGACTTGCTTCAAGACTGCTTCTGTACAAACTGCTGATGCGATTGGGTGTTGCTTAATGCTGGTCGTGCTGCTTTGACTATCGGCGGCCATGCTGTAATGTAAAGCGCCTAGAAAGAGATTAAGTTCTCTGAGGGCGCTTTATCAAGTGCAATATTATTATTATTATTATTATTATTATATTATTATTATTATGCTGGTGATGGTGTCAGCATTGCGAGTTCAGTGACTCGTGCCAACTCTTTTTTGCTAGCCAGACGCTTATCTGTGTTTCGGTAACGTGAAATGCAACGATATGGCAAACCGTCAAATGCCGATGTTTTTCGATGACGGAGGACTCCTTTCTGTCCTGCGATTTCTACGTTTCACTGATTTATCTTCGTATTTTCATCAACTTGGTAAAACCTCTTGTTGGCGATAATTGTTATGCCTATCCGGCTACTTCTACAGTCGTTCTAATGAGCACGTGAATTTCGACCAACGTCGAATGGTTTCCACAATATTATGGGTTTAGGAATCGTCGTGCCGTAAAAGCAAATGAATAAGATTTCCTGTTGTACACTAACTTAATTGTTCGCTGTATTTTGAACATTTTTGTCAGTGGGTCTATTTTCAACTAAGAGATCTCCTAGTCGTTCTCTATAATATCCCAGAGACTGTCAAACTTATTGTGAGGCAGTCGAGATTGGACTGGTGTGCCGATGCCAGGTATACATAAATAGTTACAATCACTTGTGTTTCGGTGCATTGACGTGTGCTTCTCTTTGTGCTACATGAATTAATGATGTTCTAGTCCTGAGATCGTTTCATGAATTTATATCGAGATAGGGCTGAATCTAAATGTGTGTTCACCTGTCTCCAGCCAAGTAAAGTGCTGGTGACGGGAGCCTCTGAAAAGCAAAAGGTTCAGACGATGCATTGAAGCCCAGCTTGTTACTGTTACGATTGTCGGGGATAAAGCAGAAGGCGGCTACAACGACAGCAGTGAAAAGGGTGTCAGACAACCTTGGATGAAATTTGAGGTAAGGCCTGACGAGTCAGCAAAGCACAGATGAAGACCGACCATGGATGGTAACGTCGGACTTCTTTTATTATCCTGGCCAGTGACACCTTTTTTTAAGAGGGTTCAGGGAAATGTATGCATGCTAAATTTGTCAGATGATACTGCTTGAAATTATTAGCAGCTTGAGTTAATAATAAAGAACAGGAAATTTCATAATCAATGGTTACAAAGTATTAAAGGCAATCTGAAGTAATAGATCAGTTGTACTTTGAGCTACGACATGATTACATTACGGCTGGAATTGTGCAGATGTACCCACACAGTAGCTGTTGAAAATGCAGCACTAAGTTTATAGCATGGAGTTTATTCTTGAATGCTCTTGATTGCTGTTGTGCATAGCTACCGACGGCATACCTGTGTGTATTGGTGCTCATTAAGCATGCTTTGATGTGCTAGCTCTACCAGTATGATGCACATCTACGGGGAGTACCGCCTGTTATGTGAACTGTATTTGTGGTTATGGACTTCAGTTCAGGAGCTGCCACAGTACGTTTATAACATTATGTAACCCCATCGAAAAGAAACATGGATTGCTCCCTCTATCCCCACCATAAAAAACTGGGATCCTAAGGCAAGCTGCCCAGAAGGGCTCTTCAGCCCTCCCTAAAATTAATGGACAAACACTCTTTGAAGCACAATTTAGTGCTTCCATCCCATAGTTACACGAAAGGCAGTAGCTGGAAAATCAGCCTCGTTCGCACGAATTCGCCTGTCTGACTTGATCGACTTTCGAACTTTGATCAATTACGACAGCTAGCTTCAAGGTCATATTCGAAGCAGCCCTCATACACTCACATGCAATCCACTAAGGAGCACGAATCTTCCTATGCTGAACTGTGCATCAACTATTATTTCAGGGGTTTTATGCAAAATTTCCATGTGACAAGTTGCATTCTGCAATCGGATACTGAGCACGTGTCCTGCCTCACCCCTTTGTCTGTCATGGTTAACAGCCGGCCAATATCTGGCTTTGCAAACCACTTATCCTATACTACTAACACCTTCTGGCACGATTTGTAATGTAAGCTTACATGCTTAGCTATTTTTCATTGGCATTGCATATCTCTCTTTCTCAGAATATCGCTCTCACTTTTGGCTCAAGTCCTCATTCGAGGCCATCGAAGCTGAGCGACCGCTTTCGCCGATTTCCCGGTAGACCCTGACCCTATGACGTTGAGTCGGCAGCAGACAGTTCTGCTGCTGATGCCACTCCCACTCCCCCCCACGATTACCGCAGAGAATACAAGTTGGGAATTGCAAACGCAGCCAATCCAGGAACGATGCATGTTGCTCTGCAACTAAACAATCACTTATTTATTGTCACAAGTACATTGGTGGAGACTGCGAATGATCAGCAGCCACAATGTGTGCCTTCACCTGAAGTGACACACGTCATGCTGCCTCTTCAGAGCCATCGGTTGCTAACTTGGGCTCACGTGAGATTCTAAAATTGTCGAATCTTGCTAGGGTGAAGCTCTGCTCTGGCAGTGACTTCTCGGCAACATCAGATAAGCTCTTTTTAATAGGCCGTTAGCTTCATCTTTAACTCCGTCATTCGGCACTCCGGATGAAGTGTTATCATGCCACCATCAACCAGCAGTTTCAAATGGTGCGACCAGACAGCCTCCTTGTCGAATGTTATGTATTTATCCCCTGAACTAGTGAGGTATTTATTAATGAGCACCTGGAAGAGTGAAATCATGTAATAAACTGTACTATCATTATCTGGTGATGCTTTTAATGTCCAAAAAAACAGCATGGTCGCGATATTAGCAGCAGCATAGCAGATGGTGAGCTCAAGCGTACAGCTGATAGGAATCTTACTTTTAGACGAGCTGGCTATTATAACACAACCTGCACCTGGCAAAATGTGTTCAAGGTTCTATACAAAATTCAGCAAAACGTGGAAAGCTTTTTAGCATAAGGACCACACCCGGCAGTGCCCAGTGGGATAGCACGTGACCTCGAGCTACACAGTGCAATTGAGATCAGCTAGCCGTTTTTACCCCTCTCGTTAAGTGTCAAACTAACTTTAGATAAAAATTAGCACCTGCTATTCGAACCCAAGTTTCCGACTTGGTCCCTAGCTGAGGTACTGGCTTAGCACTATTGATTGAAAACCTTACGGCTGTAGTCTGATTATAAGTATTATGTGCTGCAACAGCTTGCACAAGCCAGCGGATGCAAATGGGCGAATTTCGACTTTGCTGCAAATTTTCGACAATGCACGTTCAACAATGACGTAGCTGAGCCGATCAAAGCATTCACTTTAAAAGCCCGTACTGGCCTGTGACGTACTGCATACGATGCTAAATGCAATATCGATAATAATAACGTTTATATTTCCAAAGCAATCATAGGTGTAATTATTTCAAAATACACTTGTGCAAAAAATCTTCACAGTGTGGCCGCTGTGGCGGTGGCTGTAAATTCGTTTAAGGAATAATAGGGTTTTCTACGATGCCAGGCCTAATCAAGTTATGTGAAGCATATGCAAATATGTATTGACAACCTAAAAACAAAAAAACATGCCTATAGTGCATGTGCGTTTATTGTGACATCGGCCCAGTTATCTATTATGTCTGGCTAGGAATAGAAGCTACCAGCTTCTGTGCTGTCTTCTAAACTGTGAGACTTTCCAAAGAGCCAAAGTATTTCTGAACATGTTGGCTATTGGTGTAGGCCCAACACCGGCCTCAGCTACCTGTCATTATTGCTCTACAGTAGTTTTATTGGGTTCCAATCAAGATGGCTCCTTGTTTAGTGCTGGTGCAGTTACTCAACCAGTCGCCTAATTTCAACCCTGTAAAACTACTATGAAGCAATAATGACAGGTGGCTGAGGCCAGATGTTTGGCCTATACCAGTAGCCAACCAGTTCAGTACAACTCCGGCTCTTTGAAATGTCTTACAGTTTAAGAGACTGCACAGAAGCTGGTAGGTTCTATTCCTGGCCAAGCAAGGGAGGTCATATATAATCGTGGTGGCACTATGTTACACTAAACTCGCATTCACCAACAGCATTTGTTTGTTTTGGCATTGTCAATGACAAAATTCATATGCTTCGAATAAATTTAATATGCCTGGCATCTTGGAAAAACCTTTTTATGATTTTACAGCTTCCACCGCGGGGGTTCATGCTGCCAGGACCTTTTGCGTCCGAGTGTAGATCAGTCTTCAGAATCACTTAGACGGCCAGCTTTGAATAAGAAGACTGAAGGCCTATGTAAGAGCTACTTGACTGAATGTTCACAAGGTGATCGCCTAATGCAGTTAAGGTTAAACTTCACAACTAGAATAATAAAAAATAAATAAAAAATAAATGATTAAAAATACTGAGAAGGCTGGTTCAACAATCAAGTAACTGTTTAGGGTACCTTTCAAAAGACAAAACCTTTCAAAAGACAAGCATGCTAGAAATGGGCACTGAAGTTTTGATGTTTTCCACATTGAAAAAAGCATTAATAAAACGATCAAGCAAACCATGTCTAATGCCCAAGAACTGGAAGCAACATATCTATAAATAAAATGTTTACCGAATCTTCTGCAACTTTTGTCCCAACTTGTTGGACCTTGATAAACGAGGTATATGTCTGCAGCTTGTTTAGGTACATGCTTGTGAATTTTAAACAGCTTAATTTACAGTTGAGCTTTGTGCCTTGTAAATTCCATTACTCGGCCAGTACTTGACAGATCAACGTGAAACTTGAAAAATTTAAGACAAGCTCTGCTTGTACATTACTGCAGTGGTTCATTTCAGATTTCGGTTGGATAAGTTTTGCTATACATGTCATTAAACGTCTTTGAGCTGTATTATCTGCTGTCCTGGAAAATATCGCAAAACTTATCAAACAATTATTTGATTGTTGAACCAGTCTTCTCAGTAGTTTCTCTCGACATTTACCCATAAGTGCATCTGACATACTGATGTTTAGCTTAAATGCAACTCATGTAGCTGGCAGCATAAGAAATTTTCCTAGGAAGGATGTAAGCTATGCTATGGCAACAAATAAATGTACCTAACTGTGACTCAGGCAGAGGGCTGTCATTGGTTATTATTGCGTAGCATACTTAGCCCATGCTGTTTATGCTGCACAAGTGGTAGCCAGCAGCAAATGTGTCATGCAGTACAGAAAAAATGCACAGCACAGCTTAAGTGTAAGAGAAGTCAAGAGCCCAGAAGAGAGCAGCAAAAGACGACTAGAGGCAAAACGCCAGAACGGCAGTATCAGGTCGGACAACGACGTTCCATAGGAATTAGGGAAATTTGTTCAAAAGTGTGACGCACGAGCTTATGTTTCGAACTGGGGAAATATCTACACGTACTTTTAGACAGCCAAACTTACCTCCAGAATCTCAAAAAGCGTCAAGTAGACCTTCGCTCTAGTAGGCCTCTGCTCTTCGGCAGGCAACTCCTGCCGCTTCCTCGGATGTGCTGGCTTCGATTGGCGGGTAACGGGCGTTTGAGACGATTCAGCCGGTTCTTGAGGCGGCTGTGGAATGTGCCTCTGTATGAAGTCACGCTGCAAGAAGGTACCAGTCATCAGCACGCATTCAGTCTGGCTTAGAGGGTTGAGCTTAAACGAAAGAGTCGTTATGGATGGTACACCGACTCAAACTCACCAGATCGAGGTCGAGATGAAGACACAGAAAAGCGTGTGTGTGAACTTAGCTCTACAGCTATTTGGGAGGTGTGGATATTGGCAACAATGGTGATATTAGATGTCAAAAGATTCAGTTCGACTTCGACTGCTCTGATCTAGGCTATATGCAATACAAATGAATGTATGATGCATATAATCTTGCCAATGCACAGATTGCCTTGACCGTATAGACCAAATTACATACTACTACTACTACTAATAATAATAAGACATTTGTACTTGGCCCTTTGAGACCTAGATCTATTTCTAAGCACTTTGAATTTGCTGTAAAGAAGCATGTCAATATGTTTAGTGATAACATGTACAGTGTCAGTGTGCATAAGCACATAAATGACAATACACACAGACACAGCAAATGGTGTGAGAAACATGTGCTTCTTTTCAAATGACGTCAATTCATGGTATGCCGTGACGTCAGTCGGGAGTGAGTTCCAGGCTATAAGAGCATGCGAACTGAAGGCATGGTCCCCAGAGGATTTGATGGCACACAGCCAAATGACTTGAGTCCGAGGAGCAGATACCTAGCCTGATTGGAAGTGGTTTTAGTAGGTAGGCTGGAGCAAGAGAATGAAAGGACCTAAAAGTGAGTTTCGGACCCTTTAAGTCGATGAGCTACTTGATAGGCATCCAGTGCATGTCGCAGGGACATAGTGAAAATATGGCAACTGCGATGCTCACGACAGACAAGCCTAGCTGCAGTATTGCGTCGACTGCAGCAGTGTTGCATCGGCCGGAAGACTCACAAGTTACAGAAGTCGAGACAGGATGTCATAAATGCATGGACCAACTTGGATGTGGTATCCCAGTCTAAGCAGGCCCGAATTTTTTGCAATGTTAGCTAGATGAAAGTAGACTGATGAGCTGAAGTGAAAGTTCTTCTGGTGAAAGTTCACTTTCGAACAGGACACCCAGAATATGTGCAAATGTTACAGGAGACATGCTGACCAAGCCAATTTTGAGGATTAGGCTTTTCAATATCTGAGTAGTGCTAGGTTTTCTGATTCCCTAGCAAGTTTGTTTGTACCGCCATTTAATTTGAGAAATTTTGTTTTCATCCAAGTGCAGATGTCAGCAATACATGCAGCCAGGGAGCTGTGATAACTCACCGTGCTGGAAGGCATGGAGTGATCAAACCACAGGCACAGCCTAGTGCAGTGCTTTCATATTGCAATTCAGAGATTTAAGTTTCCATTGAAACTAGCAATAAAACATGACAGGCCAGTCACCCATATGGCATATAATCAGTGAGCTAATTGTCGACATTATGAGAGCAGCTCTGGATCAGCTATCTGCAGGATGGTATAGACTAGCCGATGCAGCTTGCAGGATACTCGATGTTTAATATGCCGGTATGGTATGTCTAACTGACACTACCCACCCATCCTCAAGTTGTGGTCACATAATCGACCATATTACTCAAGTTTTGATAAACCGTGTGCTTTGTGTTTAGCAGGGTTGGCTGCTGTTGCCACTGTGCAATGCAGTTAGCTGTTCGGCTGTGCCCCCCCTCCCCTTGGCGACAGTGGCCCGCTTGTAGCTGTGGCTCCGTGGAACCTGTGGCTCCCCTCAGCAGACCTCTGGAGGCTCTCTGAGAGCTGTGGCACACTATCCAGGATGCAGACCTGACGTGACCTGCTTTGTCGAAAGGGCTCTGCCTATTATTACTCGAGTCGCCTGCCTTGTCTTGTGGTATTAATTACACGATTTATTTGCTATTATTTAGGTAACTTCGAAACCGTAAAGGGTGCACAGTGCTATTAAACCGCGATGGCTGGCTTTTCACAATTCACGCTAAACCATGATTCACTTGCCGTGTGTGAAAAATACTGTGGCTGCCAAGTTAAGGCTTAGGTGCAGCATACAGGAGCTGCCAGAATATTTCGAAGGGAATTGGGTGTTTTAAGTGAAGGCCTGATTTCTTAAAGGAGACTGCTGAAGCGTGCCTTTCCTGTGCCAACCAATCAATCACATCAGTAAAAATGGGCGTGTCACCCAGGATCTTGGCCCAGAGGTAAGGTGCTCGCATGATGCAGGTCGAGGGTTTGAGTCCTCCAGCCAGCCAGCGATTCTTTATTGCCCACTGTAAGTGGATGAAATAAATAAAAATCAATTGTAAATATCAAAATTGTAAGATACCAATTGTAAAATGTGTAAAATAATAGAATAAAAAAATAAAAATCAAATGTATAGCGCCATAAGTGAACCTAGTTTCTATCCAGGCGCTTCCCATATGCAGCATGGCTTGAGCCCACTACCTCGGCGAGGTGAGTACCCCAACCCCTGGGCCAAGCCAGGGCGGCAGAAGGCTCTTCTGCTGCCCTACGAATTCGGCAGTTTAATCAGCTAATCCCAATCTCTTGGCTTTAGCCACCGACCCTGGTTTCCAAGGCTGGTGGTGCAGGTGCAGCCAAAGCAGTGGGAAGACAGAAAGGCCACTCGTGGCATGCCACGAGCAGCATTGTAACTTTGGCTTATACCTATGACCATAGACCCCAGGTGCAGTGGTTGTCAAACAGAGACTGCAAGACTTCAGTGGCAAAATGCATCATAATATTCACTTCATGCCGGCACACTCGCCCGAGACACAAATTTGTCTGTACAAATCAGGTGACACTGCCGATCTTGTGACCGAATGGGCAGCTGCAAACTCTAATGGAAACATGAACTGTTCTCAACTTATGCTAATCGAGCGAATGAGGCGCTGGTGCTGATAATGATTGTGGTTCGCATGCGATGCATGTAGCATTGCTTTAAGCAAGAGGTCACAGCACAAATGATAATGAAGACGTGATCTCGATAAAGTAGAGAGCCGCTCTGTTAAGGTCGACCGACTCGGCAGCCTCGTGTATATAGCAGCAAAAGAGCCCCAGCAGTCATCACTCCTGCTCGCAGTGGTGAATCGTCTATTGCCTATTGCAGGACTCAACCCACGACCTCGGTCTCGAGCAACAAGTTTGTTACCGAGACATCTGAATCATTAAGTCAGCCTACCCTTAGCTATGTACCATTGCAAAAATTTGGGCCCTCTACCACAGCCAAGTTGGTCGGTGCAGTTGTGTGACCCCATCTAGACTCTGCAACTACTTGCACGTCTTCCGGCCTGATCAACTAGGCGCATACAGTTGGTGCATAACTTTGCAGCAAGGCTTGTCTGTCGTGAACGTCGCGATTGCCACAGCACACCACTTCTCATCGACCTACACTGGCTCTGCCATCAAGCAGTGCATCGACTTCAAGGTTATGTCACTCACTGTTAGGTCTCTTCATTCTCTTGCCCCGGCGAACGTATCCGAGCTACTTCCTATCAGGCTTGGCATCGTACTATGGCAACAGCTGGCTGCCCAGCTTAATTGCCTGCCTATATGCAATGTCTGTCCAGTACAGTTCAGCTACACTTGACCCCCTCCTCATCTGTCTAGTCCTGGCAAACAAAGGGCAGTCTCTCCCGGAAGCTCTCTTCTCTGCCTGCCATCGGCCTGATTGGACAGCTTCTTCCTTCGCCTGCGGTGGTGAATAAATAGTTCAGAACCTGGCCGTGTACTCTATGAAACGACAATCTTGTGCTTCACTAGCACCAGCCACTCTGTTGGCTCGAGACGTTAAACTGTGCCTCGAACCAGCATCAAATCCTTGGGAGACCGGACCTTCAGTTCGTATACTCCCTAAGCCTGGAATTCACCCCCCCCCCCGACATATGTCAAGACAGCTCTTAACTCGATAACATTTAAAAAGAAGCCCAAAACACCACCGCTATTCGCAGCATTTCCGGATTCACAGTAATTGACCTATGTGTTTGCTAATACCTGATGACACTGCGCTGCATGCTATACTAACGAATTAGCATGCTTCCTTTAGAGCACGTGTGTGTATGTACCTAGAAAGAGATTTAGTTCTCTTAAGGGGCTTGAAAAATGTAATATTATTAGCCTTATTATTATCGCTTATAGTAACAGGCGGCAGCAGCAGCATATCAGCCGGAGCGTGCATGCAGAAGAGAGTGTCCTCACTCACCAGACAGGCTAGCCGCCCTGCGTACGTCACCCGAAGCTGAAGCTCTTCGTTCAATAGACTCAGTGTCAGCCTGAAACGGCACGTGCGCACGAACTCGATTCGAGACTCTCGGGTCTTTTTAAGGCAATCGACACCGCCAGACCAGGCTGGTGCCGGCTGCACCGACATACTCGGCCGACGAGGGCGCCTGGCGACTCTCCACTTCGGCCAGCTGTGTGTGCAGCTTGCCTCCGACGGCCTCGAGCTCCGCCAGGCGACTCTCCTTGCTGCAACGAGGGCAAGGCCGAACCACGGCAGCAGTCACGGGGCGGCTGCTCGCCGGGTCTGCCCCGAAAGGCCAAGACCGCGAGAGTCGAAGCTGCTCTAGCCACGGCGACCGGCTGCTACGGTAGCGACATCGAGTGCTGGAGACCCACACCCCTGCGGCATGCTGCTGCTGCTGCTATGCCTCGCTCACAGCACCACCGATTCCTTTAGCTGATTTTGCTGCACTCGAGCGAAGGCGAGCAGGTTCTGGAGCTGCGCTTCGCGCTGCCGAATGTTGCCGGTCGCCAGAGCGTGCATCTCGGAGATGCTGCGCTGGCCTACAACAAAAACACCGGAACGAGTGAGCAAATTTAATCGTCTTATTCCTGCCCCCATTCTGATTCTCAGTTTAGCTCATTGCCTGCCAAGTGCACATGCTCAGTCGATGCCTCCTAGCAGCAGCAGACAGCCTGCAGTTCGCCTGCACTATTATATAAGATAATATAACGCACTTGTATAGCGCCCCAAGAGAACTCAATCTCTATTCAGGTGCTTCACATATGCCTCCGAGCTCGAGCCCACGACCTCAGCCAGACCTTGGTCAGGGCGGGCACCTTAACCGCTGGACCAAACCAGCTTGGCTAAACTGCCTATGCTAAGTACGACGAAGCAGTGGAGATGGAACCTTCTTTCGTTTAATTCGTACTCAGCACCTAGCTTACAAGTGTAGAGATGCCGAAATAATATCTTGATGGGATGTGCCCGTGTTCATTGCAATGTGTTTGCTTGAAAAGCTGGTTTGGTTAGGGTCCTGTCTATTAGAAAGGCTCCTGATGCTTTACGAGTAGCCACGTCTGTCACGTGTCGATGGAAGGAATCCCGCCAAGAGCAGCGACATTGGTGCCACATCCAACTGCCTCTCTACACCCCCCTCTCAATAGAGAGCACTGCCCTGTGCCTGCAGCACCAAGGTCCTTGTGCATTGTGGAGCCCGCACCAGTGCTGCTCGACTGGCTGCTATCGGTGCCCTATTACGTGGACTTCATGCCACCATCACTTACTCCTTTAACTCCATTCGAAAATACTTTGAAGTGGTGGCTCACGACTTGTTTTCTGCCTTCAAAAAAGGGGGCGCAAGAATTTTCTTCAATCCTTGTGCGCTAGCGCCAAATTACCGCGTTCACTGCAAAGGTTCCACTGTAGTTTCCTTTGCTCAATAGCTTAGACTTTCGCACCTCGAGCTTTTCTCGAGCTTAATTTCCAACACTGTCAGTAGTCAGTAACTTCGTACAAGCAGCAGCTTTCGGTGCAGGCCCTGCTCCACTAGCAGCTACCTGGTAGCTCAACTCAAAGCAAGGCCATGCTCGCATAATGGCCCGAACAAGTGGCCAGTTTCTGCTAAATAGCCTTCCAGACAAAATTTGTCCCCGCTAAAAAAAACCAAGTCCCTCCAGCAGATGCGAACCAACCAAGCGTTCACGTCTGCATTCTAGAAAAGGAAACTTTAGCGGCGAGGTTTTTCTGCTGCAAATCCAGTATGTAATCAAAGCTTGAATGCAATGGCAAGAATGCGTGCACTGACACACACACACACACTCTGTCTCTCTCTCCCTGTCTCCGCATCTGTCTCTCCGTCTGTCTCTCTTCGTTTGTCTCTCTTTGTCTGTCCCTCTCCGTCTGTCTGTCTGTCTGTCTGTCTGTCTGTCTCTCTCTCTCTCTCTCTCTCTCTCTCTCTCTCTCTCTCTCTCTCTCTCTCTTCCTCCCTCCTCTCTCTCTCTCTCCCTCCCTCTCTCTCTCTCTCTCTCTCTCTCTCTCTCCACTCATATACCGGACGACTGCAGTTCTTCCAGTAAATTTCTATAAAATTGCCGTGTTTCCAATAGCTTCTCTAGTTTCCATCGCAGCCATGACGATTCATCTGTGAAGGAACCCACAGTCGACGTTTCGTCCACTTGCTCCACCAGCTCTTCTTGATGCTGCAATTGATAGCACAGATAAAGGGCGTAGTCTCCACATAGCAGCACTGCAAGTGCACTCTACACAATTTGCACGGAGGATGCCATTAGAGGCATAGCAGGCTACTGTTAAATAGCCCCACAAAGTGCCCGTAACGTTACTGGTACTGATTTACAGGTACCAGTCAGTACCTGTAAGCTCTAATGGCGGATAAGCAAATGAGCTCTGATTGGCTCACGAGCAGCTCGGCCTAGCTCCGAATGCCTTCCGGTAGGCTTTTGAAAGCCAGACACATACCGGTGGCTTCATTGCCGTTGCTCGCGCAGACTGTTCTCACCGGAAATGCACCACGCAAAAAGAAGAAACCCCGAATGAAGTTTTCTGATCGCGGGAATGAACCTGCGCTCGTGCCGTTGTTTCCCTCGAAAATGAACGTAAGCATAAAGTGCAAAAAACCACGCCGAGCTACACGTGCAGCGAAAAATCGAGCGAGCGACCATCTCCGATTTGAACTGCAGGTCAATTACAAAGACCGTTTTCTGAGGAGGTCGGAATACCAGTGCAGCCGCAGTAACCGACTGTTGCCGGCGTCGCCAAAGTCGGAAAGCATCGTTACAGCGGCTGCACGCTTGGCTCCACGCTGCTCGCGAACCCTCGCTTCGTAGCACAGCGGAAAGCACCAAACGCAAGGAATAGTCACCTCCGTTATATCCCTCCACATCTTGACGCATTCCTGCAGTATCGTTCTCCTAGCTTCTAGTAACGCGCGAACGTCCGCTATCTGTTAACGAACGGCCTGCGCTCGCGCTGAGGCACCGACAAGTACTCGAGTGAACATTCGAGCCGACGCTTCGATACGTTGCGCGCGCTTCGAACGCCCGCCTACGTATCAAAGGGCGCGCTACATTAGCGGCCGCCTAACGACCGAGCACGCGAGGCACTAACTGACTTTCGACCCGGTCTGCACGGCGGCGGCACGCCGCGGACGCCGCGCACTTACATCGCTCATTGCCCGCCAACTCGTCTCATTAGGTGGCTTTGGCCACAACCACGGACGCTCCTGCGAACGTAACAAAAGTACGCAGCAAAGTCTAAAAACGAGCCCTCGGCATCTGATTTAGGTCGGGCTGATCCAGTGGCCGAAGCGGAAGTCAACGCCACGTGACAGCAGACGACCTCGACCGTCGACTCAGCCAAACCACGATCTATCGGACGTCTGAGAGCTCTGAGCTCAAGTGCGGCGCCAGACTGCGAATTGACAGTGAGAATTGAAATAAATATGCATCAATAGTTTTCGTCGATTGTATTTTAAAGTCATCGCTGTTTTATTCGAAGCATGCGAATACGCGTGCATTGCCGCGAAGACTGCCGCTATCGTACCGTACCGACTTTGAGCCACAACCCTTGGGCCGACGTTAGAGAAATAGGACTATATAGCGATCAAGGATAGCGACCAACAACGTCACTCGCCTTTTTAGGGCAGTTTGGGTCGACACGGCTGAGCATCTTTGCCGTTCCAGTGTTTTAATCCTGGACTCGCTATCTTCGCTTCGACTCAGGGCTAGCTGATCGAGGCTATTTCGGCTTCCTATAACATTTTCAGATTACTCTTTGCTGTCCACCTTCTAGACATTCAGTAAAATGCACGTCTAGAGGCTCAAGTGAAGCTGCATGGCATGGCTTCATGAATTGACCACACCCTTTTTGAGGATGTCCCACAAGGTCAATACTCGGACAACTCGAAGCAAGCGCTTTGAGTCGCGAGCAAAAAACTCTAAGCTATTTCACCAGGTTCTTATATTTTGTATTGAGTTGGCCCAGCCAGTTTGGATTCGCTTACGTTTTGCACGTGGCTGTGTAAGTTTCGCTCAGTGTTGCCGGGTATATTTGCCCCGAATACTGTGGTACATAAAAACCAGCAGTGGAAGTAAACATCGGTTCGAGAGGAAAAACTTGGCAAGAGCAGCAATTAGTCGGCAGCATTTTCTGCTTTGCAACTCAAAAATTGTGCACTCTTGTCCAAAAGCCAGCTTTTGAATGACGTCACGAACGTCATACTGGCTCGTTGAGACGAATTTCCAAAAGGACTAGCCTAAAATGGAGAGGCGCGCTTGACGCATTGTTTACTTGAATATTGCAATTTTCGTGAGCTTTCTATCTTCAGCCACTTTCCGGCAGTGCCTTTGAAGATAGAACGGTCATGGCTTTTCTGCTTTTTTGCAGCCTCCCTGCAGCTCGTCGCTCGTCGTTGCGTTCTCGGCGGCAGCTAATTAAAAGAACTCAAAACTAATAAGCGCCAGTTCTTTTAAAAAGGCAAGCCAAATGCGTGCGGCGATTTCCGGCGCCTAAATCGTTTCACTGCATTATCAGCGCCAGCTAATTTCAATAGCACTTAACTAACAAGCGCCAGCTCTTTAAATTAAAAAATAGCAAGCCATGCACGTGTGGCCATTTCTGGGGCCCAAATCGTCATTGAAGCCAACTCGAGTCGGTCGTTCGCGCGCTCGACGCTTTAGCGACTAACTCTCGACCGATCCTCGAGCTGAGAGTCGCTCGCTCGCCGCCCCGCACATGACGGCTGACGACCGTGCGACTTTGGCCAGCGTCGCGCTAACCGCAGCGTTTGTACGCACCCCTAAGCTGCCCCCCCCCCCCTGTTCCTGGCGGGGCGACTCTCACGTTCGCGCTTCCTCGCCTCGCGCACGCCTACGCTTGCAGAGAGGCACTAGAGTGGATGTATTTCTCGCCCGGCGAAACTTGGATTCGCGCTGATCTCGAGACCCCATGTGCACCTGCTCGGCGCCATAGCCGCAGGCGCTCAGCAATACTCGTTCAAGCTCTGCCTCGGATTTCTGGCGCGGAAAATTGCTCGGAACATTCGTCGTACAGCGGCTGCTGCTGCTGCCGCCGCGGCGGTGGCCGCCGCCGCCACCTTTGTGCCGCGGCGGCGAGAAGACGTTAGGTCTGGTGCGCATCGCATTGTAATTTTTCTTCTCACACAACTTCCGCTTCCGAGTTGAAGCATTCCATTCAACGAATCTCAGGCCTGAGACTGGAGGCTTCGAGAGAATCACGATCGGATGAGCGCCGCCGCGTCTGCCCATGGTAGAATGGCTACGTGCGGCGCTCGTAATTCCCCTGGCGCTCCGAGCGCAGGCACTCAACCGGCACGAGAGAGGTTTGGCCTTGCCTGACGCTTGCTCTTGATGCGGCGACGCCGAAACGTCGCCGCGCGCGCTCATTCAGACACTAGCAACCAAGATTCTCGTATGACACAGTTGTGGTTTTTCTAAGATACCGTACTGGCGGTATCGGCTCTCAGCAGCCTGCTAGAGGTTGCTTCATGCGTCGATCTTTGCAGACTTGACTAATTGTGAAGAAATGCCAGATTCATTCATTGGACGATGGAGCTACCCGGGAGTGGAAGGGCGGGAATTCGTGATTTCAAAGTATGAATATGAAATTAAGGGACCATTCGATGAGGCTTTTGGGCGTAAGTTGCGTCCAGAAATAGAATGGGTATCCTGGCAACGCCACAAGTCGCTGCTTCAAATTGTTGCAAGTTTAATTTTTTCACCGCTACTTCTGCAAGCCGTGCTTGATCGCGTGACCCGCAGCTTGTCTTGATCTGAATTGGACATTGCAGAGTCAATTTAGGCATCGGCGTAGACTTTTAGTTGTAGTCCCTATGATAACATTGGAGGTAAGCAAGTGGCGATTGTATTCACTTCATCCGATCACCGAGCATTTACTCGCACTCACAGCCAGTGCATAAATGCTCGCCCAGTTAGAAATTAGCCTCTTTTATTTTATGCAGACGGTGCGGCAGGTAGCACACATCTGACATGGTACTACCTGGCCTGCGGTCCACAATTCGTCCAGTTCAAAACTGCAATTACAGAATCAAGGTAGGCAAAAGTCAAAAGCGCACACTTTCCAAAAGTACAATTAGTAAAGCCGCACACGTTAATGCCCTAATTAAAGTGTCAGCTGAGTCTTCAATGCAGCTGCAACTAGCGACCTTCAAAATCTAATGAATGGCGGTGCCTCCATAAATTCTACCGCCGTACGTGAGCCCGCCAGTCAAGCTTGAAACTCTGAACCCAGTAGCTATCGTATAAATGCGACGTGGGATGGTAGTTAATGACTAATCAGGTATACCGCTTAAGGAGCATGAAAGAGAAACCCAAGTACCATGCTTTGGCAATTAATAAAAAGCACATATGAAGACACGGCCTCTGGCAAATTGGACCCCCATTAAGTAAAATGCATGCAGTCATGCACAGATAAGCGAAGCACTCGATAAAGACATTCTCACTGGAGCGAAATGCAGAGGCATTTTCGTTGTCCTTTCCTTTAGTCACGACTTGCACATTATAGCAGTAACGCACAACCACAAAAAGGACAATTCACTCGGACAAATAAAAGGCTTACAAGGCTGCGTGGAGCTTAGCTGATCAGGCAACTATTTCCCCAGCTTTAGTGAACTTCTTTTGTGCTTCTGCCGTGCTTTGCATGGGTACCGGTGCATGACTCAGTGCATGCTACCAATCAGAGGTCCTGCTAAGAGGTAGCCCACGGTGTCTTCTTGTACGATTTAACGTGCTGGCCTAATTGTGACGCTTGCTTCTGCATGCTTGTCTAAGCATGATATCATGCACGTCACAAGTCTTTCCCTGGGTCTTAGCCGTAGGGGTAATATGCGTACACTTCATGACTCTTGGGCTCGAGTTCTTCTGCGGGCAATCCTATATTGCCTGCTGCAGCCTGGGTGATAGCCGCTAAGGCTCTTTTGCCGCTCTATAAATGAAGTTGTTGAATCAGTTGACGACTTTTACTTTACTAGACTTGGTTATTGACTCGCTTGCAGCTACTTGTAAGAGGCCTGGGTAGAGATTTAGTTCTCAAAGACCTATAATAATAATTATCATTATTATCATTAAAAGGATGCAGCATGCCAGGTCAGCTGCCAAGCTCGCAGGATGTGTGAGCATTGCAGCCGCTCTGACTCCGTCCACTAAAGCTCGACGATACAGCAGGAGGTAAAAATAGATGTTGGCCGACTTAACAGCCTTAATTATTTACCACTGAAATACGGGGTACCACATGGCTCCGTGCTAGTTCCGGTTCTTTTCTCGGTTTATACTCTCCCTCTTGCTGATGTGATTGCCAAGCACAATCTAGGCTTTCACTTCTATGCGGATGACACTCAGCTGTACCTTTGCTTTGATCCCTCCCAGCCTTCGAGCACCTCGAATTCTCTCAACTCACTTGCAGCATGTATTGATGGCATCCGCACATGGATGGCAGCAAAGTTTCTAAAGCTAAACGATGATAAAACTAACTTGCTAGTTATGTGCAAACCCAGTGTGATTCAGAAATTGGAAAGGCCGACGCTCAAAATTGGCTCTGCCAGCATATCTCCCGTTGAATCAGCTCGAAATCTTCTAGGTGCCATGTGCCAAAGTGACTTCTCGTTAGACGACCACATCAGCTCCACAGTCAAGTCTGCCTACTTTCAGCTACATAACATTGCTAAAATTCGGGCTTGTTTAGATAAGGATACCACGTCTAGGTTGGTCCATGCATTCGTAACATCCCATCTTGATTACTGTAACTCGCTGCTTGCTGGCCTACCGGCATGTGCAGTCAGGCGCTTACAGCTGGTGCACAACTCTGCAGCTAGGCTTGTCTGTCGTGAGCGTCGCAGGTGCCACATCACACCACTTTTTGCCGACCTGCACTGGCTACCAGTCAAGCAACGGATCGACTTCAAGGTTTTGTCGCTCACTTTTACGTCACTTTATTCTTTGGCTCCAGCCTATTTCTTAGATCTACTCCCCCACCAGGCCAAGCATTGTTCCACCTGCTTTTCGGAAACTAACTGTTTACACATACCTCGTACAAGCCTCAACTCCTTTGGAGACCGTGCATTTATTCGTATGCTCCCAAAACCTGAAACTCACTCCCGACTTGGGTCAGAACATCCCCTAACTTGACCACATTTAAAAAGAACTTAAGAACCCACCTATTTAGGACAGTATTTAGTGGGTGCCTGTGATTCGTCCTTGATGTGCTTATGCGTGCTGACACTGTGCATGCTGCCACTAACCACATTTGCATGCTGACCCTGTGCATGTCACCCCTAACCATGTTATTCATGTTGTTTATCAAGAATGATATTACTCACCATTCAGTCACGTTTCTCTTTGCAGCAAATGTAAAGCGCCTAGAAAGAGATTGAGTTCTCTGAGGGCACTTCATCAAGTGCATTGTTATTATTACTATATAATAGTATAGCGGTGAATGAACTTAGCTGAAGAATAGTCTTGATTAATGAGCTCCGTGAGCTTCGCAGGCCTCTTTTCGCTGTCGTAAAAGTGAAGGCTCTCTAAGAGACTGTTAGCCAAGGTGCAAGTTGCTCGCCCTTTACAAGCAAAGTCGTGGGTTTGAATACTGCAACGGGTAATCCTTTATTACCCATTTCGAGAGTGTTAATTGAGGTAGTAGAATTTGCTTTGCTGCACACCCAAACGACAGTGAAAAGAGGCCTGCGAGGCTCACTTACTCATTAATCAAGATTAATTGATGTAGCAGCATTTACTTTCGGGCACACCTAGTTCATTTGCAAATGTTGAGATTTGGCAATACTTGTTTCGACCAGCGAACTCAAACTCTGGACATGAGAAATGCTACTGAGTGCCTGTCTGTTTGAAATGCTGAACTAGATCGTATACGGTAGCAGCACATACGCTGCTTTCTTTCAGGTGAGCAGTCACCAAGAGATGTGCGAAGGCCTTTAAAAAATAAACTGCCACTTTAGTTCAACGTTCGAGCTAAATGAGCAGCTACAGCCTGTGCTACTCACCATCAAGGCTAACAGCTGGCCGCGCTTCTGCTGTACTTAACGAGAAAGCCAGCATGTTGTGCACTCAATGCCATCTACTGACGGCTTCTTAGCAAATGGTGGTCTTCTTCAACTGTAACGTGTTGATTGTTTTTAGGCGATCGTGCAGTTAAGGCAATTGACCAATGCACACGAATGAAACTAACGTGACTAGATCAATGGAAGTAGCCTTCTTAAAAGAGTATTAGCGGATAATTACTTATTAGTATTATCCATAAGCACGGCTAGAATTAATAACTCACGAGGTACCGCTTTCGCATTCTGCTCCAGTTCACTGATTTTTCGTGACCTGAGTCTCTCAGCTGGCTGTCGGGATCGGTTTTTCAAAGTTCAATCCATCCACATTGGAAAGGATACTTGCCGCTTGAGCGATTGCAGTGAGCACGAGTTGGAGGTCTTACAAGAAGATGAAGACGTATTGTTTGTGTACATGGCTGCAATTGGATAAAAATCCTAAGCGGATGCTCTCCTCTTAAATCTAATGCTTCAATAGCGTGCTTTTTAATAAACTGCTTTCATTAAGGCTACTACTTTCAATAAAAAAGTAGGCTGATTCAACAGCTTCATTTATATTGCAACAGAAGTGCCTTAGCAGCTATCAACCCACTTGCAATGGTAAATAAAGGATAATTAATAATTAATAATTCTGCTCCTTTCGAGCACCATACCCCCACCCCACGCTACGACGTAGCTTCGTAAAATTGCTAAGGATAATTAACTTAATTTTAGTTAAAAGATTGCAAATTTATATTATACAGTATAGCATAAAATTACGTATTGATGTGTTCACTAATTTTCTATATTCAAAAAACAAGTCAGCAAGTACCCTTCATTTGGTATGCTAGTCTTTATGTAAAGAATAAGACTAAGAAAATTAATTATCATATAGCGGTGATTGGGAATCTCTAATAAGTGAGTCGACTTGTCTCGGGAACTGCAGAGGTATTCAGACAATCTGTTATTATTAATGTCAGTGATACGATCGCGAGAAATCTAAAGTCTGAAAATTAATAATGAGATCACAAGGGCTGCAAGTGGTAGCGCTTGTGACAATAAGCTTTACGAGGGACAACTGAGCAACGGCATTAGACTTTATTTAAGTACGCACACATAATCTCACGCTGGTGCCTAGCTAAGGTCTCTCCATGTTCTCATGTCAGTTTCAATGCTCTACGTAGACGGCATCGAATCATTAATACGCATGTGGACGTCGGAACAAATGAAGGAAGGCCTCATCTGCAAGGTCATCCGTAGGTCCCTTCGTTATCTTCATCAGGGGTATCTATCCGAAATACTTACTTCTCAGGCCTCCATCGTACCGCTTGCTTCCGTGCGTTTTGCCAATTAGCTGTGCTTCTAATCAAGTTCAAATTCTTTGGAATCCCTACCTTCAGTTCCCATGGTCTCAAAGCGTGGAACTCACTACCGACTGATGACAAAGCATCTTCAGACTTGACATTAAAAGGAAGCTACAAACCACCCTCATGTGGCCTTCACACCTAAGCACGTGTAACGCTTGAATTCTTGCGATTTTACTTCTTTGATTGCAGACAGAATGGACTGGGGAGCTGATACAGTGATCGCGAGACAGATCGTTTTGAAACAGGGTCTCAAAATTCCTACAGAGACTAAAGGAGAGACGGTGCCTGAGCCAGATTTTTCTCGGCTCGCTTGACTCGTCCTTTATGGGCTTGTGTCTGAAGACACTCTTTTGGTTATCACTAATCAGTTGACATGCTTACTTGCCAGCATATGTCCAATGACTTAGGACAGCTGTTCTCAACCTGTGGGTCGTTACCCCTTTGGTAGTCGAACGACGGGTTTGCCTAAGACCATCGAAAAACACGCTTTTCCACATTTTGCACACAATAATTTTATGTTTAGGGGTCGCCACAACATAAGGAACTTTTATTAAAGGGTCGCGGCATTAGGAAGGTTGAGAACCAGTGACTTAGGAAGAATTAGAAGGCTATTCCCATAATTTGTTCTGATTGTTATTGTTGTTGCTTTATTTTTTCGCGTCGCACTCTTTTCTTTGAATAGTAGGATCGGCAAAAGAAATATTGTTCACTATACTAGACTTAGAAGAGGTCACTAGCACGAGCTGAATACGATCTGCTCTACTCAAAGTAGCCATTCCACCCTCAGTAATAGGATGCGCTCCACATTATGGTACTAATGTGTCGGCATCGAATGATCTGTGACATCGGTCGCTACCTCACATTTGCATGACAATTGTCAGCTGTCATTAGCACGCTGCAATCATGTTCTTTCTACAGGTCAACCGACCGAGGCGTGTACATGTGCATTAGCCTCAGGCAACTAGGTCATGAAATTGATGGTACCGTTGTAAGACAAGGTATCGTAATGGCCTTGACAAGCATTAAATTAAATCCGCGTTAAACGGCTGCTCTGAGATGTTCTTGACTACATTGTAAATAGATTTTCCATCTCGCAGCGCCGTGTGCTTACTATTTTTTAGTTATGAAGCTCAGGAACAAACTTGATATTGATTGCGATGCTTGGAGTGACCAAAAAGAAAGGTTTGCCTATAGATTTGTTCTTCGCCGTAAGTAATCTGTAATCTAGCTTATAGTTCATCTAAAATTGATGCCAGTACAGATTATGTACATATTTACTGTACCTCTGCTGGTTTAATGGATCTGCACTTGGGACCTCTAGATACCCCATTCGCTGGCTCTGATTCTGTATTCTTTGGTTACTTTGCACTGATTTTTTTGAAATTCATGATATTGCTGTTATTCTAACAGTTAAAACACCAACCGCCAGCCCGGGGACAAATTAAGTATCGCCGATGATTGAAAACCAAGCCAGGAAATTTATTGCGGTTAGATTCAGATACCTGCATTGAATTTCTCAGGCCAACTATTCTCAATAGCCTTCTGCCTAAACCAAAACCTAGGTTCAACAGCTATCTCTTCTAAGTATAATGACAGCATTAGGGATATTTTTTATTGCTAGCACTGGTTTAGTGCAATGATTAAAGTGCTCGGCCAGACCTTGGTCTGGCCGAGGTTGTGGGCTTGAGCACCGTGGCATATGTGAAGCGCCTGAACAGATATGAGGCGCTATACAAATGATTTATATATGTCACCATGTATATCTGCAAGAGCTCCGATTTAAAAAGTGCAGGCTATTTGGGGGCTTAATAAATTGTAAAAGTTGGTGGATTGATTTCTTCACCTTCATGTAAAGGTTACAATCATTTTCTAGAAGCATGTAGCCCTTTAAATAATCATTTTAAGAAACTTAATAATTGTGTACGTATAATATGACCGAAATCTATCGGATTAAATTTATCCTACAGACTACCTTGCTTCATTATTTGAGTAGAGAAACTTAACCATGCCAAACTAAAACCATGGTTAACATTATGGACTCGTTCTATCCTCTAGATCTTGTCTGAGATTCGTATTGTTACATACTCATTGAACCGGGCAGTCGTAAAGGCAATCATCAAAAGCGAACCTCTATGGTATTGTGTTCTTGAACTGCCAGCTCAGATCAACTCTCAAATTTTCTCCAGAGCTCGTCGAACAGCAGTAAAACAGTTTCTTTCTATGTTAGTGGGGGCTGCATGCATTTAAAGTATTATATATTCACCTTTCCTATTAAGGCATTTCACATGAATTTGTTTTTAGCTTGGTGGCTCCGGATTGAACTGCTTTCAACCTACATAGGCTTACGTCGTTTTTGCTGCAGTAGAAAGTAATCGCTGACGTTATGCGTCATTTCTCTCTTCAGGGAGGAGTATCTGACATGTTATTATTCTTGTCGGCAGATTTTCAGTCCTTTTTGCATTTTCAAGATATATACGGATACCTCTATATCTTTTCTGAAAAACTTATTGCTGCCATTCAATTTAGAGCTTTTCTACTATATTGATTTCTCAGCCGCGTTTCTAATTTGAAAAGTTGGCTGATAAAAAATGGTACTCTTACTACTTGTGGAAGACCTAAATTAAAAAGACTATGAATATGCTCAAACTTGCCGTCGGACTCAGAACTAGTGTGAGCACAATTGTGCGCCCCAGGGTATTATAGAGTAAAAGACTCTCGGTTTGCTGTGAAAATTCCAATACTTCTAGGGCTAGTGCTTTTTAAATTGCCAAATTAACGTGCTGATCTTTAGGTGTGCTCTCATTTCACCTCTGCTGCAACCTTTGTATCGAGCGCATATATTTGTAAAAAGAAAAACTCGTATCGTATCTAGGCCATAATCAAACCTGGCCGAAGGATATTAGACTTTTAGAAATACCTCAACTGATCATAGCACAAAAATCCGCTGGGCAGCTCGATTTATCATGAACGCATTTAAATATGCTACCAGTCCGTCCGTTTGCTTCGTGGGTTTAAACGAGAAAACTCCATCGAGTTGCTCCTGCTTCCTTCGTCGAGGAGACGACTACGTGTTTGACTCAGATGGAAACCCTTCGGTTGTCAACATTCAGCCCTGAGAAGCACGGGGATCAAATCAATTGTTTAAGAAGGCAGCATGAGAAAATCTAGGATTTGTTTTCGCGCTGCTTCCTTGAATGAATTTCCTCGTGTAGTTTCTTCGGCGCTCCTCTTCATCTTCTTTGTCAGTCACCTCGGTCACCTCGCTCTCACTTACTCAGCCGTATTCCCTTTCTGAAGACGAAAAGAGGAAAAGCATACGATCGTGAGTAATTTGTCAAGACACGGCGAGTGAAAGAAACGTGAAGGAAAATGCTTGAATGTCCTTGGACTTACGGGAAAGATAGTGGATAGATATGATAAAAATAATAGTGATAGAAAGAGAGTGGAGCCAGACCATAATCAGCTGGGCCATAAATGGTTCGAGAAGCTGTGCTTGCCTTTCAATGTCTGACGAGAAGCCAGCGAGCGCCTGCTCACCGTGAGCACATGCTGATGTGTTAGTGCTGATGGCTGAGTCCTGGGTGGATACAGGTGTGTGCGAGAGTGTTCATGTGTGTGTATGTGTGTGTGTGTGTGTGTGTTTGTGTGTGTGTGTGTGTGCGCGCGTGTGCGCGTGTGCGTGCGTTCATGCATGCGTCCCAACAAATATATGAGTGCATGCATGCCTATTACCGCCACCACATTACCATGAGCTCCCGTCATCTTTTCTCGGGCGACAGCACCATAAGAAAAAAAGACTCAGGTAGACTTCCTCTCTTTGGATTAATATTAATATTATAGCAAGATTTATCTTTATATCAAGTGTGTGTTTCATGATTGTTGAAATGCATCAAGGACAGCAGCGTCTACCGGACTGTCTGTTGATGCCCTTTGTAAATCCGAAAACATCTCGAGACTTTAAAGGCCAGATAATAACAGTGAAGACTATGTACGTGACATTTTTTTTGCACCAAGCTAGCATGCTGCCATGCCATCCTCTTGGCTGATCATGATATTCCAAGTGTGTTACACCGCGATATGTCTCTTGTGACTAAAGCCAGGCTTCTCTGTGTAAGCTCGTGATTTTTTTGCATTGCAGCCCTTCCTAATGAGAAGCCAGTGCAAGTATTAAACAGTCACGTTAAGACTGACGTGGGTAAAATCCACGGTAAGTTTATTGTATGGGTAGTGATTGTGCAATGAAATCCTTGCCCTTTTCCTGGCGCCAAAGTCGCGTCGCTCGTTAGATCCTATCTTGCTATAAAAATCATCGCACGTCTGCTTTAGCGGTCATTTATATGACGATGCCAGAAAAATAAACCTAAAAATCACAACCGAGGCAATAAATCTTTTTTAGTACGTTACATGTATACGTTACGCAGTGCTCTGACAAACCCGAACTCACTCATAAATCAGAGAATCCCTCAATGCCTCGATATGATTGTGTAGCCATGTTTTATCAAACCCGAGATATACCTAAACTCAAGGAATCCCTCAATGCCTCGCGCTACGATCGCAGTATTCTAAATGGCTCGCCTCTGCTTGGTAATTTCGCGTAAGCAGAACGCTCAGCACTGTGCCTTTCCTTCCTTAACGCTTGCCTAACAGTCACGTAGTAGGCCAGAGAGGGCAATTGCATTTTAGCAGACCAGGTGCAGCATTTCTTTCTAGAACTAAAAGGACCTAAAAGGAAACTAAAAAGGAAACTAAACTAAACTAAAAGGAAAGCAACACCATTTGTTAATAATGTTACGAATTCGTATAGCGACACCCTGACTTAAGATTTTCGCAACAAATCCAGTGTACCTAACTGATCGCTACACATCACCGCTGTTTGAGTGGTGAACTGGTGAGACAACGTGAGCGGGCCATATCTTTAAAGGTAGGAAGCTGGCTAATGAATGACCAAGTACGAGAACACTAGTGGATTTAGCAAGGCTAGATTATGATATACATGACATTTAATCATGATTCAGAAACTGCTAATCCCGGCAGCCATAATTGAGATCAGATAAGTACTGGCCTGAGTTTTAATATCTCTAATGCCACATAATTAAGTCACTTTGCTTTCGTAAAATACTTCGTGTTCTCTTTTCATTAAAAGTTTAATAAGGCTAGCTGACTTCACAGCCTCATCTATTTAGCGGCAGAACAGCCTTTGATTACTTACACCGCCACTTGCAATGGGCAATAAAGAATCGCTAAATGCAGGACTCGAATCCACGACCTTGGTAAAGAAGAGCTAGCACCTCGAGTGCAATCTCCATCCTTCTAGAAGGCTTGGCAGAAGACTCTAAGAACACGTTATCAATCTTTGCATGTAAGACCAAGCCATAGATTAGATGCATTATGTTCCTAATAATTATGTAAACTCTGAAAAATCCGACAAACTCATAAGTTATCAGCGTCGATCGTTTCACCAAGTGTTTGTTCCGAGTGGAAAAACTGTAGTTTATTTGGTAACAGCGGATGGTGCATTTTTTCGCCCGAGTCTAGAAGTTATACTACCAATTCGGGCCGTTTATCTGTAACAGAAACTCAAAGCTCTTTAGGTCACCCAAAGAATTTTTATGAATTGCTTCACGAAATTCAGCTGTTGTACTCCCACAGCCTGTAACTCACTCCCGACTGACATCCACTGACTTGGTGATATTTAAAATATTTAAAAAGAAGCTCAAACAAATCAGCTCCTCACAGCATTGGCTGTATCCGTGCTAATTTTGTGCCAATGCGTACTGACACTGTGCTTGCAATCACTAACCAATTGATATGCTTCTTTCACCTCTCATGCAAACTGGGTAGACAGAGATTGAGTTCTCTTAGACGACTATATAAATACCATATTATCATGTTTATTTAATTAACCAACTTAGAGCTTAAGGTTGTTAAACTACTTTTTCATGTTGGTATGAATTCTTTTATGTTTCTCCGTGCAATGCCCTCAACGATAAGCAATGCGTAAAACTCTACG
The DNA here is from genome assembly GCA_009760855.2 of Cristatella mucedo. Lineage (NCBI taxonomy): Eukaryota > Metazoa > Bryozoa > Phylactolaemata > Cristatellidae > Cristatella > Cristatella mucedo. The sequence goes on along the minus strand of WPIO01000027.1, from coordinate 1,046,445 downwards.
TGAGATGAGATAATAAGTCTTGGATTATTCAAATAATCTAGGCCAGGTGTCGACAAACTTTTATGGCTACTAGGCTATTTCAGGAGGTCAAGATGGCACACCAGACCGGAAGAAACAAGGTGCCAAAGGAAACTTTTTTTATTCAAAAATACAGCACGATCAATGGGAACCGTGATTTTGCATGTTGTTAGAGATAAATAAATATTAGGCTCTAATTATGATGAGTTCAGCAACAGGATGTCATTAATGTAATTCTCAGTGAGCTGATAGTGCAGATTGTTCTTGCAAAACTTTATCTCGGAGAGGGCACGTGACAGCTGACGGTAGAAGTCAATGAGAATAGTGCACGAAGTAAACTTGGACAAGAGAACGCCCGAAACTTGCAGCTCAATCAACTCCCATTGCACATCGGAGGGATCGTTATCATATGGAAAATCAAAAGGAGTGCTGAAAATCTTGAGCTCTTGCGAATGAGAAGGCACATTAGCGAAGCGCGAAGAGAATTCATTCCGCAAGGTCGACAGTGCACTGATTCATACTGACACAACTTAAGCAGCTAACCAGCAGCAATGAAGTGAAACAAAACCACGACCGCTCAATTGGGCCGGATCCAACAATTAATAACTATGTGGCGTTAGGCTGGACTAGAATACAGGCCAGGTCGCATCTGGCCTAAAGGCTGGAGTTTGCCGACCTCTGGTCTAGGCATATTGAGTACCTCAGCAAAGATTTAATGAGGAAGAATATGCGGAAATTTTGAGTAGCGTATGCCAGAATACGTACCTGCATGCCTCCCATAAAAAATCGTCGTTACTGCTACGGATAAAGTGATTGCGATTGAATTCCTGAGACTTATTGTATATGCTAGATCGCGGTATTATAAATCTCCATGAATACTTGACGGAAGGAAGCTTCAAACGTCACAGTGAGAGCAAGCAAATTGCAAGAGTAGAAAAGATCATGATTGCAAAGTAAACAAAGTGAAAGTTTCAAGTTGTGCACGACTTTTCAATTTTTCAGCAGTAAGTTAAATGGGCTATGTATGAAAAGCACCACATAGATTGTAATAGGTATCAATTATTTGATAGAAATCAATTTTAATAGAGTAGATTGTAGATCTATATTTTCATATAGATCGATGACTGTTATGTAGTATTCTAAGCTCCTTGGGATTAAAACTAGACAGTAGCAACACGCTGCGATCTTTTAAATTGGTAGTCTGGTTTTTGCTAATTGTAGTAAAATAATCTCGAAAAGGATATACAAAGATCTGTGGTCCTAATGATAAGTTTTCTTTAGTCTCACTGTCAGCCATTACGAAAAATACTTATTTTGCCAGTGAAATACAAAGCGGTCTATCATCCTTAAATAAGGTGACTGTCCGAGTTTATTAGCTGATCGTTTGTCAGCTGATTGTATTATGAATACAAGACTGCTGTATCGTAATCTTATTCTTAATATTTTGCGGAGATATCTAAGCTGGATATTTAGTAGAATTGGGCATTTAGCTTCACGGAGATAAACTATACCAGTTTTTCAAGTGGAGATACTTGAATATTCGTCTTATTTATGAGCAATACTGGCTGCGTTTACGATTGACTACCGTCTGCACACTTGCTTGTATTGAAAGCTGCTTCTACTATTAATTAGCCTTGTTTCGAGTACTTTCTTAGCGTCGGTCACTCGCACCCTGTGAGGTCTAGCACCGAGTGCATATGTCGTGCTTGCGTGGAAAACATAGTCCAGAGCCATTTTATGTGTATAGCACACCACAAAATTAATTCTTTACAAAATTTACCTTCTTTTTATTTAAGGGCTCTCTAATTAGCGGGGTTTCTTCTTCGCATGAGAAAAAGAGCAAACCTGAGAGGTTCACATATTACCAGTATGCTTCTCTTCAAATTTTCAGGGAACATCATATTTGGAATAGTGGTATGAGCCAGCCACTTATCATAAATGTTACAAATAGTATGCCAGCTGTACAAAGCTGTGAAATGCAGACGGTATGCAGTCAAAAACATTCTTATTGAGTCCGAAGATACTCATACAGTTGACGATAGAAACTTGCCGCCGCATCGCATGGCCGTGATCAAGCTAGCTCTGTGTTAATGTTTCTTTCAAATGCAGTATGACTTTCTATACATAGCGCGTAATGCAGCGATCAAACTTGATCGCATCGCCGAGCTGGTTTGGTCCCGTGGTTAAGGTGCTCGCCCCGATCAAGGCCTGGCTGAGGTCGTCGGCTCGAGCTCTGAGGTATATGTGAAGCGCCTGAATAGACATTAAGTTCTCTTGAGGCGCTATATAAATGAATTTTATTTATTTATTGATCGCCGTACTATTATTTAAGAAGGATTTATGTAGTAATATTTATGAAACAGAAGTGTAAACAGGCATTTTGGAGAAACTGAATTTCTTCTAATTATAACGTACATTTTGGCTAACTATTAATGAGGCAGGAAAATATCTGAACAACTCTTTTCTGTTTTGTCATCAGTTTTCAGACGTCTTGGTCGGTTCTAACTCGCTGCTACTCCAACTTTTCTTCATCGCCTTTCAATCTCTTTCTATCGTGTCGAGCCATCTGGTGCTAAGCGCGCCAGAAAGTACAAACAAACGACCATAGTGTGATTCGGCAGATAAACGCGACGAATTCCAGGACCTGTGATGATGAACGTGGTGAAAGTAGCCAGCGTCAGGGTCTACTGCGATCGCAAGGACTACTACTGCGATCGCTGGACTACTACTGCGATCGCAAGGACTACTACTGCGATCGCAAGGACTACTACTGCGATCGCTGGACTACTACTGCGATCGCAAGGACTACTACTGCGATCGCAAGGACTACTACTGCGATCGCAAGGACTACTACTGCGATCGCTGGACTACTACTGCGACTACTACTGCGATCGCTGGACTACTACTGCGATCGCTGGACTACTACTGCTACTGCGATCGCAAGGACTTCTACTGCGATCGCAATGACTACTATTGCGATCGCACTACTACTACTGCGATCGCGATCGGGACTACTACTGCGATCGCTGGGACTACTACTGCGATCGCTGGACTACTACTACTGCGATCGATTCGATCGCTGGACTACTACTGCGATCGCAAGGACTACTACTGCGATCGCAAGGACTACTACTGCGATCGCTGGACTACTACTGCGATCGCAAGGACTACTACTGCGATCGCAAGGACTACTACTGCGATCGCAAGGACTACTACTGCGATCGCAAGGACTACTACTGCGATCGCAAGGACTACTACTGCGATCGCTGGACTACTACTGCGATCGCAAGGACTACTACTGCGATCGCAAGGACTACTACTGCGATCGCAAGGACTACTACTGCGATCGCAAGGACTACTACTGCGATCGCAAGGACTACTACTGCGATCTGCGATCGCTGGACTACTACTGCGATCGCAAGGACTACTGCGACTGGACTACTACTGCGATCGCAAGGACTACTACTGCGATCGCAAGGACTACTACTGCGATCGCTGGACTACTACTGCGATCGCAAGGACTACTACTGCGATCGCTGGACTACTACTGCGATCGCTGGACTACTACTGCGATCGCAAGGACTACTACTGCGATCGCTGGACTACTACTGCGATCGCAAGGACTACTACTGCGATCGCAAGGACTACTACTGCGATCGCTGGACTACTACTGCGATCGCTGGACTACTACTGCGATCGCAAGGACTACTACTGCGATCGCTGGACTACTACTGCGATCGCAAGGACTACTACTGCGATCGCTGGACTACTACTGCGATCGCAAGGACTACTACTGCGATCGCAAGGACTACTACTGCGATCGCAAGGACTACTACTGCGATCGCTGGACTACTACTGCGATCGCAAGGACTACTACTGCGATCGCAAGGACTACTACTGCGATCGCAAGGACTACTACTGCGATCGCAAGGACTACTACTGCGATCGCTGGACTACTACTACTGCGATCGCAAGGACTACTACTGCGATCGCAAGGACTACTACTGCGATCGCAAGGACTACTACTGCGATCGCAAGGATCGCTACTACTGCGATCGATCGCAAGGACTACTACTGCGATCGCGATCGGGACTACTACTGCGATCGCTGGACTACTACTACTGCGATCGCAAGGACTACTACTGCGATCGCATCGCTGGACTACTACTGCGATCGCAAGGACTACTACTGCGATCGCAAGGACTACTACTACTGCGATCGCTACTACTGCGACGCTGGACTACTACTGCGATCGCTGGACTACCTACTGCGATCGCAAGGACTACTACTGCGATCGCTGGACTACTACTGCGATCGCAAGGACTACTACTGCGATCGCACTAGGACTACTACGATCGCTACTACTGCGATCGCTGGACTACTACTGCGATCGCAAGGACTACTACTGCGATCGCAAGGACTACTACTATCGCTGGACTACTGCGGATCGCAAGGACTACTACTGCGATCGCAAGGACTACTACTGCGATCGCAAGGACTACTACTGCGATCGCAAGGACTACTACTACTACTACTGCGATCGCAAGGACTACTACTGCGATCGCAAGGACTACTACTGCGATCGCTGACTACTACTCGCAAGGACTACTACTGCGATCGCAAGGACTACTACTGCGATCGCACTACTACTACTGCGATCGCAACTACTACTGCGATCGCTGGACTACTACTACTGCGATCGCAAGGACTACTACTGCGATCGCAAGGACTACTACTGCGATCGCAAGGACTACTACTGCGATCGCAAGGACTACTACTGCGATCGCTGGACTACCAAGGACTACTACTGCGATCGCAAGGACTACTACTGCGATCGCAAGGACTACTACTGCGATCGCAAGGACTACTACTGCGATCGCAAGGACTACTACTGCGATCGCAAGGACTACTACTGCGATCGCTACCACTACTACTTGCGCGATCGCAAGGACTACTACTGCGATCGCTGGACTACTACTGCGATCGCAAGGACTACTACTGCGATCGATCGCAAGGACTACTACGCAAGGACTACTACTGCGCAAGGATCGCAAGGACTACTACTGCGATCGCAAGGACTACTACTGCGATCGCTGGACTACTACTGCGATCGCTGGACTACTACTGCGATCGCAAGGACTACTACTGCGATCGCAAGGACTACTACTGCGATCGCAAGGACTACTACTGCGATCGCAAGGACTACTACTCGCGGACTATCGCGATCGCAAGGACTACTACTGCGATCGCAAGGACTACTACTGCGATCGCAAGGACTACTACTGCGATCGCAAGGACTACTACTGCGATCGCTGGACTACTACTGCGATCGCAAGGACTACTACTGCGATCGCAAGCGCGATCGCAAGGACTACTACTGCGATCGCTGGACTACTACTGCGATCGCTGGACTACTACTGCGATCGCAAGGACTACTACTGCGATCGCAAGGACTACTACTGCGATCGCAAGGCGCTGACTACGCGAGGACTACTACTGCGATCGCAAGGACTACTACTGCGATCGCAAGGACTACTACTGCGATCGCAAGGACTACTACTGCGATCGCAAGGACTACTACTGCGATCGCAAGGACTACTACTGCGATCGCAAGGACTACTACTGCGATCGCAAGGACTACTACGATACTGCGATCGCAAGGACTACTACTGCGATCGCAAGGACTACTACTACTGCGATCGCAAGGATCGCAACTACTGCGATCAGCTACTACTATCTGCGCGATCGCAAGGACTACTACTGCGATCGCAAGGACTCTACTGCGAAAGGGACTACTACTGCGATCGCAAAGGACTACTACTGCGATCGCAAGGACTACTACTGCGATCGCAAGGACTACTACTACTACGATCGCAAGGACTACTACTGCGATCGCAAGGACTACTACTACTGCGATCGCAAGGACTACTACTGCGATCGCAAGGACTACTACGCTGCGATCGCTAAGGACTACTAGGACTACTACTGCGATCGCAAGGACTACTACTGCGATCGCAAGGACTACTACTGCGATCGCAAGGACTACTACTGCGATCGCAAGGACTACTACTGCGATCGCAAGGACTACTACTCCCACTCGATCACCACCGCTAATCGCCATTTGACCCCGCTCAGTTCCGTCATGACCGACAGCATGCTTGTGGAAATTGTCTACGATCAGCAACATAACCCACCAATTCATATGACTTCCGGTTGCTGTTGTATATTTGCTGCTGAATTTTGCGAGTGACATTCCGCATCACCTTTGAGCTCTTCCAGCTGCAGATCGGTACTTCACTTGCTCATTTTTCTCTTTTACTTTACTCTTCTACAAGGATTTGACAACCAAAAAGTGTAAAGTGCATTTATGGTCGTGGTATAGTCGTAAATTTGTACTATTTCTTGTAAAACAGCGTGACAGCCGTTGCTAGTAAATGCCATAGCTTTTGAGATAACCGTTATTTGAAATTGTGCAAATTTTGGCATAAAAATGTTAGCAATGTGTACTGTCAATTTATAGTTATTTTCAAAGTTCCTCAAATGTAGAAGGGTTGCAGTAAAAACGTTTCAGCCGTGCGTAAATACACTTGTATAAATCTCTCTACATAACTCAACAAAACCATGAAGACCAAACATATGTTACGCTGGAAACATTTGCTCCGGTGTATAAAGGCTGGACAGCGAATGCGGAAGCCAATAGAAGTCATCTCCAGTTGTAAAAAGTGAGAAGCGATGACGATTCAGGTGCATAGCCAAATAATCAAGTGGCATAAGTTCCAGAAGAAACGGCTGACGCGTTGGAGGCGATAAAGTAAACAATTCATTATAATGACTTCAGCTGTACGCCTCATGTACTTTGTTTACACCTGCGAAAAAGTGTACCACGAGTACAAAAAGAGCCTGCCGATATTTTGGATCTTTTAGATTTTAGGAACTGTACTTGTAGACATATTAAAAGCGTCATCTGCTAGATTCGCTGGTATGCGTGTAACTCCTGAATAGCTATCATTTGCGACTCGCTCTGGTCTACATATTGACTTCTTATGAAATCTACCAAACAGCGATGGAGATTTTCGAAGCTCGGAAACCCTTAATGAGAAGCAACGTCGATTAAAGCCATTGTTCTGCTCAAAAGTTATTTGCTGCGTACTCTGATTTTAATAATAAAAATTCAAATGAATTAACGCAACTAAAATATTTCATTCGTATAGGCTGCTCTAGGGCTCTGTTTTCACACGACTGGCTGCCTTGAAAATTGATCGGAAAAGGTTATGCTTATGTGCGAGAATCTGCAAAACTAAATAAGAAATCTGGTCTTATGAAAATAATTTTACGTCCGTTCAATTGACTCCTGCTCAAGCCGACTCTGTAGGGGTCGTGACCTGAGCACGCGGCAGGCTCGAGCGTGTCGATGGAATAGGTTGCTGCTTGCAATGCGGTAGCTAACTTTCGGGAAATTGCAGCATCTGAATAACCAGCTATAATGCAGCTCCAATTTGTGTTAACGTCGGCGCTAAAACATCTAAGAGAGACGTCGTGCCGCTAGGAAAAAAGGAGAATCATGGGTGGGCCAATCCTCTCTCGGAAGCTGAAACTGCGGCATCATACGAAACCAGTCGGCGACCTGCGATGCCACCCGCAACCCTCGCTCGCGCGCATCCGCGGCATTCGCCTGTGGCTCTCACTACGCACCAGGGGAAGAGATGCGGAGTTCTCTGGCTGCATGCAGAGCGCTCTCTGCGCGCTCAAGCTTGGGAGTTCGTCCACAAGTGCACACGTATTTCTGTTCGTAGAGCTCGAGTGCAGCTCAATTCCAGAGCAGTTTCGCGGCACGTGGAAAGCCGCGGACACTGGCGCCCTCATTCAGCTCGGTCACCATAGCTATAAGGCTTACGACGGTAGAGGCAGCGACGCATTCTGTGAGTACATGCTCTCTCTGTCTCTGTCTCTGTCTCTGTCTCTGTCTCTGTCTCTGTCTCTGTCTCTGTCTGCCTGTCTGCCTGTCTGCCTGTCTGCCTGCCTGTCTGCCTGTCTGCCTGCCTCTCTCTCTCTCTCTCTCTCTCTCTCTCTCTCTCTCTCTCTCTCTCTCTCTCTCTCTCTCTCTCTCTCTCTCTCTCTCTCTCTCTCTCTCTCTCTCTCTCTCTCTCTCTCTCTCTCTCTAAGGGCTTCGCTCGAGCGTGGGTGCCCACAATTTCTCACGAGCTCTTTCGAAATTTTTCCGTTCGTGCTTGTGCTTTAACATTGCTCAACTCTGCCTTTTGTGCATCCACGCCCCGATCTCGTAACCGCGCTTCGATTCGCCACTCGGATGGCTTGCGGCACGCCGCGCGCCGCCGCCGCTGCAGCGCCTGCCTGAGACGTTTGCCTGTAGGGAGGAAAGGCCTCGAGCTCGGATTCTACGACATACAGTGCCAACCGAAATGGCTAAGGGCCAAAGCGTTCCTCTGGGAGTAAGCAGCGGCGCACCGCACCGCGGCGGCGGGCCGCAGCCATCGCCGGAGCGCTGTGCGAAGTGAGCGGCGGAGCGGCGCCGCCGCCGCCGCGGAGGCCGCGACGGCGCGGCGAGGAAGAAGGCTGGCTGTCTTCGATGAGCTGAGAGACGACGGGCTGCGCTCAGCGGAAGCCCTGCGCCGGCTCGCGGCAGCGAGCGTCGTCGGTCGAGACGCCGGTGCGCTGGGCGCGGCGTGGGGGCGGCGGGGCTACCTGCTACCCGGCGAGCTCGTTCGCGAAGCTCTCGGCCGCCTACCGCGCTCGTTCTCTGCAGGATGCCCGCGGGCAGCTCGAGCGAGGTTCAGTGCTTGACCCTGTCGCTCGACTCGCACGCCTCCATGCACGGCACGGCCGTCAACGCAAGTACGCCGCCGCCGCCGCCGCCGCGCGCAGCCTCGGCGGCTGCGGCGGCGGGCTCGAGGAGAGCGGCCAGCCCGCTGCGCAAGTTCGCAGCCCGACCGACCGCCCGCTCACGCCGCTTCGTCGCCTCGCGCGATTGCACGGGGTGCTTGCGGCGGCGGCGGCGGCGGCGGCGGACGCTTCGGTGCTCGCGCTTTTGCTGCCGAAGCGAAGCAACGCGCTGAGCGGGCTCGTCCTCCTTACAGTCATTCCAAGAGGCGACGGCGGCGAAGCGCCTGCTATCGACTGCGCCCGCCCGACGGGCGGCGGATATACCAAGTACGCGGTGCAGCTCACTAGTGAGTGTCGCCGCGCGCAGCGTGCTTACCGAGTCTCGCTCCTGGCTGCTCGTTGCGAAAGGCGATTTTACCGCGCGATCACCCGGGGGCGGTGCAAGCATGAAGCAAGACGCAGAGAGACACATACTTGTAAACTTCCTCAAAGAAGGAAAAAATTGTAATTCATTTGTACAGCGCCCTGAGAGAACATAGTCTCTATCTCTATTCAGACGCTTCACAGATGCCACGGGACTCGGCCAGACCTCGGTCGGGGCGAGCACTGGGCTGAACTAGCTAGACGAAGCAGGACAGAAGCAAAACTCACCGCGAAAGCGCGGCTCATAACGGTGTGAGGGAACATGACTTCGGAGCCTGCGAGCACAGACCCTACAAGAGCTCAGATTGCCTAGGCAGCTGCAGGGTCACGACTGGTGGAGGACAGACGATGATTCGGCAGTCCTGCCCAAAGCCATGCATTGGCGGCGTCTGTGGGGACATCCATCTACCACAAACTGCCGCCAGCTGTCGGGTGGGTTCGGAACGAACAATGGCCCGACAGTGTGAAACACAAACGCTTGCATGGAATATAAGGGCTGCCGAAGGAGTACAACGGGAGGGGAGGGCTAGATCCCTCGACGCCGGCAGCCGTCTATTATGAATAGACTGGGCTTGGCCGGCGTAGCATGAAATAAAGGTTTCGCTGCTGGAGCCAGCAGACTCGTTGCTCGGTCGCGCTACCCAGCCCCAGGGCAGGTCGTGCGGAGGGCTGTCACAAACGGAAAAGCGGCACTTCCCGCTCCGGCTCGCTGCAAGCGAAGCCATTTTGAGATAAGCTGTCGCGTTGAAGCATCTAGTTGAAGCATCCGAAACCAATTCTCGCTGAACAGCAGTCGTCGCTGCGCTGCGCTTTCCGATGCGAGAGCTTTTTGCTTTTGCGGACGCCCTGGGCAGCGGCCCTGGGCAGAGCGCTCGGCTGCATCGCGGCCAATCTGTCCTCGGCTCGAAGAGCGGAAGCGCAGCCTCTGCCCTGCGCTCCGCTCCTACGCATGCGCGCAAAGCAGGGTTCCTGATCGGTTTGACGAACCGCCGGCGGCGTTGAGGCTGGCTTAATTAAGTCGCCGGCCCGCGTGAGTGCAGCTTGGCTCTTTGCGTAGGCGTACTTTGCTGTTTCGCTTTTTGTTGCTGCCCCATTTGATTTTCGGTGTTGAGATCAAGGGGGAATGCGGCTGAGTTCCGGCATTCGTAGTTTGTTGGTCAATGGCATGCATTGCCTTGTTGTTTCCACTACGGCAAATTTAAGGGCCAGAGTTATTTATGGCCTAGTAGAGATTATCGCGCTGCTGCTGGTTTATGGGCCGTTGCGATTTACGGCAGAAAGTGTAATGTATTGGACTGCAGAGACCAGGGAATCACGACCAGAACGCCGGGCAGGGCGGTCGCATACTGGCTGGCTGCGGTGTCCGTGGGAATAAACGTCCATTTGAGCCCGATTCGGTGTTATGCGTGGTGTCGCCTACCTGCGATTTTAAGCTGCACCGTCTAGACTCGGTGTAGCGCCCGTTTCGTCAAGCTGTATAGGTCCGCAGTCCGGAACTCGCCGGTCCGATTTCATCTTTCACATCTTTCACCGTCTTTCACGCTCGACGAGTTCTTCGAAATAAAACGACTTTCCGCGTTAGAGAGGCCACTGTGCAAACGACTTTCCCGACCTCGACGCGCGGTGGCTTCATTCGTGTGGCTGGCGCTAGCTCTTTACATAGAAATCCAATAACTGGTAGGTAGCGCTGCTGAAGATGGATTGCCCGCCGAGCGACCGAGCTGAGTGACTTAGTCTCCTTTGCAATCTCGGGGTTTAGGGTCTGTCGTGGCCCGGCTGGCACGCAGTGTGCACGCAGCATGCGAACGCTGCGTTGAATCGCTGTCATCGAGGTAAACGTGTTGAGATGTGAAACTGCTGAAGCTATGTGAGTAATGCGACGTCATTCAAAAATCTAACCTGGATACTGAGCAGTAAGAGTGTATTACTCCGCTGCTTGCCTGTAAAGCACTACTGTGCGGTCGCCTGTAAGAGATGCGAGTATTACCGATGTTCGGCATATTGCTTTTAACCTGGCGATGGTGAAGTTGTCCTGGATCATCAATGCTCAATTTTTGCAGCGGAATTACGAAGCACTTCGAAGATGCAGCATGGGGTTAGATACCGTTGCTAGTTAAGTAATCAGGGCACCTGTCCTAATTCTTCAGCGCACTGCAGCGGCCGTAGTGACAGTCTGGCCAAGTATTTTAAGCTTCGTATCTTTTAGGACTGACTGCCTGACATACTTTCGCTCGGGGTAGTTTAAAGGTTTCAAAGCTTTTGGCGCGAAAGACAACTGAATTTAAGCGGTTTGATTGGTTTACTTTTTCGTGGACCCTAGCCAACGTAGTCAATAAGGTAAACTGTACGTCACAGAACTACACGGAAGTCTGCGATGGAAGTCTCGCCCGTAAAGAATTTTTCACTAGAGCCACCCATCAGTAGTAGGAAAGTTAGTGAGACATGCAAGTGTTGGGCTCCTGCTGACGCAGTCGGCGAAACGCGTCTTCGCCTATGAATGAGGTCATTAAAATGAGTTTCTTTAGACTTTCTTGGTGAGCGGAAACAGCATTGCCATTTACATTTTATTGATAGCATAAAATAGAAGAAAAATAGCAGCCATTATTCTGGGTGTTTTATTTGCAAATTTAACTCACACGCCCGAAAAACTTTCGTGAACAGCACTCGAAAATATGAATATTTAACAAAGAGGTAATTTCCAGCCGTTTCCTAAATGAGAGAAATTTTACAATAGATATTGCAAAGGGATCATATACATCGTATTAAAGGTCTCATTTTGTTCTAACAAAAAACTAAATTGCAGCATCTAAAATTATTAATGGCAAAGAGTCTATTTACTAAATTCAATTATAAATTTGACTTCACCTTGTCGCTTACTAGAAACCTCCGCAAAAGTTCTTTTTCCACTGGAGACAAACGATTAGTGCTGGAACTATTGGCCGCTCCCACACAATGGTAAGTTTAGGTTGGGCGTTGGCCACAGACCGTGGTAAGAATTAAAATATAACTGTTCCCAAATGTTCTCTCGGCAAATTTTTAACTGTCTTAGCGAGCTAAAATCTATTACTATGGCCCGCTAACGGCAAATAGGGTCTTTCTTATTATTTCCGTTTCATAAATGACTCTGTCTTGAATTTCTCAAATCAAATTTCGCATCCAATTTGTAAGCTGCATTTTGACTTACGGAAGGAGAAAATTACGCGAATCGATACGCCAGGGCCCGAGAAATGAGGATGCTAATGAAGTAAGAAGTCAGTTACAAGAAACGTACTAAGCGAAACGAGCTTAATAGCGGGCTTGGAATGAGTCGCGTCGGAGCTCCTTCACGGCCTGCGAATGCAAGCGCGTAAAAGAAAAGTGAGAGCGGAAATAAATTTGACTTAGCCAAGCTGGTCCGGGGATTCCAAAAATGCGCCGACAGTCGTTGCTACTGCTGCCGCCGCCGCCGCCGCCGCCGCCACTTCCAAAGACTAGTCAATTAATTGAACGACTTCCTCATCCGCTGAGCGCCGCCGCTGCGCCGCGGCGCTCGGCTCTCACCGCGCACCCTGGCGATGGCGTCTCTTTCCCGTTGGCTAGGGCTGCTTGAAGCCGATCGGCACGGCGCTCACGCAAGCGAGCGCCAGCAGCAGCAGCAGGTGAAGCAGCAGCAGAGCACAGCGAGCAACGCGAGCAGCACCGCCGCCGCCGCCGAGGAGAGCGCGCACGTCGCTTTCGTGCACGCCGAGCAGCTCCATTCGACGGAGGACGCCGCCGCAGCCGATGCGGCGGCTCAGCAGCCGCGCCGCGACAGCGCCGAGACGCTGGCGTCCGCCGAGAGCAACACGTTCGGCTTGCTCTTGCACATCGACGAGTTGCTACATCGCGGTCTCGCGAAGGACCGCCTGCTGGCAGACCACGGTGCGCATGCCGCCGCGTTCCGCGGCTGGCGAGCGTGTCGCAAGCGCGGCCGTCCAAGCGCGGCCGTCCACGCGCGGCCGTCAGCTCGCGGTGCTGAATTCGAGCGCAGCTCCCGCTTTATTAGGCCGCTTTATTAGGCCTTTATTAGGCCTTTATTAGGCCTTTATTTAGGCCGGCGAGGCGGCCGAGCTTTGAGTAGCTACTTGCCCTTGCTACTTGCAGGCACTGCAGCTGACTGGCAGTCCTTTCATCGTCAGTGGCCGCCGCCGGAGCTCGCCGACATGCGGCGGCACGCGAGTGGACACGCCGAAGGCGACGCCTGGCAGCGGGTGCGGCACGAAGATGGCGGCCGCAGGAGACTGGGGTAGGCTCTTTTCGCGAGAGTGTCTGCGCGCATCGTCGCCGTGCTTCCTGTACACCTTATGTAAAGAATCTAGAAAGAGATTAGTTTTTTCTGACGGCACTCTAAGCAAATGTGTTGATTGTTCGTTTTAATATTATTACCTGAATACTTGTGATCGCTCGTCGAGCAGTCACAACAAATGGTTGCTACCTAATAGATGCGGGCAAGCCGGGCATCAAACTTTAAGTTGGAAGACTCGGCTCAGCCTAAAAATCGGCTTTCGCGCTAATGTAATGTATTTTTCTGTAACCCTACCAAGCCTTAAAGACAAAGTGATAGCTACGCATGAGAGTTTTCTATAGCGCACTCAAAGCCTATGTGGCTTTTGGTTAAAATACGGTACTCAGCAAACTTTATCTCACGATACATACAGAAAGTGAGAAGCATAGCTGAGTTTTGAGGGCAATCGGGGAAGTGAGTAGCATGGAAGTAACAGCTTATGACAGTTGGAAAGGATGTGCCGCAGTCAGCAGCAGGAGAATATATGTCGTGCCTAAGAATTGTGGAAGTGAGTTCCACAGTGTAGGACCTGCAAAGGAAAAAATCGGTTACCAATTGTCTTCAAGTGGAGGAATGGAAAAGCTAATTTATTGTCCAAAGAGAACCTGCAGGCACAAGGATGCTTAAACGGGTGGCAGCAGTTCAGCTAGGTATGAAAGAGTCCGTTGATCAACCGGGAGCCAGCATCAACCGGCAGCTCTTTCAGCAAAAAAGACACATGGCTGCACCTCTCGGACTTTTAACTAGCCTGGCTGTCATATCCATCGCCATCTGCGGCTGCCGAGCGGCTTTTTTTTAGTACCCCAGCCAAAATGGAATTAAATAATACAGCCTAGGCAAAACCAGGGAGCTGGTTAAATTTTAAGCAATCCACGGCGGTAGACAATTGGTAATCTTAGATAGCCCGGTTATGGTGGCTAGCTGTGGAGGCAGTCTTCCTTGTAGACCTACAACTTTTAGGCAGTTCAAAGAGGACGCCTAAATTTCTAGCACCTGGTGAAGATCGCTCAACAGCATTATCTATTAGAAGAGCAAAGTCTCCTATTTCCGACGCACGCTTAGGTTGTCCTTTGAGTACGAGTCGGTTTTATCGTCGTTTAGTTTAAGACCCACTCCTCAGCTTTCAGTCGCCTAGCCAATCTTCACACTAAATTTAAATCTTTTTTCGATCTAGCTTGCGATTGGTATTCACCGGAAATCTGAAACTCGCTCCCGGCTTCTGTCACCACCTTCATGGACTTGGCATCGATTAAGGTCGTGAGCTCGAGCCATGCAGAATGTATAAAGCGCCTTAATAGAGGTTAAGTTCTCTTGAAAGAAAAGACATACTACCTGATTTAATAGCCTCTGTTGTATAGCGACAGAAGAGCGCTAAAGGGCTATCACCAACGCTTGCAACGGCAATAAAGAATCGGTCTACCGCAGGATTCGAACCCACGACCTTGGGCCGAGGTCGTGAAAAGCAACCGCCTTACCTAGTGAGCCATCACGGCCCGCTAGCGAAATACAAGTGAATTGTGTAAACACAAACACATACGGGCTCTCTCTCTCTCTCTCTCTCGCGCGCGCGCGCGCGCGCGCACACACACACACACACATATATAGATATACACAAATATGCACATATAAAAAGTTTCAGCTGAAGACACATCTGATCTACTCAGCTTTTCTGTGCCTCATTGAACGCCTTTTGTTCCGATAAAGATATAGTACGTGTTACCAGGGTTTCTACGGGTTACGAAACCCCGAGCGTTTTCTTATGTTCTTTTGCATGCTGGTCTAAGCGGTTTATTGAATGTTTTTGCATGCTTACCTCAGCGTGATAAATTGCTTGTCGTTAACTCTTGGTTACTACTTCTTTCGTAGCAAGTCGTAAAGCATAGAGATTTGGGTCCTCCTAAGGTAAATGTACAAAAGACTTGTAGTAATTGAACTACTTCTCACCGATCTGCACTGGCTACCCATCACGAAGCGCACCGATCTCCAGTTTCCCTCACCTTTAAGTACCTTCATTCTGTTGATCCGGCCTACCGGTCTGAATCAGTATCACATCGGTTTCTCGTCACACCATCCGCTCTCATGACTCTGGTGATTTTTTGTGCCTATAAAGGCTTCAAGTCTTTTGTACACATGCGCCCGCAGCTCCTGCGCACTGCACTGGAAACCTGGAACTCGCTACCGACTGAAATCACGTCATACCCTGATTTGACCACCTCGCAAAGGACGATTCGCCAGGTTGAAGCCTTTGCTTTTTCCGCGTGAGTTGAATTTTTGGTAATTGTACGTTCTGAAATGATGTATATTTTTATAAATAGGGCCATATGGAATCGGCGCTTGCAGAAAATCCTCGCTCTTTTCGGATATTGGCTCGGTGCGCGGACTCTCTCTGCCGAGTACACATTTTTGCTTTAAAGGCTGAAATTGGTCGGAATTTGGAATAATTTCTTTTTAGGCTGCCGCTTGCTATCTTACCCGGCATTAGCTAGTAGCAGTGGTGAAATTTGAATCCACCTGGCTACTAACTGGCTCATAGATAGTACTAACTTCCGACAGACCCTGTTTAAACAGTATCCAGTACCGCGGCTACTGGATACTCGGTAGCACAGCCTGTCCGCTTTACGCACGGCTGAAACGCTGCTAGCCCGAAATTTAGTCAAAAGTAATTCTAGACATTTTACCAGCGACCGAACGATTTATCGCAGCGCTCGTTTGACCCTGTGATAAATATGCTCACCTTTAAAGACCAAGGTCAAGGTGAATGTTTTTTGACGACTGAGGTCTTGGGCTCAAGCCCCGCGGTATACGTGAAGCGCCTGAATAGAGATTAATTTCTCTTAGGGTGCTATACATAGGAAATATCTTATTATATTACATTATCTAGTTCCCATCAGATTAATGGCATGCGTCGGGCTTTGATTTCAATGACAAGCTAGCGTTTGTGGTCGACAGAGCAAGCTATATCAAAAACCTCCTACACACACACACATATATATATATATATAATTCATTTGTATAGCGCCTCAAAGAGAACTTAATCTCAATTCAGGCGCTTCACATGTGCCTCGATGCTCGAAGCTCGAGCCCGCGACCATAGCCGGGCGTTTGTCGGGGCGAGCGCCTTTACCGCTGGACCAAACCAGCTCGGCACTTTCCTACGATGTTTTAAAAGGCACAATACCTCGCTAAATTAATGGGACTTGCCTGCTTGGCACACTTGCTGAACCTCGTGCTGGGATCTATCTCTCGCGAATGCCGGATTTAATCCAGCTCGTGCGCCTTGTAAAGAGCCTTTGTAACCTTGCCCCCAAATGCCGAAGGTAAGTACTGGACCTCATGAAAGGTAAAAGGCATACCCCACAAAATACTACCTGTCGTCCCTCTTCCGACACGTTGGCTGCCTTGGTTACTGGCTGTGAAGTTTTTGGACAACGGCGACTTTCCCGGAGCACTTTTAGATTGTGAGGGAACATGACTGTGCAGCCTGCGAGCACTGGGCGGAGACCCTGCGAGGGCTTCTCAGAGCTGCCTCAGCAGCCAAAGGCTCACGAGCGGTCGAGGGCAGACGATGACTCGGCAGTCCTGCCCAAATCCATGCATTGGCGGCATCAGTGGGGACATCCATCTACCACAAACTGCCCCCCCCCCGCCTGTCGGACAGGTCCGGAACGAACAGTAGCTTGACAGTGCAAAAACAACGCATGCATGGAATGAATATAAGGGCTGCCGAAGGAGTACGGGGGGGGGATAGAGGAGGGCTAGATCCCCTGACGCCGGCAGCAGTCTAGAGTGTGTAGACTGTGCTTTGCCGGCCTGGATTTGCAGAATAAAGTGCTTGGCGTTGGAGCCAGCAGGCTTGTTGCACGATCGAGCTACCCAGCCCGACGACAGGTCGTGCGTAGGGCTGTCGGTCGCAGAGATTGTGTCTTGAAAGTTAAGCGTGGGACCGAGGTTGAGTCGTAGACAAACTTTGAATATTATTCAATGAGACAGGTTTAACGTCTTAAAGGTTCAAGCTCTTAAGGTAGGCACACTAACGAGTGATTTTGTGCTCTGCCGAAGATGAAGATGTCAGCAAGCCCTCTGGAGCCTCAAATATGTTTAGCTCGCTGCACGACTTACAGTTTAATTTTCGTGCAATTTTAATAATGGAGTGGAAGCGCGATAAAAAAATACTGGGTCTGTTTCAGAATATATCAGGTCTTGAGAAGAATTCCTGTGTCCATATTTTTCATAATTTATTAAGCAAGTCAAGCAATAAACTTGAGGGGCTACTTCAATCCCACTCGAAAATATCGTATTTCAGTGCTATGTGAATTCTTCACTTAAGACAACGTTTGCGTGTTGCCCAAAGAAGATGGAGGGTGTACAAGATCTATCCCGGACCTTTGGTCTATGCAAAGTACCGAATGGCTAAAGTATGTGTCATCAAATGTCAGCCTATAAATCCTAAGTTCATTTTAGCTCTTGTACTAGTTAAAGAAATGGATACTCTATAAATAAGTAAGCTACTCATATCTATATAATACATCCTTGCTTCATTTCAGTCGAAAGGGAGATAATCGGATGCCTGTGTCCAAGTTGTGACCCGACATGCATACGTCATTTCTCTCATGCATAAGAAGTTTATTAGCAGCGTTCGATACAAAAGGAGGCATACAAAGTAGATCGATGGACTGATCAGCAACAAACTCGCTTCGCTTGAGCTGTCTAGTTGAGCACAATTGATTTAATGCATAAGAGTGCTCATCTTTTAATAAGCGAAACTATCTAAGTCGAATGTACGTTTTTAGACACGCGTCTGAACTTGATCGTGCGAGAATGCACAATGGAATGCTTCACGAAAGCCGATTTCAGCCGTTATTGCCCCAGACCATCGCCAAGAAAGATGCCTCATCGGCGACCGTTGATGAAGTTTACGGTAAATCCGATGCTTTTAAATCGTGTACCTCTCCTGGCGATGTCACCACTATTTTCTCGTCTAGCTTAGAATCTTTTAGGTTTTTAACAGGGCAACGACTTGAAACTTGCGAGTGAAAAAGAGACCAGACAACAAGTGACCCGCGTATTGAGCTGTCTGATTGTCATTACTTACTCTTTCTTGATTACTGAACTTCAAATGTGCATTTCACGCTAACTAGTTGTCTATTTTTCCTGCAAGTCAAAGAAAACGGGCATCTGCTCAGTCTACTTCCGCATTTCAAGTAGCACTCTATTATTGGTGATCCGCGTTGACACAGTAGGTAAGGCGGTTGCTCTTCACGCCTCTGTAGGTGATAGGTGGTAGGTTTGAATCCTGTGGAGGGTGACCCTTTATTTCGCTGCAAACGATGGTGGTAGCCTTTAAGGCTCTTCTGCCGCTATATAAAAAGAGGCTGTTAAATTAGCTTGTATTTCTTTAATGTACAACTAATGCATTGCAAAGATTACTGAAGGAGCTGAATTTTGTGTATCTGTCTATAAGCACAAGTAAAGGTCAGCTTATATAATAGCCTCCTTCGTAGAGCGGCAGAAGAGGATTAGCTGTTATCACTGCAGCTTTCGGTGGCAATTAAGGTGATGCAGGGCTGGAGTTAGGGTTTCTGAAAAACAGTCATTTTTGAAAAACAATTGCTTACTATTTTCAATTTTCAAAAAAAGCTGTTTTACTGTTTTTTATATTTTCACTGATTTTACAGTCAATAGCTTATTGTTGGGATGAATGAATACCGTTTTATTATATGTATTTCGTGATAAGTTCTTTACAATACATTTTTACTTCTTTTAACAGTATTTCAAGAGTAAAAGTGCCTTAAGCGACTTGTCTGAGAGGCGCGATCTCAATTTTGTACCGAAATTCGTAGAGACCGAAAACAACTTTCAACTTTCCTTAATATTTGTTTAATGGATAGAATTTCGTTGTACAATGTCTGGAGTATTTCAGTTCGCTAGCCAGAGTTCCTGACAATCGTGAATTCTGACTCGAGCCATTTGAAACTTTCTTACCCTCCAACTGCAATTGATGATCCCTCTTTTTGAAGGAAAAAGTTCAATTTATCTTGAAGGGAAAATTTCACACTTTCAGCATCCTTTGACGTCTGTTCGACGACAACTTCTACCTCATTAACTCCACATAAATGAGACTCTAAATTTCCTGCGACATTTAGAGTATTTTTTGACGAGGCGAAAGATGGATCTCTGATACGACTAAGAGGTTCATTCTAGTTCAATCGCTCTTTAATGCGACACTTCAAGTTTTCAATGAGCTTGGTATTAATGTCACTATTCATGTCAGAGAGCTTGTTGAACATGAATTCTAAAATTGTATCAACACTCACCAACGTCGCGTCTTCTCGACTTAAATTCTCAGCAGCAAGGTTTACAGGTTCCATGATCTATATAAGAGTGTTTAGAGCGTCAAAATCCAACGTCTCAACCATTTCTAGCTCCTTGAATTCGGATGATAGTGTCTCTCGGATGACGTCTTCTGTCTTTATTAGCGGCTCTAAAATTGTTGGGATGGCGTTGCAGCGCGTCGTCACCTTATGATGGAGTTCAATCGAAAGTCTAAACTCAGCTTTTACTTTCGATTGACAGACATTATTTCGAACAGTTGCTGTTTTGATTATTGTGACAAGTTTGAGTGATTACTTGAGTAGATCGTGATAATCGAAGTCTCCTTCTAGTGTTTCGTCGCTGATGGCTTCCAAGTGCGTACAATTGTCCATACAATTGTCCAATTGTCCATTCCATGCTTCACAATTGTCCGTTTCATTAATATCTTCACTATCAAGGTTCACATTGCTCACCTCAAGACTCTTCTTGTACAATGCGTTCCATACACTAAAGTACAGAATATGGTTTAAGCAGAACTGTCGATGAAGCTAATGCATTTCGCTTTACTGCCGTCCGGGGTAGATCCCACCAAATTTCTTTCTATTGCTATTCCAGAGACGCTCAACTGCCATTTCATTCGACCATATCGAGAGCAGTACGCGAGCCAAGTATGCGAATAAGACTCGCATTGATTGTCGTTTTTATTGCAGCTATCATGAATATTGACTCCGAAGAATCGGAGTCATCTCACGGTTGTGTATGCTTCCACAGTCATGCTAAACTGTACTCCTCTCTAGAGTTTTCCCTTGATGTCGGCAATCACTTTGTTTCTTTTTTCTTCGTAATCATAATGCACCAGCTTCATCACATCGCTTTCGTTCGCTGGAAGTTTGAATTCGTCCCATGAGACTGATTGCCGTATACACTTGTCTCTAGCAATAGCTCTAATCGATATTCCATCAGTAGCCAGATCGGTAGCAATCTCCTTCAGACTCGCGCCGCCTCAGGAAATCGGCAACCGTTTTTCTCTCTTATTGTTCACCGGCTCTTTCTTTGATGTACACCATCAAGCAGGTTAATCAAAACCAACTCCTTGTATTTTCAGATGATTCTTCAATGTTGTCGTTCCGCAACATTTGATTATTACGTTGCCCCGTGAACATTGACCTTCTAGCTCTCCTGTAGCTGGACTCTCTGGCTTTGCGGCGTATTCCCAAACTGAAGAGATCTGACCAACTTAGCAATGCAGACATGGGTTGAGTATTTCTTCTTGTTTTGCTCGATCTCTCGGCAGCTCTTGATACTATCGATCATCAAGTTCTTCTAGAGTGCCTCTCATTTCGCCTGGGCATCACTGACACTGCTCTACAATGGTTCAGGTCTTATCTCAGTGAGAGACTCCAGAGTATTGACGTGAATGGACAAAGATCATCGGAGGTACCTCTGAAATATGGAGTACCTCAGGGCTCCGTGCTAGGTCCGGTTCTTTTCACGATTTATACTCTCCATCTTACTGATGTGATTGCCAAGCACAATCTAGGCTTTCACTTCTATGCGGATGACACTCAGTTGTACCTTTGCTTTGATCCCTCAAAGCCTTCGAGCACCTCGAATTCTCTCAACTCCCTTGCTGCATGTATTGATGATATCCGCATATGGATGGCAGTAAATTTTCTAAAGCTAAACGATGATAAAACTAACTTATTAGTTATGGGCGAACCCGGTGTGATTCAGATATTGGAAAGGCTGACGCTCAAAATTGGCTCTGCCAGCATATCTCCTGTTGAATCAGCTCGAAATCCAGGTGTCATGTTCCAAAGTGACCTCTCGCTAGACGACCGAATCAGCTCCGAAATCAAGTCTTCCTACTTTCAGATACATAACTTTGCTAAAATTTGGGCTTGTTTAGATAAGAATACCACGTCTAAGTTGGTCCATGCATTCGTGGCATTCCATCTTGATTACTGTAGCTCGCTGCTTGCTGGCCTATCGGCATGTGCAGTCAGGCGCTTACAGCTGGTGCAGAACTCTGCAGCTAGGCTTGTCTGTCGTGAGCGTCGCAGTTGCCACATCACATCACTTCTACCGACCTGCACTGGATACCAGTCAAGCAACGGATCGACTTCAAGGTTTTGTTCCTCAATTTTACGTCACTTCATTCTTTGGCTCGAGCCTGTCTCTCAGATCTACTCCCCCACCAGGCCAAGCATCGTAACACCCGCTTTTCGAAATCCAACAGTTTACCAATACCTCGTACAAACCTCAAATCCTTTAGAGACCGTGCATTTAGTTCGTATGCTCCCAAAGCCTGGAACTTCCTCCCGACCTGCGTCAGAACATCCCCCGACTTGACCACATTTAAAAAGAACTTAAAAACACCTATTTAGGACAGCATTTAGTGGGTCCCTGTGATTCGTGCTTCATGTGCTTAGGCGTGCTGACACTGTGCATGCTACCACTAACCACATTTGCATGCTGACCCTGTGCATGTCACCCCTAACCATGTTATTCATGTTGTTTATCAAGCATGATATTACTCACGATTCAATCGCGTTTCCCTTTGCAGCAAATGTAAAGCGCCTAGAAAGAGATTGAGTTCTCTGAGGGCGCTTTATCAAGTGCATTATTATTATTATAATTATATTCTCGCACGGACAGCCTCGGTGTCATGGGTCTTGAGGTTTCGCTATTCACAGGTGATTTTAGAAGTAGGAGGAGGAGGAAGAGGGCACACCTTGTAGGCTGAATAAAATCTCCATGTGGTCAGATAAGCATAATTTAGTAATAATTGGTGATGACAAAGTGCAGTTGTATGAGTTAATTTGGTCGAGTGTGTGACCTTTGATGTAAGTAGGGCCATGCACATGAGCCACAAGAGACAATGAGTCCGTCAATGCACGGAATTCAGTGCTGATGGCGTCAGATGAGGTATCAAAGTGGATGTTGAAATCACCCATAACGAGGAACGATCAGTTTCTTGCACACAGAATCGAAATGAGAACGGATAAATCTGAGATAAAGGAGGATTTGGTAACTGGTGGGCGATAGACTACTGCCACCATCGGTAGCTTATTTTCGGGTGAAATCAAGACAATCGATTCGAAAGACTGCTTCGCGGGTACTGCAAATGGCTTGAAGTTGAATTTCGAGAGCAAGATAATAGCAATTCCACCTCCAGTTTTGATTGATCTAGGGGTTTGAAAGAGTGAGAAACCAGTCAGGGTAGCGTCTTTAATTGTCGGCAGTTTACCGATTTGAGCCAAGTTTCTGTCAAGGCGAGCAGGTCAAGACAATTTTGAGAAATAAGGTCGCTTTGTACTAGAGGTTTATTGCAGCAGTAATATCTATGAATGCATCTGAACTACGATGACGTGACGAAGCGACAATAGGTGTGCACGATCATAACTAGCATACAGGTTACTAGCCGCTGGCATAGCTAAGGCCGCCGCCGGTGTGGGAGACCCAGCAGCCCGAAGCGATCAACGTTTAGATATTCATAAGCACTTAGTTTCTTAGGCGCAACGGTAAAAAAACAATGAGATTAGCTCGAAACCATCTTGTCCGCCGTTGCCGAGGGCGGCGCCTGCTTTTTTTTATATAGAATACGACAACGCATTTCCGGACGACAATCTCTTTACGAACGACGATGCCTACGCTGAAGCGCCAAACGAGCAAGGGCGGCGAGCGGTCGAGCGGCCGTCGGCCGGTGCGGCCGCCGGCGACGCAGTCGCGCCCGCCCGCGAAGTCGGAGCACTGCTACTCGCTGCCGCCGCCGGCGCCGAGATCTCCGAGAGCGGCGGCGCGCGGCGGCGGGAAGCGCTCCGAAAGTTGACCCTGGCCCTGGACAACCAGCAGCGAGCGTTGCTGCGAGCGTCCGCTGAAGTGGGCGTTTCGAGCAACCTGCTGCAAGCTGCGGCAGCAGCGGCAGGCGGAGCGGCCGCCTCCTCTCAGGCCGGCGTCGATCATCAGGAGCGTGCCGGCGCGGAGGAACTCGGAGCAGACGGACCGGCGAGCGAGGTCACTCCTTTGCAACGACGCCGAAGCTACAACGAAGATGGTGCCCGACGCGCCGAAGCCGCGGTGGTTGACGCGGCGGCGGAGGCGGCGGCGGAATTCCGACTCGAGGACTTCCGGCCGCCGCCCTACGTCGACTACGAACTGCGCAGCATCGAAGACGGTGTCCTGTGAGCCGCTCACGTGAAACGCAGCGAGTGTTTGCACTCGAAGGAGAAGAGAGCGGAGGAAAGAGGGCGAACGGGCAGCCAGCCGTCCGTCGCGGTCGGATTCTGACCTCGGGGTGACGACAGGCGACGCTCTTACGCTGCGGCGGCGACCTGTTCGCCACCACCGCCTCCTCAGCGAGTGCGAACCTGCAGAATGCTGCATCGCCCGTTGACGACATCTTAATTCAGGAGGCAGAGCGAGTCGCGGCCGCCACCGCCGCGGTATCGTCGTGCTGTGGGATCTTACGAAACTTTCGACCGCCGCAGCTACATCCTCTCGGGCGCTGCCTGCACGTTGGCTCGAGGCGCAGCGTATGCTCTCGGTGCTGTCGCTTAACCTTCATGGCGAAAGCCGGCTTTGACCAGCTAGCACTTCCCCGCCAAGTTTATATATATTTCATTTATATAGCGAATTGAATTATATAGCGAATTTGAATTATATAGCGAAAATGAATTATGCAAGTTTAGGTATCGCCGAAAAGACGTTTCGCGCTTCTAGTCGGCTGAGCATGATCTACTGCAATGTACCCGATACGCACGTAGAGAACCGTGTGCCGAGAACGCTCCCAAATAGTTTCCTGGGGCGAAATTGCTCCTGCCGCTAACATATCGCCGCGGTGAAAGCAGCGCGGCAAACAACGACGACGATACCGCCCGAACGACCGCTGCCACTAAACAGGGGCATAGACTATCTGGTGTCTTTGGCCCAATGTGCATTGTGAAAGCTGAAAACACAAGTTTCCGCCGCCGCGAGCCCCTTCTGAAAAGCTGACTGATATGTATCTGGCTGGTATCGGAAGCTGACCGACATCTTCAGTAGCAGGTGTCAATCTTTTAGAACCTCACGGCAAGCCGATCGTTCCTCCGATTGCACCCGCTAAGTGTCTTGGAACCAATCGCTGCTCCTTATCAGTAGGTCACGAGGAATGCCGGAGAGCGGCAACGCTAATATTTTGCTTTCATCCACCAAGCAGCATTTGTACTAATTCACTAGGTTCTCGAATTCGTCTCCCTATCCGAGCAGCGTCCTCTGGAAGAGACTCGATGAGCTCGCGCATCCGTAGTGCACTTATTTAGCTGCTGTTGCTGAGAGTAGACGCGGCAGCCGCTGGACCATGCGCGAGCATCGAGACTGTCGGAAGTGAGAAGGAGTGCGTCCTCGAACTTAGCAATCGAATTGGAGTGCTCCTGTCGGCGCTGCTGCTGCTGTTGCTGCTGCCTATCTCGTTAAGCTCACAAAAACACGTGAAGCGGCTTTGGATCGAGATTTGGTTCGAGAAACCGCAGTATGCTGTAACGAATGCTGAAACTTGGTATTACTAGCTCCTCAAAGGTCGGCCTGTCGCAGAGTCGCAGAAGCAGCGTCAGATACACGCGGTTTTGCAGCCAATAGCCAAATACAACGAAGATAGCAAATACGGTATATTAGCTCCGCTTGACATCTCCTGCGCTGCGCCTGCATGAGACCATCTGCTCTGGCCATGTACCTGCTGATTAACTTCCCAGATCATTTAACTCTTGTGCCAATTATCTAAACTACAAAACCTGAGAGCGAATATCGACACACACATTTTTCCAATTTAAAGAATTCCCGAAACGAGAATAAACTTTGTCGGCAGAAGCATAACCTCGGACAGTTTAAGACCTGCTTGCGTTTCTAGTTTAACAACGGCGACGCTCAATCACTTGTGCTCGATTGCTACAGCGAGTGAGACCGTAGAAGGTCGTAGCATATTGAGCGCTCTCTCAATCAAACGTAAATACGCTTGGCAAAGTGGCGTTAGTGCTACATGAGCAGTATTTATTCTTCAGCAACATTTTCACTAAAGGCGTGTGGTCCGACAATCTTCTCTCAAAAATTTGAGAAAGAATTACTTCTGTAGCCTCTCGGGTAATACTAGCCTTTTAAAAATATGATGAATCTCACTTAAAAGCAAACGTGAGCGATAGAGACGGTGACCCGATGGCGCTCCCTTCTTGAGAAATTTATTGAAGCTCTAGTCAGGTTTTAGTGCTAACTGCTGGATAGAGTCAACAATGTTGCCAATGTATACCGACCTTCCCGATAATTCCGTCTTAAGTAGAGTCTCTCTGTAAGTTCTGCTGGATTTCTTAGAGGCGTCTGATACTTTTCATCATCCATTCCTTCTTGTGCCTCTACCATCTCACATGGGCACAATTGACACTGCATTGCATTGGTTTTGTTCGTATCTCGGCGGGAGATTTCCGAATGCAGATGTCAAGTGGCAACAGTGGTCCGAAGAACCTTAGTGTGTAGGGTATCTTGGGGGACATGTGCTTGACCCACTTCTTTTTACAATTAATACTCTCCCTCCTAACAATGTAATTTCGAAGCACAATCTAGCTTTTCACTTTGTGAAGATAACCCACAGCTTTACCGATGCTTTGATCCCCGGCTGCCTTCCAGCACCGCGAACTCTCTTGACTTCCGTATGGCATGTGTGGTTGACATTCGTACTTGGATGCCAGCAAACGTTCCCAAATTTAACAATCATAAAGCCAACTTTATAGTTGTGAGAAAACCCAGTGTCACTCGGAAATTGGATCGCCCAAACCTCAAAATGGCCATCATGAATTATCCCTTGTCGGATCGGTAAGAAATGTTATTGTCCTGTTCCAAATCGACTTTGTTCAACAAGGATACCACGTTCTAAGCTGATCCGCGTGCATTTGTGAAATACTATCTAGACTTATAACTCACCACTGTCCGGTCTTTCAGCCTGTCCAATATGACGCTCACAGTTGGCGCTAAACTCAGCAGCTAGGCTTTCTATCGTTAACATCAAAACTACCATACTACGCCACTTCTCACGGACCTGCACTAGCTACCCTTCAACGAGCGTATCGACTTTAAGTTTCCTCGGTTCTCTCATTTCGGCCTACATAGGCAAACTACTTCACCATCAGGTTAGGCGCCGTATCACCAACTCTTTCGACTCCAGTCATTTCTCTCTCTCTCTCTCTCTCTCTCTCTCTCTCTCTCTCTCTCTCTCTCTCTCTCTCTCTCTCTCTCTCTCTCTCTCTCTCTCTCTCTCTCTCTCTCTCTCTCTCTATCCTTTCGCTCTTTGTCTAATAGTCGATCCACATCCTGACCGCTCTTTGTCTGACCAAAGCTCCATTCTAACCTGAGCGGATCTCGCTGTCAGACTGCCACCTCGCTCCACTCCGGGTTAACTTATGTGTCCCCTACCAAATTCTACTTGGCTAGTCCGCCCGCTACGGGTTGCTCTAGGTGCCCTAGTCAGACCCACTAAGGCAAGGGCTATTATCGCGGCTAGCCTGAGAGCTGCCCCAGTGCACATTAATAGAATTTCAGGGGGCTGGCTAGAAGCTAAAGATTCCGTAGCCTCCCACTCCCTGCGTAGCCCCCAGCGAGCGTAGCTGCGAGCTCGGAGTGAGTCCTTATAGCACGCTAGGTTTCAATCGGGGACTCAAAGGTCTCGACTATTAAATTCGCCTACCCGGTAAAGAAGAGCAATCCCGAGCTCGCCGCGGAGGCCTTCAGCATTGTAACGCCGAAGGCTCAGCGGAATAGGCTTAACCTGCCGCTTACCTAGCGAAGTAACCTACCGCCAAATGCCGTTCGGTGCGCGCCTACGCGCAATAAGCAGGCCGCCACGAAACGAGCGTTTCTGGCGCCGACCTACTTACCGATACTAAAGAGGGTCGTGAGTCCGCGGCGTGAATTGGAAAGCTGGACACACAAATTGAGGACTTTACTCAGCTTTATTCGCATGCGCACCAAGTCGCTGCGCGTCTAGCTCTCAGTTTTATCTCCACACTCCTTACATGCTGTCAACAGTACAAGCACTCTCATGCGGAGGGAATACGTCTCCGCACTTAGGCTACCTAACTCTAAAGTGGGGAACGACCCAAATAAGACAGAGGAGCCCGAACCCGAGCCTAGACCATGACTGGAGAACTAGAGCTTCGCTTCCACCTTAACGGCAGGAATACCTCACACACTACACCAATCACTCTTGGCGAGACCACGTGCACGTGCACACACACAAAACACAGAAGAAACACGAAAATGCGAGCTCGAGCGCTTTACGACCGTATTCGGTGGCGTCCACCGAATCCTCCTGGCGCTGTCTGGTCCTGTCCCTCAATCACCGGCGAACAGGCCGCCCTCCTCCATCGCTTTCAGAGAAACGAGTCCGGCAACTACCGGTAACGGCGTCGAGACGGAGCCGAAGACGAAGAAGGCCCCTAGCGAGCGTCGCCCTATCATTACATAGCTTTACTAGGTAAGGTGGTTGCTTTCACGACCTCAGTCCCGAGGTCGTGGGTTCGATTCCTGCGGTGGGCGATTCTTTATCGCCACTGCAAGCGGCGGTGATAGCCGCAAAGGCTCTTCTGTCGCTATACAAAAAAGAGGCTGTTTAATCAGCTAGGATTTTTTAACTAGCCGGGACAATGGGGTTGACAACCCAGGCAATACCAATCACCTCAGCGACGTCTGCGTCCCCTTGCTCACAGCTCGAGAACGCAGATGCTCTTTACCCACTTCTTTTGTTCTCATGGAAACCGTCCAGCAACTCTAGGACGGCTGGCGGCGACAACAACCTTGGGCAAGCGCTACCCTATTCTTAAATTGCTGGCCGGGACCGTAGGGTTGACAGGCCAGCCAATATCAATCGCCTCGTGGCCCTACTACGCTGGCTACGTCCTCTTGCTCGAGGCTCTAGGACAGAGGTGCTGTTCCTGCTGAGCAGTTCTTATGCGCTCTAAAACCGAGTCTAAAGCCGGAGCTGCGCTACAGTATCTTGAATTATTCGCAGATTTCACACTCCTTCCCTCTCGAACGAAACTGCTCGCGGGTAGAAAGCCGGACTCGCGGGTTTTGACGCCTGCCCGCGGCGCGCTCCTTTTTTCTAGCCCTTTAAAGATCAGCGCCTCATATATGCATTTAAATGCTTCTCCCCGATCCATGGCTAGCAATTCTAGTTCTCAGCGAAACGAGACCGCAAACCGCATCCAACTAGAAGCTCCGCCCCTCTATTCCCTCCCATGCGGTCGGGCAACCATCTGCAGTGAAATAACACTTGCTTATAACAGTAACATTAAAAAGTGGCGTTTAGATAAAACATATTTTTTAATTTAAAATATATTTGATACTGTCGAGTGGTACTTATAGTAATAGCACCGACCTGGCGGGTCTAGGCTGAGATTGGGTCGCAGGCGCTCGCGGAGTGGGCGGGACCGCCAAAGGCCGTCGAAAGACCCACGACAGTACCAACATTTGTCATCGCTGAAGGAGCCAAAAAATTGTGAGATTTAACTTTTATGTTTTATATACCTCAATTTTGCACGTGATTTACTAATTTTCGAGAGTTTTGTTGAAAAACTAGGCGGTTAAATTATCACGTGACTGCGCCACGCACCCGGCGCCATTTGCATTAAATTGAGAGCGTCGTGATTCTCGGGTCGTTGGCTTTTGTCTGCTGCTGGGTCGCCTTCATTTCCGTAATGTGTGAGTGTTTGCATGCGTTTAGCGTTTTATACGCCAAGACTTTATATTGTGGATTGTGTCTCTATGATATGCCATATTAGTTTTTATGTATCACGCTAACCGCTTGGTTATTTGTGTGACCTGCTTCTTGTTCCTGGCGGTTTTCGTGAGTGCCGTCTCCGATGGCTAAACAGCCGTAATGTATGATTTATAGCTAAGACGGATTCGCTGTACGTCAGCAACTTGCCCTATAATACCAACGATGAAGATCTGGCAGCTGCTTTTGACGGATGCTTGAAGGCCAAAGTAATCATGGACCCCAACACCCAGCGTTCGCGAGGGTACGTTGTGCGACCTGCGAAATCGATGTAGCGTGGTTGTAGCACTTTTAAACCGCGTACAAGTGGTTAATTAATGTACTACTGTAACTTTTCAGGTAGTTTTTCCACGGCAGCTGGCCGACAGCTTCGTCGCTCTAGCTAGATGTGTAAGTAGTAATCGAGTCCATCTAATCCACGGAATCATGTGCCAGTACTACCCACTCACTACTTGCAGCCGTCATTTCATGACCAAGACTTAGGTGTTACCTGCTAGCTAGTCACGTTGTGAATAAGCGCCACTTATTGCTAACTTTTTCACTTACAGTGCAGCTGGAGGTTTCTTTGTAGTTCCAATAGGTGCAGTGGCATCTGAGGAGGTCTTGTGTTGTTGCGGATGGCTTCTTTAAGTTTTTTACTGTGTTACAGGTTTGGCTTTGTGCAGTTCGAATCAGCAGAGGCTGCTGATGCAATGATTGAGAAGACAAACGGAGAAGTAGAAATTGATGGAAGGACCTGCAAAGTAAATCATGCAAATCCACCCAGGAGCGATGGGGAGAGACGAGGTGGCGGCGGTGGAGGTATGACCTGATACGTACAAAATTGAAAGGGTGCTTTTCATGCGTGTCTTGTGTAAGGGTTGTAATTATGTGTCCATCTGTTCAAAGTTGGTTGGTCGTCGGTCTTGATTTGGCATGCACTGTGTCGTTCCAGGTTTTGGAGGTGGTGGCCGAGGATTTGGAGGCCGTGGTCGAGGAGGCAGTGGCGGCGGCGGCGGTGGTGGTGGTCGGTACTCTGGAAACTATAGCCGAGATGGGGGCTCAAGCTACGGTGGTCGTGAAAGCTCATCTGGTGGCTATGGTGGATACAAGCGTAACACAGGTGGCTCAAGCGGAGGTAGCTACACTTCGACAGGCTACGGGTACTCGAGCAGTGTAAGTTTTCCACTGTTGCCTCGTTTTTCGTGGGCCTAAAGTTGTATCCTCATGGTTTAAAATAATCTATTGCAGTATATTGAGTTCGTGTTTGTTGTATGCTGGTATATAACCATCTTTACGAATGTAAAACCAGCCTGTTGTCGTTGTAGGGTCATTAATGAACTTCGGGAAACCAGCCGTCTTGCTTTCAAGTCTGTAAATAGTTGCCTTGTCGCATATGCAGACAGTGACCAAAGATGGCCACTGGTCATGTTGTACATATTTCTAAGTGAAATAAAGCTGATGTGATATCAGCCTTGTCGATCACGTACTCGTTGTTTCATATAATCAGCACGTTATTTGGTAGCTACCAGAGGTGGATGGTGCGTTTGTAAAAATACATGCTTAAAATGCATTAGCTGGGGATTGTCAGTCCGAATTTGCCAAGCAATACTAAAAAGCCAGTTAAAAGTGACCAGTGTTTGTCATATAGCTTTTGTTTTGTAAGTTTTGTTCGTGGCCAACTTATGATCGGGACCCCCTAGTAAATTTGCAGCCGCAGCTCCAGGTGCTGTTGGAGGACAAAATGCTATGTTTGAGAAGACTAGTCAGATATACGTTGGTGCCATGTTGAACAGGATGTGCATACAGCTAGTAGAACCTGACAGAATTTATGTGTGCATGTTGGATCCACAAAGGAAATGGCCACCTATTATTTATTGGTAGGGTGAGACGTTTGTATTGTGTTTAGAGACTAACTTGTATAGCAGCTGTGGGCTCACTCTTGAAAATTTTTTATAGCACTTCACTGAATCTATTTGAAAGCACTGAACAGGTGTTGTATATAATGCGTTACCAAATAATTAGTGGTAATGTCAGCAGGTACAAGCATAAGAATGCCACCCCTCTTGGCCACTATCATTGTCTGATCTTTAGAGTTGTGCTATGCCTTCTGGCTACTTTCTTTACTTATCATTCCTTGTTGTTTCTTGTACTTTGTCGAAGTCAAAACAGTGAAGTTAATACACTAGCAATGCCTCTCTCATTCATGGATATTTTTCTTTGCAATGCTCAGTCTCGTAGCAGAAGACGAAAAAGACATCCGTCCTGAAGTCCATTGTGCTGTAGCTCCAAACCATGGTTCATGTAGTTTCCACATCACTTATTCAGAAAGACACTGGCAATGAACCTGTTTTGAGCCCCTTCTTACTACTAGGCTTGCGGAATGGCCAATCACATCTCATTGATGTGTGGTCCCGCAAAGACACTGGGTTTTACCTCGGTCTTAAGATTGTTCAGGAAAGAAGTTATTATGATAATCTATGGCATATATATAGAGAGAGCTGTGACAAATGGTTTCTTAAGGCCCCGGTTGCTGTGCAGTGGTAGCACCAGTACCTTGGGGTCAACCAATGGCTAGCACCTTGACAGCCTATAATTTGGTCTGCAATAGCCATACCCACATTAGGGCATAAAGCCTGTCCCAGAGAAGGATAGCAGGGAAACTTGGTAAACTGCCTCGGGCACTCATCAACAAAGCCACTACTTTTGAGTTCTACTATGGCCTTCCAGCCAAAAGAATCATAAATTAAGAAACAGACCCCGGCGACCTTGTTAACCAGTCTGCTGTTGGCACCTAGTCCATGGCAGAAAATGAGCAGTCTGCATCAAAGCGAAGCTATTAGTTTGAGATATCTGATTCTTGTTTAGTTAGATCTATTGGTTTTGGATAGCATATTTCTCTTGTAAGCTCTATTTCCGGCATTGCATTATGGATCTACGTTTCCTTAACTGAGTGGGTACAAGGTCAGGGCAGTGCAATACCTGGACAATAGATAAAGATAAGTCTGGATGTATGATGCCAACAATAATAATAATAATAGGTCCTTTGCATAGCCGCCTTAGGGAACTTAGAACCTCTATCCATGTACTTTAAAACTGTCCGAAAGAGGAATCTACACCCAATGCATTAGTGACATAGGCACAGTATCAAGCTTGTGCCAGAATGCTTAACATGACACTACCGGCCACCAGTTAGTAAAATATCTCGTTATAACATGCACTGCGTCCTGCTCAAGTAAACCAAAGCACACTAGAACAAAAAAGATGAGCGAAGTGAAAGCCGACCGGAGCAAATAAGTCCTTAGCTGAGACTTTAAGGAGTCAATATTGTTTCTGGCAGTTACCGAACCCGGAAACCAGCCCCGGAATTTCAGTGCATACGAGTTGAAGACTCGATCTTTACAAACGATTTAAATTTAATGCGTGGAACACCTAGATGACCAGATGCTGAAGAGCCTTCGGTTCGAGTGCACATTCGAGTAGCAAATGAGTTTTGATGGATAAGCTGCGAGTGAAGTGACCAGTCAGCCAGACTGAGTATCTTGAAATCGATTCGATGCTTAATATTGAACCAGTAAAGCTCAGGCGAAATGGAATGATAAAGCAGCTATGGTGTTGGCAACAGATCAGTAGAGCAGCCGAGTTTTGCAGACCTTACAGACGGTTAGTCTCTGGGTCTTTACCCAGTGGTAAGGTGCTAGTTCTTTTCGACCCAAGTCGTGGTGGGTTTGAGTTCTGTTGCTGGTGATCCTTAATTGCTTACTGCAAGTTGTGGCGATAGCCACTTGGGCTCTCCCGTCACTATTTAAACGTGGTTGTTAAATCAGCAAACTTTTTTTAAAGGCAACAAATCCCAAAGGTTCAGCCATGTGTCTCCTTTGCTGGGGAAGCTTCAATAGCTCCCGGTCGATCGATGGATGCAGTTTTTACGTTGATCCGCAAGGCCCGCCATGGCTTGGCTCCTTCAAACCTTAGCTGGACTGTTGGACCAGTTTCAGCATCCTTGGGTTCTTAGTGGACCATATGTTAGCTGTTCTATTCCTCTAATTCAAGGCCATTGGTGACAGAAGCTTATGCTCTTAAGGTTATAGACTGAGGAACTCACGACCACAAATTATTGCGAAACGTCATCTACTCTGCTGCTGCCAGCCTCTGCACATTCTTCCCAGACTTCCTGAGCTGCTACTTCCTTGCTACTCACAACCTCAACTGCTCCCCGGACTCAGCTATGCTTCTTACTTTCTCTTTGCTGTGTGAGATAAAGTTTGTTAGCTACCGAATGCTTATCTAAAGCCACTTAGGCTTTGAGTGTGCTATAGAAAACTCTTTTGCGTTACCCCTTCCTTATCTTTGTGGCTTTGTACAGACGGGGTACTTTCCTTTACATTATAGGCCAGCAGTCCTAAATAAAGGAAATTGTAATAATGTCGACGCGATGTCACAGATGCATGACCTTCTTGCAATGTCGTACTCTGATCTTAGTAGGTCTTGAGTCTGACGGTGTTCCTTCATTGAAAGCAGCCCCTCTTGACAGTGGAATAAATGTGGTCATTCAATGACAAGTCCTTTTGGAATCGTGTCCCTGGATTACGGGCAGACATAACCGGAGTGCTGTTAGCTGACCGATCTTGAGGGTGAGGTCTACCAACTTTAGGGTGACGGTCGGTTTGCCAATACCAATTAGTTTAGATAGCAGGTGCATTCCTGCCAGTCCGACGCTTTCAGGGGTCCTCTATGAAGAAGTAGAGTAATAATAACGATAATAATGTTAAACTTGTATAGCGCCATCAGAGAACTGAAATTCTTTCTAAGACACTTTACACTTGCTGCAAAAAAAGCAAGGTTAAATGGTTAGTGGTAGCATGCTAACCAGCATAACATGGTTACGGGTCATGCACAGAGTCAGCATGCAAAAATGGTTAGTGGCAGCATGCACAGTGTCAGCCCGCATAAGCACATTAAGGTCGACTCATGTGGACGCACCAAATGCTGTAATAAATAGATGCGATTTTAGTTTTCTTTTAATGTGGTCAAGTCAGGGGATGTCGTGACGCAAGTCAGAAGTGAGTTCCAGGCTTTGGGAGCATAAGAACCAAATGCACGGTCTCCAATGGATTTGAGGTTTGTACGAGGTATAGGTCAACACTTAGATTCCGGAAAGCAGGTGGTAATTTTGAGCGTTAGGTTTTCCCACTTTCATGTCACATTTGGTTTACCCGTTACTGGTACGTTTGTTTTTTACAAACATTCAATTTAAGAAAGTTTGCTGCCGTCCATGTGCTGATGTCATTCATACATGCAGCATGGGATTTAAGAGAATTCGACGTGCTGACGAGCTAGGAGGGATCAAAGTGAAAGTACCGCTGAGTGTCGTCTGCATAGACGCGAAAGCCTAGATTGTGTCAGGCAATCGCAGCGGAAAGAAGAAGAGTTAAAAACCGTGAAAAGAACGGGAGCAAACACGGAGTCCTGAGGTACCCCACATTTCTGAGGTTCCTCGGATGACGTGTGTCCATTGACATCAATACTCTGGAGTCTCCCACTGAGGTAGGACCTGTACCATGGCAGTGCAATGCCAGTGATACACAGGGGAATTGAGAGGCGGTCAAGAAGGACTCGGTGTGTGTTAAAAGCTGCCGAAAGATCGAGCAAAACAAGCCAAGAGACTCTAACTAATCTACATTCCTAAGTAGGTCGTTGTACACCCGAAGCAATGCTGACTCGGTGGAGTGATTAATAAATGAGCTCGGCTGGTCTACCACGACGCGTACCGGTGTCTTTAATGGGAGTCGTAGAAGGAAGAGTTGGCGGAAGTTGCTCAAATTCTTTCGGTCTAGTGTTGCTTTCTTGAGTTGTGGTTTGACTAAAGCCTTTTTGAGAGGTTCGGGGACACAACCTAAGGCTAATGAAATATTTATGATGTTAGTTATGCACGGTAGCAGCAGATCTAGGCATCGTAGAAGTAGGAGAGTGGGAATAGGGTCTACAGGATTAGTTGGTAAGTGATTTCCGGCCAAATTAACGGGATAGCAATCTTAACGCTCTTTTTCCTCCGTACCATCATAGAAAAGGACAAAGTAAAATGGCAGTCATGAGTTTGCAAAACTATTTTGCCTATGAATTACTAATTTTACCTGCGACTAAAAATTTTATAATATACAATTTCGATCAGAAAATCTTCATCTTACCTGCCAAAGCTTTCTCGATTTTCTCGCATGTGCAATGAGCGTTTTCCGATCATTGAGGGGAATGTTGAAATATGCCTATTACATTTATCACATCTTAGCAGATGCTTCGAGGGCGTACTCACTTACCCTTGCTTCGAGTTGGCCCTTGACGTAACGTTCGATTCGTGCGGCCTTTTGATGCCATCTACAGGAAAATGCAGCTGTGTACCCGCTTAGACAGCTGGCACTTGTCTGAAATGGGGGGGGGGGGCTTAGGGGTCCTGTACTGCTGCTACTATTTACTAATTAATACTGGGTCCAGGGGTAAGGTGCTCGCTCTTCACGATTAGGTCGTGGGGGTATAGTCTTGCAGTGACGATCCTTTAATACCCACCGGAAGCTATCCCACTGTTGAATCGGGTAGGTATAATTGTGCTGTATTAACGAGCAACCGCCAGCCCATTCAACAGCCTCATTAGCTGATTCAAAGTTCTCATTTATGTATTGGCAGAATAGCCTTCACGGCTATTCCACACGGTCGCAGTGGGCAATACAGAATTATTTGCTGACCCCCAGATACGTAGAATAATTTATTAATACTACGCCTCAACGACTTCGCTGATCAACGATAAAGGTAGACACACAAAATACTGACCAGCTTTGAGTTTGTCTGACAATTTGATTGAGTTTACTCACAGTGCGATTTACTAGCACCGCCCTGATTTGGCGCAGGAGTTAAGGTGCTCGACTTTTTAACGACCAAGGTCAAAGTGAATACATTTGATGACTGAGGTTGTGGGCTCAAGCCCTGCTGCGTATGTGAAGTACCTGAATAGAGATCAAGTTCTCTCACTGAGCTGCTCAAATGAATTGTATATATATATATATATATATATATATTTCAGTGTGATGACAAAAATAAATAATATATGTTTAGTAAAGATCAGACTTCTGGCCGTCTTCGCATCTGTCATGTTCTAGAAAATAAGCAATTCCAAATGTATCACTACCCTTGGGACAAAAGAACTTAAGCTAGTGAGTGTATCTGACCCGATAGTTCATTCTTTACTACATATCGCCCGCCTAACGTCGAAGGGGGACCGATAACTGGGCATCGCAGATGGGTTGGTTGTCATAGCTCAGAGCACGCTTTAACAGAATTCCGCCGGATGAAATAGGAACGCGAAAAAAAATGCATACGAGTCTCGAAAGAAAAGCCGGGCAGCGGCAGTGGACGGGTTTTTGTATGCATCGGGTGCGGTATTCATATAATGCGATTTTTGAGTAGCTGACAGCCTAAATATCATAAAAAATGAGAGGAATTCCAGTACTCACAACAGAGCAAGCTTCTTACGTTCGTCGCTGTCGCAAAACAGACTCCACCCACATTCGAGGATTATCCGCGTACCTGTTCGCGAACAGAGACTTATAGAGAAGCGGAGCGAGCCTCACTCTCACGGCGTTTCCGGCCAATTTCCCCGTGTCAATGCTGCGCGCGCTGCATGCAATTCAGCCTTAGCAGACTCGTCGTCACTACGAATAAAACGGCGTCGCTGAGAGATCCAGCCGAGTATCCAGCGACTGGTTCTTCTGCTTCGCATCTTCTATAGCTGGACAGTCGTTGCCCAACTAAGTCTGCCTAAGGGCTCCACCTGTACTCTCTGGTCTGAGATCGATACCGGTGCGCTGCAACATTTTCCTCGATTACTTTTCTTTCTTGCGCCTTTCCTTCTTCTGAGCTTCATCGCGGTAAGATCTAGCGTCGCTTTGCTCCCTCGCCCTCGCCGGTGATGGAAACAGGAGCAGCGTGTTCGCCAGACCGCATCGGCGGTGCCGCTCGGCTCACGGGACTCCGATGGCGGCGTCGGCAGCCATGCACGACGAGGCTAGATTCGTCAGGGCAAGCAGATTTAAGCCACGATCGTCGGAGCGCTTCTTTTTTTCACAGCTCCGCGGCCACCCAGCCACAGCTGAGAATTCTCCTCAAAGTTGAAGCGATAGTCGTTTCTCAATGACTGTTTTTGTGGGATCGCTGAGGAGAACTCTGTACGGCGACGAGACTCTGAAAGCGACGGGACATGGAAAGCGTAGCTGCAGCTGGCTCGAGTTATAAGTTTAGATCCATCGTTCAACCGCAGCAGCAGCGGCGCATGCGCGGCCATCGGCGCACGAAGCCCCGCCCCGCGCAAGGAGTCGCCGCGGCGCGTCGCCGAGGTCGGGCCCTGCCCGCCGCAGGAATCTTATAGGAGTCGAAATCCAATATTCGGCTTCTAATTGAAGCAGAGCGATCCATAGTGCCTTACGGTACTCGGCGCGCGACGGGACATGAAAGGTACTTTCGAATGCTGCCTGCACGTAGCCAGTCGGCCCAGCCGCGAATCAAACGCCGAAACTCGAGTGCACGCAACCCCCCTCCGAGTGGATGTTTACGTAGGCGTGGGTACTGGTGCTTGGAAGGCTTGCTTTGAGAAGCCTCGCAAAGAACGCAGATAATTTTTCAAAACATGTCATAATATTTTACGAAAGCGTTTTAGAGTCCTTGCCATCCAGTCGACAGAATTCCACGACGTTTTCTTCCTCTTGCAGCCGCTAGGTCTCGCGTTCCTGTACTTCCGGTTTTGGCTCGTAGCGGCTCCTCCGAGGCGCAGTCATGCCTCAAAAGGAGCGCAAAATAGCGATTATGGGATTTCGATCCGTCGGTAAGTTCGCTCGCTCGCTCGGAAGCGCCCGAGTGTGTTTCTCTCGGTGGCCAGCAGAGGCGCGCTCTCTAGAAGCTCGGTCGTGCAGCCGCAGGTCGTGCAGCCGCCGCAGCTCGTTTTGCTGCTGCACCCGGTGACTCCCGGTGCTCTTGTAGCGCGCTCGCGCTCGGCGTGACATCCGCGGCGTTCCTATTCGCGCAGGAAAGTCGTCTTTGACGATCCAGTTCGTCGAAGGTCAGTTCGTGGACTCCTACGATCCGACGATTGAAAACAGTAAGTAAGAGCGACCGTGCCAAGGTGCCCCCCCCCTGCTTTTCGCGTTCTCGGCATCTCGTTCCTCGCACATCTCGCGGCTCCGGATGCTCGCTTTGAGAACATCCGGAGCCGCAGGCCCTGGCCTAGTAAGCCGTGTGGGACCCCGGGGCAGTGGCTTGTGTGCACTCGTGTGGCGGTGGACGAGCGGGAGCCGCTCTGCCACGACAGAGCGAGCGTGGCTGGCCGCATCGGATGAGACTGCGCTTATCGGCTAGTCGGCCGGCGGCAGTGTTTCTCGAGTTCGGCGATTGGATGACAACGGCAGCAGCAGCAGCTCTTGATGTCCTGGGCACGGCCGGCTCGTTGGTGCGGAGTTGCAGCATCGTCAATCAGTGCACTCGGCAGGCTGGTGTCGCCGGCGGTAACCCCGGGTTACCGACGGGGCCTAGTCGCGAGCTTCAGGAGCTAGTGAGAGCGTCGTGATTTACGGCCAGCTTGCCGTTAGCGCCGTAGAGGCTTGGCTGTTGATTCGCTCGAAATTTCCTTTTGCGTTGTGTGTGCATGCGAGAGCCGGTAGTATTCGCCGTGCGCGGCCATTGCTGCAGCACTGGTGGTTCAGTTGCTTCGATTTGCATGACTTGACGTCCGAGCTGGTTCGGTGGCTGCGTACATTATAGTCTTCTAAGCGGTCGTGCTCGGTTTCTGTTGTGGAGAGTGTGTTCTCTGCTGTGGTGCCAAGCAACAGCCTACCTATGGCGGGTCACTCATCATTGTGTGGCGGTATGTTTCCTTTGTCGTTCAGTGTCCTATTGCTGCTGATCACAGATAAGGCTTTCCCCAGTATGTTAACTGCAAGCCCGTTCCACTATTGCAAGCACATTTTTGATGACTTGAGTTAAGTTTCTGACAAGAAACTGATATTTTTTGGGGTGATAGCTCTCAGTTGTGGAATGACAGAATTGCCTAGCTAGTTGTTTCATGGTTATGCGTGCTGACACTGTGCATGCTGCCACTAACCACATTTGCATGCTGACCCTGTGCATGTCACCCCTAACCATGTTATTCATTTCGTTTGTTTTTTCAAGCATGATTTTACTTACCATTCAATTGCATTTCACTTTACAGCAAATGTAAAGCGCCTAGAGAGAGATTAAGTTCTCTGAGGGCGCTTTATCAAGTGAATTATTATTATTATTATTATGGTAGAACATATACTTTATGATAGGGCATGTTATCATATAGCCATTCCTGCTGTTGTTTTGACAAGCCATTATGTCATTTGTGCATTGACTGCTTGACAACAGAGCAGTATTTAGGCAGGCAGAAGCCTCTGCCACACGTGGCTTTGAGATTTGGATTCAGGCCCTCTGATGTGGACTCGAGGTTAGAGGAGGTTATGGGTTGCTAGCCAGGTCAAAGTGTGAGGACAGGGTAATCTAATGTAAGCTCCGTTAGTAGTAAAAGAGAAGTCACAATGGGCTACATAGCCAGTAGGCTGAGACAACCAAGAATTTAACCATGCAAGGCCTATCAAGCACCTGAAAGGCCATGCTTGTGGAAATAGTGGAATTTTAGTTGCACCTGAAACATAGCAACCCGACCCAACTACTGTATTGTAATTCGTAGCCCAATCTGAAATTTTATGTTGATTTCCTAGGCAGTGCTGTAGCTGCTGGCAAATTTTTTATCAGGGGGCTAGCTTGTTCTCCTTACGTCATTATAAGTTATTGATATTTTCTGTGTTGCAGCTTTTAAGAAAACGTTCAAAGCACGAGGTCAAGAATATGATCTTGAACTAATCGATACCGCTGGCCAGGTAACCATTTTCTGCATAACCATGATGAAGCCAGACGTTGCATTCATTGATACTTCAGTATGACGTTGCTCCATGTCCAGCCATCGTAGCCACAGTTTCTGATTGGCTACTTTTCGCTAGTTTCCAGTGCTATTAGTGGTTCGTGCTTTGTCGTCCTGCCGTGGCATTTCCTGCGGAGGCTTAAGTCAGTAGTTTGGTCCATGTACTATCAGTGCCTCTTATCTTTGCGTCAGCAAGCAGTAGTTGGTCTTAGCTTGATGTATCTGCTTTTAGTCGTACATGTCTGTGTGTGTGTGTGTGTGTGTTTATATATGTATTTATTCGGCATCGTCCCCGACTTCGGAGCATTATAAATATTAATAAATATAGTTCATTTGTATAGCGCCCCAAGAGAACTTAATCACTATTCAGGCGCTTCACGTATGCCTCGGGGCTGGAGCCCACGACCTCAGCCAGACCTTGGTCGGGGCGAGCACCTTAACCGCTGGACCAAACCAGCTCGGCAAGCATTTCAGCTCGGGTCTTGCCCTCGCCTCCTCCCCAATCACAGTTATGCCTGCGACCTTTAATCGAGGTTGCTGCTGCAGTGCATCCACGGGAGCCAACTGGTGCAGGCGAGGTCTTCACTAGCCGTGCTTGCATCAAACTGGCCTTTGATCTTCGAAATGCCCTGCTATCATGCAAACGTTTCCAAAGCATCAGTGTGGGCTGCAGCGTGTGCAGACCCTTTTTTATCATTTGAGGGTGCAAAGCGGAATGAAATGCTTATCGGTAGCTGCTCGCGCGACCAGGTTTTCGGAGAGGATGCCAGCTTTTCTGCTTGCTTGTCTGATGCAGGATTTGTGCCAGTGAGCAGAACTAACTCAGGAATACATCAGATCAGTTGGCTCATGTCGGGGGGGGGGAGGGTATGTGAGGCCTGAGAGGAAAGGTGTTGCAGTGTTGCTGACGCCCCTCCGACTGGGGAAGTCCTGCAGTTGCCGGCCACCGCTCAGTCGAGAGCTCGCCACTTTCACTGCGTGCTCTGGTTAGACAGTAAGGGAATCGTGGGAACATCATCGTTGGTGCGACTGGCGTGCAGCGGAAATGGCTGTGGAGCAACCACTGTACAAGTAGTGCAACAGTAGTGCTTCGGCTTTCGGGGTTTCGGCAGGCAGGGGGGCTGGCTTCTCGATGGGTTTCTGCAGCGGTCGGTTGGCATGCTGAGCATTTTTCGGTGGTATCGGCATGCTTGTGAGACGAGGCAACAATCTGCTGCGAGTCTGCACGTTTGCAATGCAAATGTTAAGTGCTAGAAAGAGATTAAGTTCTCTGAGGGTGCTATATACAACCATATTATTATTGTTAGTATTTTTGGGCACGCTTGTGGTGACGCTGCTTGCCGACTGTGATGGTGTCGAGTGTTACAATGTTTGACTGCGGCGGCTGAAGCCTGCACCACTCTCAGGTACAGTCGACTAATCAGGCAGGCATCCCATGGACTAACACAGCCGCATGCTTGCGCGGAGAAGGGAGACTCTTGGCTAGTAACGGAGGACGTGCCTTTGCTGTCACATGCTCTCTCCCAAGGGCTGCTGCTGCTGTTATGCATAATATAATGCTGGCAGCATAAGTTCGTATAAGTCCGAAGCTTCATGACCTACCTCATCTGTGTGGTGCAGCGTGTGAAAGCCTGCCCTTAATTGCAGGACGAATATTCGATTATTCCTCACAACTATGCCATGAATATTAATGCTTATGTATTAGTGTTCTCAGTCAACTCGAAAAAGAGGTGAGCAGTTTCTCAGATAATTTGGTTGCTTTCTCTATTGTGCGCGAGAAAAGCCAAGCACGTGCAGGCTCGTGCTTGGCAGCGGGCGCAGCAAAGTCAGTCGACTTTTCTATGAGCCCACTGCATCCTTAGTAATTTAATTAAACTCATGTGGCTCATGGGTTTTCTTTGCAGTTTTGACATTGTGAAGGTCATACACGACAAGATCTTAGATCAGACAGGAAAGCAGAGGTGAGTACTTGCCTGCTAGGCAAATGAGCTTTGTGGAGAGGAATAGCTTCTACAGAGCTGTGGAAAAATGAAAGGATGAGAGAAATCGGCGAGAGAACTGATCTGTCCGGAGTGGAAGTCCGGAGTGGAGCCCGCCACTCGTGTCTATGCCTGGTGCTGGTGCTGCTGTTGCCGAGTCACTTTTTGTTACCGGTAGTCTCGCATAGCACAATCAGTTGTCCTCTGACAAGCCTTGTCTTGTAATGGAGAATGCACCTCGACATTGTTGTTGCTGGTCTTGCTCTGCTGGTGGGTGGGCGAGCTCTTCTCCTGCTGCTGTGCGCCGCTGCGGTCGTGCGAATGTTGCGCTTGTTGTGAAATTTATCGCAACTGCCGTTTGCAACTGCAACTTTTTTCAGTCTGTGTGGAGCTGCTATAGTCAGTCGATGCCCTCGGCAAACTACCTCGCTTCGTCCTCGCTTCTGTTTACCCTTTAAAGTCGTTACGTATATGAAGCAGCGAGCCGTGATAACTCTTCGTGCCTTATTGTTAATAATAACGCACAAACAGCTTGATGAAGAGGTGAAGGTTAGTTTGTGGCATTTACCGAAGCAATTGCTTCGTGGACTTGTCGAATGAGAAAGCGTTTGCGCTGGGGTGGGTTAGCTAATGACCGCATGCACTGCTTTGCTCAGGGTTGCTTTGTCTGCTGCCTAAAATGCAGACGACAAATGGCTAGCTATGGTAAGCAATAATAGGTCAAATACAGCGATTAGCTCGTTAGCTCAGCATTTAACAAGTATTTTTTTGGCTAAGTCACGTCCATTCCTCCAAGTTATATTAAAGATAATCGCTTTTCCCATCCCTAAAGTCTGCATAAGAAAGAAAAAAAATCAGCTAATCAGCCAGCTGCTAGCCAACTCCTCGCTTTCCTTTTTCATACATACTTCAGGCAGCAACTTTTTGAAATGTATGGTACGGTAAAAGTGACTCCCCTGCGACTTTGTGAGCCTTTCTGCTCCATTTGTTTCGTGCGTGGCGCATGAAAGTTGCCCAAAAAGCATAGGGTCGCATTTGTGCCAGTATTTGCCTCAATCAAATGCATGGTCAATTGCCTAACCCTACTGCACTACTCTCGAAGGCTGTGCTTAGCCCCGAGGTATTAGCCAGCGGGTAAGGTGCTTGCTTTTCACGAACCAGTTAGTGAGCTCGAGTTTGCAGTGGACGGTCGTTTATTGACCACCAAGTGTTGGTGTTGGTGATAATAATAATAATAATACTAATACTAATACGTTTGTATAGTGCCCTCGGAGAACTTCATCTCTTGCTGGGGACTTTACACAGGCTGTAGAAGAAGCATGATCAAATGGTTAATGGATAGCCGTGAGGCTCTTCTGCTACTATATGAACACCGCTTTAAAAACCCTGCTATTAAGGTGCCGAATTCCATTTCTCTCTCTTTGTAATTAAGTCTGGATGAACACTAGTTATGCGAGCACGGTCCCGAATGTGGCTGGCGTAGGCGACCAGGCAAGCAGAATGGGCAGGCGTTGGAAGCAGTGAACAACACAGCATAGCATAGTTTTGCATGAAAAACAAGTCAGTCCTATGCATCCATTTTGTCTTTTAGCTATTCATGGTTTTTATTGCTCTGATATACAATTTTGCATATCGAGTGTGCATGGATCTGGTGGTATGTATCATGCCCAGTCTTTTAAGTGATTTAGCAGGAAACAGTGAAGAGTACGTCTATTGTTCTAAGCAGTAAGATCTAGATATTTTCTTTGCTAGCAGGTGCC
This sequence comes from Cristatella mucedo, assembly GCA_009760855.2. NCBI lineage: Eukaryota > Metazoa > Bryozoa > Phylactolaemata > Cristatellidae > Cristatella > Cristatella mucedo. Next base: position 1,002,056 of record WPIO01000027.1, on the reverse strand, counting down.
GTTCAAAGGATAAAGCCAGCCCAGGAATCATCGTGCCTTTGCTGCTTTGCTGTGAAGGCGTGAGCTGCTTACTTAGTATTGCTGCACTGCCGTTTGACCGGCTGACACTTTTACTAGCAGATTCTCATGAACAGGCTTTTATGTTATCGTGTACAGAGCGTATGCTTTTTTTTGTAGTGTTCCCTGTGTTGTTGTTGGCAATAAAAGTGATCTTCGGATGGAAAGGTGAGTTCCGTATAGCTACCACGCATGAGCAATCGTTGTGCAACCTGCTGACCACATCGAGTCTCCACTGTTTTTAAGTATCAGATTAGTGTGTGTCTATGCTCATGTTCTATTCCTGTTGACTATGTTGACCACATTGACCAATCAAAGAAGACAACAAGTCCTCTGGACCCTATTCCCACTGTCCTGCTCCTACGTTGCATTGATCTGCTGCTGCCATGCATAACTAACATCATTAATATGTCATTAGCCTCAGGTCATGTCCCAGCACCTGTAAAAAAAAGCTGTAGTCAGGCCACTTTTCAAGAAAGCGACACTAGACCAAGAGAACTTGAGCACTTACCGCCCTGTCTCCCTTCTACCATTCCTATAAAAGAAACTGGAACGGGTCGTGGCGGACCAGCTGAACTCATATATCGAAACTTCCTTGCTAGTAAGTTCCAGTCTGGCTTTATAGCTAATCACTCCACAGAGTCAGCATTGCTTAGGGTGTGCAACGACCTACTTAGCAATGCAGACATGGGTTGAGTATTTCTTCTTGTTTTGCTCGATCTCTCGGCAGCTCTTGATACTATCGATCATCAAGTCCTTCTCGAGTGCCTCTCATTTCGCCTGGGCATCACTGGCACTGCTCTGCAATGGTTCAGGTCTTATCTCAGTGAGAGACTCCAGAGTATTGACGTGAATGGACAAAGATCATCGGAGGTACCTCTGAAATATGGAGTACCTCAGGGCTCCATGCTAGGTCCGGTTCTTTTCACGGTTTATACTCTCCCTCTTGCTGATGTGATTGCCAAGCACAATCTAGGCTTTCACTTCTATGCGGATGACACTCAGTTGTACCTTTGCTTTGATCCCTCCCAGCCTTCGAGCACCTCGAATTCTCTTAACTCACTTGCAGCACGTATTGATGACATCCGCATATAGATGGCAGCACATTTTCTAAAACTAAAGGATGATTTTTTATGGGCAAACCCAGTGTGATTCAGAAATTGGAAAGGCTGATGCTCAAAATTGGCTCTGCCAGCATATCTCCTGTCAAATCAGCTCGAAATCTAGGTGTCATATTCCAAAGTGACCTCTCGCTAGACGACCAAATCAGCTCCGAAATCAAGTCTTCCTACTTTCAGATACATAACTTTGCTAAAATTTGGGCTTGTTTAGATAAGAATACCACGTCTAAGTTGGTCCATGCATTCGTGGCATTCCATCTTGATTACTGTAGCTCGCTGCTTGCTGGCCTACCGGCATGTGCAGTCAGGCGCTTACAGCTGGTGCAGAACTCTGCAGCTAGGCTTGTCTATCGTGAGCATCGCAGTTGCCACATCACATCACTTCTAGCCGACTTGCACTGGATACCAGTCAAGCAACAGATCGACTTCAAGGTTTTGTCACTCACTTTTAGGTCACTTCATTCTTTGGCTCGAGCCTGTCTCTCAGATCTACTCCCCCACCAGGCCAAGCATCGTAACACCCGCTTTTCGAAATCCAACAGTTTACCAATACCTCGTACAAACCTCAAATCCTTTAGAGACCGTGCAAATCCTTTAGAGACCGTGCATTTAGTTCGTATGCTCCCAAAGCCTGGAACTTCCTCCCGACCTGCGTCAGAACATCCCCTGACTTGACCACATTTAAAAAGAACTTAAAAACACCTATTTAGGACAGCATTTAGTGGGTCCCTGTGATTCGTGCTTCATGTGCTTAGGCGTGCTGACACTGTGCATGCTACCACTAACCACATTTGCATGCTGACCCTGTGCATGTCACCCCTAACCATGTTATTCATGTTGTTTATCAAGCATGATATTACTCACGATTCAATCGCGTTTCCCTTTGCAGCAAATGTAAAGCGCCTAGAAAGAGATTGAGTTCTCTGAGGGCGCTTTATCAAGTGCATTATTATTATTATTAGATGATATGCTCGTTTTTGCTCAGGATCATCAGTGCTGAGCAGGGACGAAAGCTTGCAGAATCTTGGAAAGCAGTCTATCTTGATGCATCTGCAAAAGAAAATCAAGTGAGTCGGCACTTTGGCCAGGACCCGTTCGTGCTTGCGTGTGTGTGCGCGTGCGAGAAAGAGGTGGTGTATATGCGTGCGTGCTTATTATGCGGGCTTGTATGTGTTTTGCTGCTGCACTTTTGGACGTGCATTCTTTTATTAAGGTGAATATAAACTAATTTGGTTTACTTTTCTACATTGGTGCTATCGGGTGTGTTTGCACATGTTTGTCCACGTGCGTGTACAACTAGCTTTAATATATAAGGAGACAAAGAGGTTGTTTAAAAAGGAGGCACATAGTGTCTGTCATCTTACTTATCTGTTACTGCTGTGAGATAATGTTCTGCTGGCGATGTAACCACAGCTGACTGACTGCCACTAGGGCTTTGCTGCTGCTTTGTAAATGAGGCTGTTGAACCAGTCACCTTGACTTTTTTTAGGGCTCCGTTGAGCCCTTGTTGTGAGCCTAGAATGTGCATTCGCTCTTGCTCCAAGTCTCGACCATAGGCCGTAGCTATGGCTTGTGGCCTAGTCAGTGGCAATGGTATGGTATGTAACGACACTGTCTGGTCCAGTCTTATTTGTCTTACTTTCTGTGTGCGTGCGTGTGTGCGCGCGTGTGTGCGCGCGTGTGTGGAGAGGTGCCGTTGGATTTGTGGGTAGGTTTAACAAGTTTCCCGTGTTTGGACCACTTTTGCCAGTCATTTATGTTCCTTATCAGTGGCGTTTTCATGTGTTGACATGGTCGGCCTTGGTTTTCTGCCGCACTTTTACCTCAGGTCACCTTGGCTCCTACGTGACTTGAATCAACCATTTGGAGTCGGATGTTTCGTTAATCATTCCGACTACTGTTCGGTGTTCAAGAGTTTATAAATTAAATTGCATCATTCGGTGTAGTCCGTGTATTACAGCTTTAAGGGCACTTCTTATTAGGGGGGGGGGTCTGATCCCCGGGCTTCGTTTGTGTCATTGGTCAAATGGTCAAATGGCTGAAGTTGCACGAGGGAGGAGCCAGGGAATGAAATGAATCTTTGTTACACTTCTGGTGTGATAGAGCTTTGTCGTGAAGTGGGCACCTGCATGACATCGTGTGACTGCCGTTATGCAGCATCTCTGCACTTGTAGTGTGTCAACGACATATTCGAACAGGTCATCATGCAGATTGAGAAGGCTGAAGGCAACGTGCCAGAGAAGTCCTCGTGTGTCCTGTCGTGAAGCCCTAGCCACGTGTGCTGTGTTTGACTTTTAAGAAAATGGCCTCTGGTCACAAAGTGGCGGCACACAGTGTGTCCACATCGGCCCGACCAGACAACTCTTTTTGCTGTTGCTATGCTGCCAGTTGACAAAGTAAATCGATCGGCACCAAGCAGGGGCTAGGCCATGACCTAAAAAGGTGAAGGGCAGCAATGATGAGCCCCTGTGCAGGAATTTTTGCACCTCAGTTCACTTGCGTGGACTTCAACTTGTATGGCCGGCCGATGGTGCAGTGGTTCCTCGCTTCACAGGCACGTGTGGTAAGTCGCCGCCTGAGCAATGGTGTAATAAAGTACGTCGCTATGCTGTGCCTGTCGTTCGTTTTGCACCAACGACTGGTACCCCGTTGTTCAGTCCAGCTGCAGTTACAGTCAAATCTGGGCTAGCAATGCCATGAGCACCGCCTGCTCATTAGTGCCAGTTTCTTAAAGGCCCAGTTCTCGAGTTTTCACGATTTAGTTATCCTTTATAGAGCAGTTCTTGACCTTGTACCGTTTGTCGTACGAATGGACAGGGTTGACCGTAGTTATGTTAAAACGATGCCGCAATACCCAGGCATTCTACGTACCTTGCATTATATTGCTCCTTCCCAGTGCTACTTAATAGAACTGTTTGTCAATTTACTAGTTCCATTCGTCAGCTCGGTATTAACAGAGCCATTGGCACGTCTGTGCCCTGATTCCCTGACCGCAACTCAACAACTCAGTTTCCCAGTCATTACACGGTCGCACTCCTGCTCTCGAGGGAAAACTAGTGCCTATTGATGTCTATAGTATTGAGGACTGTCCTTTCGTTTTCAATTCGTCGAAAAAGTGAGAATCGAAGAATCGTTAATCTGGACGTATTATTTATTGTACAAATATGAACGTAACCTTTGCTAAGCTGATATCCTGTATTGCATAGCAGCCGAGGAATAGCAGCAGTCACCGCCAGCACTGACCGAACGGGCGACGGTGGGACTGTGCAGCTCATTTGACCGTATTGATCCTTAACGTTCCTGCATTCTACGTTTGCTAAGGACCGTGATTTACCGTGTATAAGCCTACCCCGGATGTATAAGCCCCATCCCAAATTGTTAAACCGATTTTTTGAAAAAAGATATTTTTATTCGATAACTGGATGAACTGAACAATATCAAGACTCATTAGAATCACTCATGTCACTATCCGCATCAGGAATGGTGATGATACTCTCCATCTTTCTCATTCATTTCGCAAGCTTGAAATTTGGTGGAAACTTCGTTATCGTTATAGTCGTCGTCACTCTCATCATAGACTGAGTCATCTTCCGTTTCGTCCATGCATTAAAAATGCCACAAATGCATTGAAAATGCATTCAAATACTGGTAACGCATTCAAAGCAGGTACGTTGTTTAGCGAAATATTAAAAGCAAAAAAGTAACCTCCCATATATAAGCCTCATCTCCATTGTCTGACCCCTAATTTTGAGAAAAAAAGCAGGGCCTATACACTTGGTAAATTACGATGTATCAAGCTTTGACCTACTTTCGCAAAGGATATTGCAAGCTAGTTCAGTTAACGAAAGCAAACTTTTGTCAAGACTAGAGTTAAGAAAATAAATCTTTGAACAAGCAAATCATCCTTACCTGTTCAGGCTGCTAATTAATTCACCGGTCCTGGGGACTTGCAGTGCCTCTCTCCATCCAGGCTTCGTAGTGCAGTATGCATGGCAGAGCAGGTCGTACGGCTTTAGATTATGGCGTTGCTCCTAGTGCATACAGCGTACACTTAGCTCTGTTTAAAGAAACTATTCCTGCCATGGCCGTGACCACGTTTCATTTTTTCAGTGAAGCTAAATCTGTAGGGACAACGTGATAGAAAGGCTAGGAGTTTCTCCAATCCCCAGCTGGACACAGTATCAAATTAGTGAGGACTAAAATAGAATAAATATATTATTCGCTGTATGGCACCCCAAGAGAATTTAATCTCTATGCAGGCGCCGTCACATATGCCACAGGGCTCGAGCTCACGACCTCGGTCATGAAATGCATTCACCTTGTCATCGGTCGTTAAAGGCGAGCACCTTAACCACTGGGTCAAGCCAGCCAAGGATGGCTATGCATGTGTTCAACTATCTTGGACGGCCAAGTATGACCCGTAGTTATCTCTATGATGGGTGTACAAATTCATTGATTAAACCATATTGAGCAAACGTTGGACAATATATCAATCAAGGATGCCACGAAGTGTATTCAAAGAACTAGCGGTATTCCGGCATGTTTATTCTGACTGATGGGTTCTAGTGCTTTCCTGGCCGTGGAACAGTTAAGCTGTCGAGTTTATCGAAATCATTAGGCCAGTCCAGCATGATAGATTCCGACAAGGTACGTTTAAATCGATAGATACCACCACGCTTGCAGCACGGAGGGGCAAAGCCTTGACTTTTAGGTGCGGTTGTAAGGGTGGTGTGAATCAAGACGAGTTTAGATAAGTCTATCTTCTTTAGGCATGTTATATAAATGGTACGTCTTGCATGAGCATCAGTCTTTCATTCTACTGCTTGACAATGTCTAGTAGTTGAATTTACGTATGAGCTGTGCAATTGCGTTTCTGTATCAAATAAGCAACTATTCAGGCTATTGACGCGGAAGCTTCAGGTATCGGCATTTGTTCGACTGACCAACAGTGCACGTAACGATGCTGAAGATTACGACTTAAATTGAAAAATGTGCTGCGAATCGCCGTTAATTTAACTGCTACCGTTTGGTCATTGAAATGATTAAGCGATACACATAAATCGTCTTCTAGTTTAAATTAAAATTTGTCTTAAATTTTACGCATGCGATCAAGGATATCGCATTAAAATGTTGCTGCGCTTATGGCAATTTTTACCATTCCCTTTGTACAGAAACACACATCATCAACGCGGATAGCTGTATAAGTAATTGCAATAACTTTGATATAAGCTTGTGATGCTTACTTTTGCAAATGTAAACTTTACGTAGACTTGCCCAATCCGAGAACCAGCAGGCAAAAAGCGTTATCTCAGAGGCCGCCTTCGATTGCCTGGGAGCCTCATGCGATGCGCCCTAGATTTCTCCATAAGTTTCTCCCGGCCGTGTGGTCCCTATCGGTCGCAAACAGGAGTGGGTAACTGTGTTTGGCTTCGATCGACTAAGTGGTAGTGTTGAGCTGGCGCGAATGCTAAATATATAGTTCATTTATATATTTATATTTATAGTTAATGCACATTGGGCAAAAAATAAGTGGGACCATACGAACTCAAGTTACTGTTCTACGAAAATTGATCGCCTTATCTTGCGAAGTAGTAACCGGCGTAATGCTATCGGGGTGAGGCTCTTCTAACCTTGGCTAAACCGACCTCGCTAGGTGGTCCAATACGCCTAGAAGCAGACCGAGCCAATACTAACTACTAACTGCATGGAAAGGAGACAGGGCTAAACTCTTGCGATAGGAGGGAAGAGAGCTTCCAGGAAACTACTTGTATGAGTGGTTGGCGAATCTTTGGCTTGGAAAGGTCGGGACCTAGGTGTTCTTGCACAGGGAGCGGGGCGTGTGGGGATCAAGCCCCGTCTGTCGAACCTAGCAAATAAGTTCTAGTCAGGTTTGATAATCAAAGTCACGATTTGCACAGATCAAATAAGTTCTAGTCGGGCTTATCACTTGCCAGAATTATCACTGCATGTATTTAATGACATCAGACATGCGTAGTTTCTGCTAATTTTGCTGGATCTCTTGGCAGTCAGTGATATCATTGATCACCAAGTCCTCTTATGGGAACATCATCTCGCCTGGTCACCATCGACACCGCAGTGTTATCATTTAGGTAGTATTTCACTGTGACACTTTAAAACATTGATGGCAACGAGCAATGGTTATCCTGAGAGCCTTTAAAGTGTGCCACCCCAGAGATTGAGCCTTTAAAGTATGTGCCACCCCAGAGATCTTCGCCGGGTCTAGTTCTTTTTAATAATTTAAACTTTCCCTCTCGCAAAAAAGAAGTACAAACACAAACTAGGCTTTCATTTTTATGCGTGTTCGCTCGCTGTACTGATGCTGTGACCTTCCTGCCGTACAGCGCGTCTCTTCCGACTCATCTTCCCTGCAGCATGTCTTGCTGCTATTCACTTCTTGGATTTCAAATTAAATGGCTATGCAACCAGCTTACTAATTATGGACTATCCTGGTATTACTCAGAAATCGCATAGTCTAACCCTCACAATGAGCTCAACCAGCATAGCTTTTATCCTCAGCATGTAACCCGGTTGTCCTGTTCCAAAGTATCCTTTCACTAACTAGGTGACCACTTCAACTCCGCAATTAAGTCTGCCAACCTACAGGTTTGTAGCATTACAAAAATTGTTAAAAATACCTCGGTCAAGCTCGTTCATACATTTGTGTCATCCCGACAGACTTGTGTAGCCCATCCTTTGCGTGTCTTCTTGCCTGAGCAATTACAGATGCCACTAAACGACTCTCTCTCTCTCTCTCTCTCTCTCTCTCTCTCTCTCTCTCTCTCTCTCTCTATATATATATATATATATATATATATATATATATATATATATATATATATATATATAGTCGTTTAGTGGCATCTGTAATTGCTCAGGCAAGAAGACACGCACGCAAAGGATGGGCTACACTACATTGCTACTACGCTATTATGTATGTATATATATATATATATGCATATATATATATATATATACTTACGCACACACACACGCACGCACACACACACACACACAAGGCCCTCGGAGAAGCCGCAGGGCTCGAGCCCACGACATTGTCATGTAATGTATCTCCGTCTGTAACTCCACAAAGCCATAAAGACCACGTGGGTGTTACGCAGGAGAGTTTTGTATAGCGCACTCACAGCCCAAGCGGCTTTCGGTACATATTCGGTAGCCAACAGACTTCGTCTCACGCAACAGAGAGAAAGTGGGGAAGCATAGCAGAGTCAGGAGAGCAGTTGAGGTAGTGAGTAGCATGAAAGTAGCCGCTCAGGACCGCTGAAAAGAATGAGCCACAGTCGGTAGTAGGAGAGCAGCTGCTGCGTAAGAATTGTGGAAGCAAGCTCCACTGTCTAGGACCTGCAGAGCTAAAACTTCTGTTGCCAGCGCTCTTTAAGCGAAGGAATGGAACAGCTAATTTATTGTCCATACAGGACCTGAGGGCACGAGGAGGCTGAAACTGGTGCAGCAGTTCAGCTAGATGTGGAAGAGCCAAGCCATGGCGGGCCTTGTGGGTCAGCGCAAGAACTTTGCTCTGTATCCGTTGATCAACCGGCAGCCATTCTAGCTTTTTTAGCAAAGGAGACACGCGGTCTAACCTCTGGGACTTGAAAACTAGCCTTGCAGTCATATTCATAGCCAACTGTGGTGGCCTAGTTGCTTTCTTTGGTAGCAAGCCAAAAGGGAATTACAATAATCAAGCCGAGACAGAACTAAGGAGTTAGTTGCATTTTTCGCTAGCCACCGTGGAAGACAGCTCCTAATCTTGGATAGGGATCGGACGCGATAGCAAGCTGTAGAAGCAGTCTTCCGAATGAAGATTTTAATATTTAGGCAGCTGTCGGAAACGACAGCTAAATTTCGAGCACATGGTGATTGGTCGGTAAAGGCGAGCACCTTACCCATGTATCGAAGCAGATGCATACAGTTGGTGCAAAACTCAATCACTAGGCTCAGCCGTCGTGAGCCTTGTAAATGCTCTGCTAAACCTAGTACCTGCTGTACTTTACGCCGACGTGCACCGACTACCAGTAAAACAGCGAGGGTTCTGTAACTCACTTTTAGGTCCTTTAATTCTCTCGCTCAGGCCTCTTAAACTGAAGACCTCCCTCAGCCCCGATCGTTCCCGGAAGCAACCTCGAATCCTTTGGAGACCGCGCCTTCAGTTCGAATGCTCCCGTATGCTGTAACTTGTTACCGACTGACGTCATGCCATTACTGGACTGGGCAGTTAAAAAAGAAGCCCAACATCCGTGCGTTCCTCGTATCATTTGCTCCGCCTGCGCGAATTGTCGTGTGTATGCTTTCGCGTGCTGACGCTGTGCATGTTACCACTAAAAAGTGATACGGTTCCTTTCCAGCCTACATTAAGTGCCTAGAAAGAGATTTACTTTCCCTCAGGTTTTATGCAATTTTGTTATTATTTTTATTCTGGGTTTGCTTAAGGGGCGGGGCTCGACTGCCCCAACCAAAAACTGCAGCCGTTCAAGCTCCAGTTGCCCAAAATTACCCACCAGGTGGCCGCCGAGCGTCCGGGTGGGTTCTACCAGGCTCAGGGAAACGGCTCTACACGCAGGCTCCGGGCGTTTCTCAGCAGAGCAACGTCTGCCATTTTTCGTCCATAGGTATGACAGAGAAGTATGCTATTGCGGCACGCATTTCTTTAAATGCTGAGCCGGCAAATCCTCTCGTAGACGCCATCAACGAGACGTGCAGAGCGGCGTGCGGCTGCAACCTCTTCCAATTGGGCTTCGCATTTCGTTGGCTAGACGATTTCTGGGCGGCGACTTATGAACAGAGCTTGAGACTCTCTCCAAAAAAATGGACCGAGGAGCCTTTTGGCTCAAATAGAGCTTCAGACTCTCTCTAATGAGGGAAGCAATTTTATATTACAAATGCTAAGCAGCCTGTTGGGTAGCTCGCCGCATGCTCCGGACCATTTCTCCAGAGGGAAGCTGCAAGCTGCTTTTAGATGGGTTTATCTTGGCCTTACGGGCAGGCAGGCAGGCAGGTAGCCTCCAGGGCGCAGCTTCTATGGAGTTATCTCTGCCTGGAAAGGCCCGCAGGAATGCTAAATCTGAGCATATATTCAGGCTTTCCCAAAATGGCGCGTCGCTCTATTTTTACGAAGGGACTGAGAAGCGAGAGCCTCATCGACGCGCTTCTTTGACGCTCAGCGCCAGAGAGACTGAGCTTCAAGACTAAGCAAACAGTTTCCTCTTTAACAGAAGCAAAAGAATTTTAACAGAGGAGAGGCTAGCAAGTTTTGCTCGGTAGTGCATTTTTGACGAAAAAGCCTCACGACCTGTCTCTCTCTCTCTCTCACGAGGGCCGTCGGGCCTTGGAGGATGTCAAAAAGGCGCGTCGTCCAAGTTCCGAGTAGATTTGTTGTAGCGACTCTCCGGATAAGAAATTATAAGACGCAGCGGCTCACCAAATCCGATCCTCAGGCTATCGAGCGGCGCGGATGTGCGGAGACGTCGCCCGGGGACGCTGGCAAGCAGCCACAGGAGTTACTTGGCTGCTTGCCAGTATCAGACCGCTGAGAGGCCGAGCGAGAAGCGAGATCTACCGAGAGCCCTCAGCCCCCCCCACGAAAGCCCAGCTGATCTCCTGGATGTCCACAAACGTTTCGAGGGCGAGACTACAGGCTTAAGAATTTGGTCAATGAAGTCGTTGGCTATTGCCTATGTGCATGGCGGCTCGAGATGCTTGTCGGCGTCTGAAATTCAAAGCTTTTCCTAAAGGGGTAACCGCTGTTTTCCTCAGATGCCTTTTGTTAAAGCTGCCAGAGCAGGCGCGAAAGTTCTATGTCAGCTTCGAAAGGGGTTTCATTGCAGGAAGTTGGCTACCGTGTGAGAACCGAACGTCGACTAGGCTCAGGCTTTTGGTGCACTGTAGAAACTTTCCAGCTTAACGAATACTTCGCGGAGTTACTGCCAGAGATTCGCTACATTATATTAGATTTATGGTTACTTAATCAAATAGCAATAATAAATAGGTATTAATAAAAGCAAGACTTGAGAGAAAGAGTTTTTATTTACATGGGTAAAAGAGCATTTCCGAGTCAATTTGAAGAAAGTTCTAAAGAGCCCAGTGCCACGCCCGATGGTGAAGGTCGAGCCCTCTCTCCCGGACCGGGTCGCATTCACTTTCCCTAACAGGCGTATGGAAGCAAGCTCAAAGGAGCTCCCTCTACACGTTACCAATATAAAAATCTTACAAGAATATCTCCACTCATCACCACGTATGCTAGCCCAACTCCGGGCATCTAGCGATGATAAGGCCAGCAAACCAACTAATGTGAAGTGCAAACAGGAAGCGAATGTAAAAATAGCCGGAGCCGGATAAGATATCAAGCCCGAGGGCAATGAGGAAGTGGTGGAAATTTGTGAAATAAAGTCGAGTGCCGACGAATGCCTCGAAGGGAAGTTGATATCCCATGTTGTCCCTCAGTGGAAGTTTACTATTACCTGATATAGCTCTACCTTTTATTATGCAGTGGTAATCAATGGCAGGACTACAGTGGCAGCTAGAACCACGCGGAATGCAGCCGCTCAATTATAGCCTTCCCACTTCCGGCGCTAAGGAGTAAAGATGGCCCTAGTGGCAAGTCCTCCTTGAGATCAGCTAGCTCCTAATGATGGCCATTAGAGTCTTGTGCCTTAGGATGTCGGCTTGGTATGATCCGAGCCTGCTACGAAGTTCCCAGAAGCGGCTTTGCTGCGGTGCAGCTTCCGAGTAATATCGTTCCATACTGGTAGCTTTTCGCATCTTTTCCTGCAGGCTATCAATGTCAAGGTTGAACACATGGCTAGCTGAAAAGTGAAATGTTAGTCCTGGATGAGATTAAAAGGGCCGGTCGAAGCCCTTGCCCTCATAAGGCAATCACACCGGCTACTGCATATGTATTGCTACAAAATGCCTATGGATCAAGTGGCACCTTATTCAAGATATAGCATAGCCGTGCAGTCACTACTGGGTTGGTTTTAGGTGTTTCATCACACGACTCTAATAAGGTCGCCAGCATAGGTAAAGCTATGGAACCTCAACAGCTCGCCACAAACATCGGTGGATGAAATCGGATTATAGGCACTATAATTTGAGCATTTCTTGATACCCAAACCAAAGGCGCTTTACATGGATGATGGCAAGTAAAACTCCCGTGACACCCTCCAACTTAAGAGCTCTTTCTGATAAAAAGTAAATGTCAGTAATTTTCTTAAAATTGGCTTTCGTTAGTTATCCTAATTTAAATAAAGTGTTTCGGTGTCGGGATCGTTCCAATATGTATTGTGACTGAAGATATTCTGGCTGGTTTAAAAATTACGACAATTTTTCTAACAACCCTAAGGAATATTTCTTAGCTCGAAAGGCGCCACCCCTGAGAAGGGAATGATTGGTATTGCATGGTCTGGGGGTTAAATAGAGTAAATGTAGGCCGATACAACAGGCCACACATGCACGCACGCACACACACACACACACACACACACACACACACACACACGCGCGCGCACACACACACATACACACACACAACACACGCACATACACACAGAGTCACCAGCCTGGATGGCACCCCATCGTGTCTGATAAGGAGCGGTCGCGATACCTGACCCCAGCAGCCTTCGGCCCTGGCAACAGCGTTGGCCGGATCTCGCTGTGGTCGGGCTAGCGTAAGTGCCTCAAGCGGCTCTCCTGTCACCTCTCGCTGACCGGCCCTGAAGTGCTGGCTGTTTCCACCGACACTGACGGTATCGAGCACTGGGTCGTGCCACGAGTGGTCATCACGAAGCTTCGCGAGTTCGCCAGGCTCGTGGAAGGCCGTGCTTGGGCGGCCCAGTCTGCACAGGGTCAGCAGCAGCCAAGGAAGATTCGCCACCAACAGTGATCTAGACCACGGGTCTCGACCTGTCGTTCCGGGCTTGGCGGTTCGTGCACCGAGCACGCCTGAACGTGCTGCCAGTGGCTGCTGCCAGGAGTCGGGCATACCCTGGGACGGTTACCAGCTGCCGCCTATGCAGCACCGAGGCAGAGACCGCTTGCCATGTGTTAAGTCACTGCCGGCCGGTGCTGCACACAATTACGGCCCGACACAACCTGGTTCTGGGCCGCCTAGTCGGAGCTCTTCCGGCCACTCGCTCAACTACATGTCGGCAGGCCGCACGCTCCCGCTTGCCGGTGGTCTGGCTCTCAAGCCGGACCTGGTCATTGACAACAGCACTGATTTAGTAATAGCTGACGTGATGATGCCGTTTGACAGCAGTAAGGATGCTCTGATTTTGGCGGCCCGGAACAAGACCGATAAATATGCAGCCATTGTCCGGTTGTTTCTGACCGCTGGCTACAGGTCGGCAGTGGTGAGGTGCTTTGTGGTCGGGGCTCTCGGCTGGAGGCCAAACAATGAAGCTTACCAGGTTGACCTCGGCATCCCATGCGCATGGAAAGGACGGTTTTAAGGTGGCACTGTGTCTCCGACACCATTACCGGCTCGGAAGCCGTGTGGTCCTTGTTCCAGAACCGGGAGGCCCGGGTAGCACCTGCGACCCCGGTAGGGCAGTGCTCTGCTGGCTAATGTATATACGAACGTAGTGCTTTTGCGGCTCTCACACCGCTTGCAGCGTGCAATTCAGGATTGTCTGCTGCTGGATCGAACCTGCGACCTGGGTTGTGAAAGACCAGCACCTTACAGCTAAACCAAGATCCAGAGACAAAGGCATTGCAGCTCCAGCAGTACCAAGAATGGAATGCTCTATGAGTTCGCAGAATGTAAGGTTCTATGGGCGTCTTCAAAAACTTCCCAGAAGTGCCCGAGTCGATAGGAAGATGAGGCCCGAGAGGTTTATCACTAGCAGTTGTCGTTTGCTTACTAAAATATTCTCTTAATGTGCGGCATCAGCAGTAAAGGATTAGCCACGGTGATTCACAAATTGATTGACACGTATTCAGAAAATTACAACATTCTAGTAGTTCCAGGCTTGCCTAAATTCCAAGATTTAATGGTCTACCGTCTTCTCGAACCAAAATTTATATGCATTGATATCATGCACTCGAATGAAAAAGTAAATCATGTTGTAAATCATTCTCCTGCTTCTGCAGCCAATATCTAACATCAGATTTAATGTCGACTGATGCTTTCAGTTCGTTAACATAACTAGGATGAGGTTGACATCATTATCACTTGGGCTTTGCGTCTAAATATTAGCGGTATATATGGTCATGCTTCGTATATAGAGTTCCTGGTAACTTTTTAGCACTAACAGTAAAACAGCTGTTTTTCACTCAAAATAAAAACGAGTAAACAGCTTTTTTAACTATTTCTAAGAGAAATTTTACAAAAAGATACTGCAACTGAAGCTCCATCGATTACTATGGATATATGGATATGAAATATGTAACGAAAACAAATTTATAAGATTTCTTTTGAATGTTTATGATTTTATCAAACCGGCCAAAAACTAAAATTAAAGTGCAATTTTTAAAAACTAGGCTTTGCAAAAAATTAAGATTACGTGAGATATTAATTAAATTGGTCTTGTGGCATCAACAAATATCGATGCTCTTTTCAGCCTAGTCTTCAGTTTGGGAATACGCCATAAAGCCAGAGTCCAACTAAACAGAATTGATTTTGATCAACCTGCTTGACGGTGTACGTCCAAGGAAGAGCCAGTGAAAAACAAGCGAACAAAAGCGATTGCCGATTTCCTGGTGCTGCAAGAGTCCGAAGGAGATTGTTACCGATCTGGCTACTGATGGAATATCGATTAGAGGTATCCCTAGAAACAAGTATATATGGCAATCAATCTTATGGGACGAATTCAAACTTCCAGCGAACGAAAGCGATGTGATGAAGCTGGTTCGTAATGATTACGAAGAAAAAAGAACCTAAATGATTGCCGACATCGAGGAAAAACTCGAGAGACGAGTAAAATGCAGCTTGTCTGTGTAGATGCATACACAACTGGGAGATGACGTCGATTCTTCGGAGTCAATACTCATGATAGCTGCAATAAAAACGACAATCGATACGAGTCTTAATCGCATACTTGGTTCGCGTAATGCTCTCAATATGGTAGAATAAAATTGCGTTTAAGCGTATTTGGAATAACAATAGAGAGAAATTTGGTGGGATCTACTCAGGACGGCACCGCAGTAAAGACGAAATGCATTAGCCTCATCGACAGTTCATCTTAAACCGTGGTCTGTACCTTGAAGTATGTGAAACGTTGTACAAAAAAATATTGAGATGGACGATTTTAGCCTGGATTGTGACGATCATGGACAATTTAGAAGCAGATACGGACTTGGAAGTGATCAGCAATGGTACATTAGAAGGAGACGTGATTACCACGATCTGCTCATGAAATCACGCAAGCTTGTCAAATTCATCAACAATTAACTGCTCGAAATAATGTCTGTCAATCGAAAGTAAAATCTGAGTCTGGATGTGAGATTGAACTCCATCTTGAGGTGAAGATGCACTGGACCTCCATTCCATCAATCTTAGAGCCGCTAGTAAAGACAGAAGTCGTCACCGGCGAGACACTAACCGAATTCAAGGCGCTGGAAAATGAGGCGTTGGTTTTAGACAACCTAAAAACTCTCCTGAAGGCAATGGAACCCGTGAAACTTGCTGTTGAAAATCTAAATCGAGAAGACAGCGACGTTGATTAGTGCTAACACAATTTTAGAATTCATGTCCAACAAGCTCGCTAACTTGAATAATGGCATTAGTACCAAGCTCATGGAAAATTTGAAGTCTAGCGTCGAAGGGCGACTAAACAAGCAGGAAATCTAACGACTATGCGTATTCAACGATGTAGAAGTTGTCGTCGAACCGTCGTCAAATGGTGCTGAAAATGTGAGCTTGTCCTCTTCAAGACGAATAGAATTTTTTGCTTCAAAAGGACGGATCATCAATTGCAGTCGGAGGGCAAGAAAGTTTCAAATGGCTCGTGGCCAAATTCAAGCTCTTCAGGAACTGTGAACAGTGCGCTGAAAATCTCCAGAAACTGTACAACGCAATTCTATCCATTAAACCACTATCAAGGGACATTGAAAGGTTTTTCGGTCCCAACAAATTTTTGTACAAAATTAAGATCGCATCTCAGACAAGTCACTTAATGGACTTGTACTCTTGAAACATTATTATAATAAGTAAAAATGGATTGTAAATAACTTATCACAAAAGATATATAATACAACGATATTCATTACAAAAATAAGCTATCGACTATAAAACCAGTGAAAAAATGGAAGCAGTAAGATGTTAACAGCTGTTTTCTTAAATCGAATTAAGTAAACATCTGTTTTCAAAAATGTGTTTTGAGAAACGCTAACCGTATATGAAATCATATTACCTTTCTATTAAAAGCACTATTTAATTTGAAATACATGCGTTAATGAACCGGCAGCTGAAACAATTACTATACAACAAAACTTTAGCCCTGCGACTGGGTAACAAGGTGAGAATAATAATAATGCCCTTGATAAAGCACCCTCAGAAAACTCAATCTCTTTCTAGGTGCTTTACATTTGCTTCAAAGGGAAACGCCATTAAATGGTGAGTAATACCATGCTTGATAAACAGCACGACTAACATGGTTAGGGGTGACATGCACAGGGTCAGCATGCAAATTTGGTTAGTGGCAGCATGCATGCACAGTGTCAGCACGCATAAGCACATGAAGGACAAATTTTAGGGACCCACTAAATGCTGTCCTAAATAGGTGTGTTTTTAAGTTCTTTTTAAACGTGGTCAGGTCAGGTGATGTTCTGACCAAGTCGGGAGGGAGTTCCAGGCTTTGGGAGCATATGAACTAAATGCACGGTCTCTAAAGGATTTGAGGTTTGTGCGAGGTAGTGGTAAACTGTTAGATTCCGAAAAGCGGGTGGTAATGAGAGATAAGCTGGAGCCAAAGAATGAAGTGACCTAAAAGTGAGAGACAAAACCTTGGAAGTCGATCCGTTGCTTGACTGGTAGCCAGTGCAGGTCGGCAAGAAGTGGTGTGACGTGGCAACTGCGTAGCTCACGCTCAACTGCGAGGGAGAGAACACCGGTAAGCCTATAGCCTAAAAAATCCTTGTATATGACATCACGACGAGTCTGGATCGCATATCGAAGCTGGCTAGCATGAGAATATGTTGGAGCTGCAGCCGCATCGGATCGGCATGTACCGACCCGAAGCTCTGACGTTAACTTTATCGATGCCAGGCAAATACAGCCTACCTAATGGCAGTGCATTCTGTACTACCGTGAGGAGTAACATTGTCGACTAGCTTTCCTACCCCACTGGCAAGCATGTGCAATGTCTGTCTTGTGAGATCACTGAAAACGCTTCGAAGGTTTTTTTCATTTGCACAAGAATGCTTGCGTGCCTTTTGAGAAGAGACGGTCCAGTTACCCATAGGTGAGTTTCTAACAAAAATCGAGCAAGAGTATTGGCTACTTTCGACTAAGAGCAGTAAGAGTACTTTTGCGATGCCCAATGGTCTAGAACGAGTTCTAAAAAAACAGTGATGAGTAAAATTGCAAGCAGACCTCAACTAATCACTCCAAGTGATTTGTTTCTAAGAAAATCATTGCTACAATATCAGTAAAATGAGATCCAAGTAGAGCTCAATTGAAGCAATCAAGTAAATAATTGCTGTTTGCCGTTTAACGGTTTTGAGTTTTAACTGCACGAATCACACTGAGAATGATCAGATGATCACAACCAGTGCTCAATCGGTCACAAACTACTGTTATAAGTTTAAGAAAGCTCTCATTGCAATATCAGTGAATAAGATAAGAGTATTGCTCAATTGTAGCAATCAAGCCATGCATGCAACGACCATTTTCTTGAATTTATCCAAACGATGACAAGTGAGAATGTCTGCTCAGAGCATGGTCATATGGCCCGACAATGCACTATGGCTTCTCACTTAACATTGATTGTTCACGCAAAAGGTTGCTGAACGTCGCGGCTGGCTTGAGGGTTTAAGCCAATGATGCCGTGCCACCCAGGAGGCCGGGCCACCAATCGTTCAGGCTAACGATGCTAGAAGTTCCGAGAGGCTCCCATACACAGAGCTTAGCCGGATGCCACCCACTGGTCCGCATTCCAGTGGAGTACAAGGCGACGATGCGTTTCTGCGCCTCGGTCGAGAGGAACACTGGGCTCATTAGTGAGCTCTCGTTAGGAGGACGTAAGATTGCTACGATTTCACCATAGCTGTACCTGAAACTGTGACCTCCCTCGGAGTTCACGTTGACAACGAGGATGTCACCGTTGGCTACACCGAGCCAGAGAGTATCCTTGACGACAACGACAGAGGATACATGGTATGTTGAGCTTGAGGACAGTGAACCGCTGGAAGAGGAATCCTTACTCCTGGTACTCACTTTATTATTTCCTTGTCCCTGACCCTGCATTCTATTTCTACAAAGGACACTCGTAAGTTACAAGCAACAAACGCATATGGATATGGTTCAATTTCCTAAGCCAGTGCCAGTTTTGCCTGGGTGTAAATTTCAATTTCATTAGCCAACGGCCTGGTATGCAACTACTGACGTGCAACTAATGCCGAACCTTACTCATACCTGAGCGAACCGTAGACGTTCATCAAATGTGCTTTTTGGAGTCGGGAGCTTCCTTCAGCCCCGGTTTGCATCTCTTCTATGTTACAAGGCGTTGCCAATATGTGACCGATAGCGGCCTCGGGGCCAACAACTATTATATACTCCATTACACGCAGTTTTGTACTAAGCTGATATACCTGGAATATAAACAGCACAAGGTTGCATTCAGAAAAATAGCAGGAGCTCTGAAATTAGCCAGCCGAGTGCACAATCATACAAACATCCACATTTAACAGCGGCAGAAAAGTCACCAAGAGGTGACAAGCTGCAAAGCCTGCAAAATCTGAAGTTACAGTAACGACACCAATTTTCAGCGTACTCTCAGAGACGAAATCAACAGCATACCCCACTTCGTCCACTAACGTATAATTTACCACAAGATTATTAAGCATTCCTTGCCTAGGTCTTGCAGGCGCAATATGTGACAATAGATTTGTTTTAACCATCTATTTATATCTACCAATAGATTTGTTTTAACCATGCCATCGATGCGAAAATAGTCAATAGCAGTGACAGACATAATACTATTAGTAGGCCAAGTCTATTTCAACTTGGTGGCAGCGGTAGCAGCGCCAAATTTTATAGCCAAAACTATGGAAGCAGTTACCCGGGTGCAGTTTTAGGTACTTGGTAGTCAGTTGCCGTAAAGGCATGCCGCGGAGACAAATAGGAGAAAGCCTGGTATTGTAGTGGGCGCACGGCTCATACATCAAAATAATTCTGTTCTTATAAGATGGCACAGAGAACTGGCATTGAAGTGTAAAGTAAAGAGCTCGTTGAACAGATGATAAGGTTACCATTTTTAGCACAATGTGAATGTTACTGACCGTAAATAATCTATTTATGCATTTAATAACTATAAACAACCCACCAGACGCATTTCAGGGGGACCAGTCAAGAATGGCCACTTGCAGTAGTGGTCTCTCCTGCCGAAATGGCGTTCGAGAATTGTGTTGGTAAGTTTGAACACCATGTCAACATGCTAACAAGTAAGCCATGAATATCTGTGCACCTGATAAATGGATAAGTGTAATAAGAGTTTGTGGTCCCAGTGGCAGAACAGGCAAGAAGCCTGGTTCACAGCAGGAGCTTGCCTGTTGGCATGGATGAGTTGCCATGCTGAATGGACTGCCTTTGCTGATTGTCAAAGAATTGCTTATGAGCCCTTCAGCTGCACAGTCAACAGCGCAAACAAATTCTCTGCAGCCGAATGGGGTCACCCGAATAAGCCAGGGCTGTAATAATAATAAAAATACATTTGTATAGCACCGTCAGAGAACTTAATCTCTTCCTACCAAAGAAGCCAAGGCCGTAATAATAACAATTATTATACATTTGTATAGGGCCCTCGGGGAGCTTATGCTCTTTTAGGCACTTTACATTTGCTGTAAAGGAAGCATGATCAAATGGTTAGTGGTTGAAAGCGCTTAAAGAGCAGTACATGCGGTCTTCGAAAACGTTTTGCTGATTTAACTGCACAGCTGTATCACCCTACCACTCATATAGAACTCATGAACTCATATATTGGTTAACAGTAAGACATAGTGACACTTAGGCGGCTGGTTATTACCAATATAGCAGTCTATAGAGCTGGCTTCAAGTTCGATATTCTGGGAAGGAGGTCTAGAATGGCTAGAAAGCCCCAGTCCACCCCGAGGAGGTTAATTCAAAAAAAGCTACATAACAAAGAACACCCTCTCAATCTAAACCCTCTCAATCTAAACCCTCAAACACCTGGTCTCTCAATCTAAACCCTCAAACACCGTGGCAGCCAGCTAGCTACAGATACAGCCCCCACCCAGCAAAGGACCTGGCAGACAGCAGCGCAACACCCGTGGCACTTTGCCTATGGGTCGGGTCTCGAGGGGAGTGGAAGGGGGAGGTAGGTAGGGGTCACGGCCTCCCTAGCTCACTGGGACTGGAGGTCAATGCCTCCATGGCCCATGGCAACGTGAGCCCGGACAGAGATGCAGGCAAAGCTAGAGTAGCAAGAAGGACTTTGCACGCCATGCATGTCAGCTAGCCGAGATCTGGGCTCGTGCCAATCGCATACCTTGCAGCTGCAGCTCATTGCAGCAAACACGCTGCCGCCGTACTGGCACAGGCTCGAAATGCCTGATGACTGCCGAGCGGCCGGCAGCCGCATCCTCCGACTTTGGATGGCGATGTAGTCGACCAAGCAGCCGCCGGTGACCTCGGCGAGCCCACCGATCAGGCATACGCCTCGGCCGTAGCCTGCCCATAGCTCTTCGCCACCCTCGCCGTTCGAGACCTTACACATGCACGCTGCTGGCTCCACGTCGGCACCACCACCACCGTCGCCGCTGGCATTGCCTACGATCTCGTCGTCGGCGTCTTGGGGGGCTCCAAACGGGCGGCCACGTTTGCTCAGCTGGATCTGGCGGATGATGCCCCACTTCGTCTTGTCTTCGAGCAGACGACCGAGTACGTAGAGTGTTCCAGTGCTCAGCCCACAATACACTAGCTCATCCGATCCTTTAGGGAGTGAAGGTGACACCTGCAGTAAACAGCGAAGGGACCGAAACGGTTTCGGCAAGCTACTCGCACGTTGTGCTACTGCTGCAAGAATCTAATGCAACACTGTCACGTCAGCAGTCAAGAAACACTGACCAGGCTACAAAAAAACCACCACTGGTTGAGCAGACGTCAGAAGCAAATCGAATCTAAAAAGCATCGCTTTGGCCGGATTAATGGCAGTACTCTCTTCTAGGGCAGGCCAGAAACCTGATATAACCGGCTACCCTGGGCGACCTTTGCCTGTCTGATTGTGCAAAACCGAGACTGCACATGAGTACAACTGAAACGAACGGCAGCCAGCGGCAAAAGAAAGCAACATCGGCCACCATGATTAGCAACCACCAGTCTGATGAGCCGGCTCGGACGGCATAGAGTGAAGGTGACCTGCCTGTGCTCTGAGCCTTCTATCCACTTCATCCCACAGACGATCAATGGGATCTAGGCGTGGAAATTAATAAGGCCACTCTATTAGCGTCAAGGGCCCTAAACCAAACTCAACAGTGTTTCGGAAACAAATACTGAACATGCTAAGCCTCGAGCTTAGGATCACTGTCTAGTTGGAAAATTAATTTACTTCCGAGACGCCTAATTAAGGTAAGTGCTGTACAGTTATGGAGCAGCTCTTAATCAACGTTTTGCACCATGATACCAGGTATTTTATGCAGGATCCGTGGCCAATCGCAACAGATGCACCCCGAGATAATGACACCTTTGATAGCAAATTTCATTTTGTGTCTTCTGAAGGCAATTATATTGATAACGGACACTAGAGCAACGACGCACACATGCATTCAATTGCAAATACTAAAAATGGGCAAGCTTACTCTTGCTGTTGCACACAACTTTTCTCCATATAACTTTCCTGTAAGTGGTCATTGTGGGTTTGGTGTGCTCATGCCTTAGCCCAGAGTAAACAAGCACCTTTGAGCCTGATGGACAGAGGTGGTTTCCTTTCAGCACTCCGAGAAAACACACCTCAATCATCTAGTCTTTAATTTGATCGTATCGCTACCAAATAGCCAGCCAGTAGCAGCCTGCAGTCACTGAGCATGAAACACTGCAGGGAACCGATGCCCCAAAGCTTTGCTTTACATCGATCCTTCCTCGTGAGGTGTGGAGGCCAAGGGGGCAGGGCCTCTTTGCACGATACACGACACTGGTTTTAGCCATCAGCTTTGCATGGTACCTCATGCTAGTCTCAATTCTTTAGCAATTGTAACATTGCTACGTCCTCAATGGTGCTTTCTAATCATAGTGGTGCAACTTTATTTTATCCCTGCCATTAAATAAACAGCACTGAGTCTGTGCTTATATGCTACGTAAGCTAATCTTACATACAGTGGATTATTTGAGCATGTTCCAGTACGCATGTCTTACAAGATTGAGATATTTCGGGCTCAGTTGGCCATTTTCGGTGACCTAATCGATACCTCTGTGCTGCTTTGTATGTCACTTGAGGATGTAATAGCACAATACAAACCCAGCTGACGATTGAATGTCAATTACATTTGTTCAAGGTATTTTCAAAAGTGTATCACTGAAAAAACCAACCTCGGAATGCCCAGTATTGTGAGCTTCTCGAGACTCCCCCCTCATGCCGACAAACCGTAATAAATGTGGAGCGGAAGCAGGAATGATTACTGCACACTTACGCAGCAGCATATGCAGGCAGAGCAGAGCAGCATCCGGTCTGCCGCCGGCAGGATCCTAGCAGGGGCGTCGCCAAGGGCCTGCTTGGCTGACTCGGCTAAGGTCACGGTTCAACCGCACCTTTTGAAGGATCTAACTCATTCCCACCTAAACGAATTCTTGACTATGGCCCTGGATTCTAGTTCACTGCACTCCAGCCAGTGAGTCAGACTTGCCCTCTCGGGGGAGGGGGAAGGGAGGGAGGGATGGAGGGAGGGGGGTGTCTAGCTCACACGAATGAGAGCAAGCAAACGTGATCACCCTCACCTTATCAGCTTTGTAGTGAAACAGAAAAGTGGGGCTGCCCTTAAGCCTGACGACAGTTGGCGCATCATCGGCCAGACTGGCAAAAATCTCGAGGCATCCACTCTGCAATAAGAAACGCGTTGGCATTGTGGAGCATCGTGGATGTAAAGAGGGCAAGTCCAGCTTTGTGAGCATTGCTCATTAACTCATCAGCTATGCATGCACGTGGCTATTAGGGGTACTGAGGCCACAATTGTTCAATTATCAGTGAAACAAAAAAGGGTTGAGCTGAATTAATTATCTGATAGAATCTAGTTGCACGGTCAAAATAGTTCGAGAAGCCAATGGCAGCCTTCGGTTCTGCAGTCAAGTGATGGTCTGGTGCAACATGCTTGCAGGCAAATAATGTCAGAGCAACCAGCATGAACCACTGTCTAATAACTCGTTTGACTGCCGTCCATTTAAAATAAACCAATTTTGGGCATTTGAAAGCGATAGGTTCTTGGGGATGGGTCACGTGCACAAATCCCAAGCTGGCACAACCCCCCCAAGGATTAGTGTGTCTATTCAGAGAAGATAACATTAACAAATAGGCTTGTGTCAAAGAAACTCGCATAATCATTCCTGCAGTAATATTGTCTACTATTGCAGCCGAGATTTTCAGAAAGGAAACATCAAGCAAAAGGCCCATGCAATTCTTTGGAGGACCACGGTCGCGATGAGCCAACATGCCGGATGGGCGGAAGTATATGGCACAGAACAGAAGTGCCGACGGAGTGCAGGAGGGAGGTGCCAGGGCAACAGTTCCACGATGAGTTGAGAACAACCGCACAGTTCTTCGAGAGGGAATACTCAACGATGTGCCTTGACAAATACTGGAAAGACCACCCCTCTTCTTCGGGCCACCCGGCATGTGAGAGCTGTGTCTTGTTGCATGACCTGGCAGTTGGTAGCCAGTCGAAACTAGCTGCAGCAAACCGTGGCTAACAACAACATAGTCTAAAAGGTGAAATGCAACTCTCAAGCAAGGCTTGTGCACAACCTGCAGGATCGAGCGTTTGTGAGGGTGCAACAAGCGCCCTTGCCAACGGCACACATTTTTTTTTGTTGCAGCATCCTTCCTGGTGCTGCCTGGCCCCCAGCAAACGCCACGTTGACACTACGGACTGCCGAGGTTATGGTGGTTTGTTGATCGGTCGGTTGATCGGCGAAGGATCTCGAAGGCCAGTAGGACTCAAGAGCGCATTCACCTCGGCATTTCGGATACGCGTATGCAGCTCTGCTTGGCCGCCAAAGTGGTGCGGCAGGTCGGCCAAGACGATCCAGTTGAGCTGCGAGCCTTTGCTTGCCAAGATAGCTTGAGGGGGCAGTTAAAGCATGCCGAGGCCAGCTTGCTCGCAGGCGGCCGGGGCATTGGAAGACACTTCCTGTCGATCGGGGAGCCGGTGGCGGCGAAGGATGACGCCAACGATGGCCATGCCCACGGGCCTGCCGACACAATCGGGTGAAATGGATTTGGAGGATGGCGAACAGTCGAAGCTCAAGTAAATTAAGGCTAAGCTAATCATCGAAGCCAGGCTTTCGGTTAATGGACTAGTATCATCATCATCCTTGGAAGCCGTAGCAAGCTTCGGGCCAAAAGGCAGCACGAACATTCTGGCAGGACGGGTTTGACTGTACACGTGACACACTGGGTCCCTCCTCTGGAACGGCAAAACAGTCGCGAGCTTTGATTCTGCCATTAGCGTACCAACTACAGTCGACTAAGCTTATAAGAATACGCTTCGGCCGATAAGTAGGCATTCTTACATGCTGAGTACTCCTATATTCGAAGTGAGATTAATATTGGGGATACAATCTGGGATGCAGAACTGCTTTTCTTATAAGCGAAATATTTCTATATCCAATATTCTTATATTCAAAGTCGACTGTAGCAAGGGACACACTTATGACAGGTATCTCTAAAGAAACCTGTAATCAAAAGTATAACGCTACACAAACTGAAAAAAACGACATAACCTCTAATGAGCAGCTCATTTTGTTGGTTGATCAGACAGAGCTCCAGACTATATATACCCTGCTACTTGAGATGTGCATTATCAAGGGATTCCACAACCCAATCCTGGGTTGCCTAGAGAGAGAGAGAGAGAGAGAGAGAGAGAGAGAGAGAGAGAGAGAGAGAGAGAGAGAGAGAGAGAGAGAGAGAGAGAAGTGGGAGAGTCAGTGAGAGTGAGAGAGTCAGTTCTCTTAGGGTGCTGATATAGGAAGGTCTTACAATTATGGTTATTATTATTCTTATCCTACCTTATTATATGTATAAGTGTATATACTGCATCAACTGGTCACATACAAGGTATAGATACATGCATGCTCATGTAGTTGCACATACACACATACATAAATAGACCTATAAATTGCGCATGTTCACACGAGCAGTCAAGCGCAAGTGAGCTGTAGCTTGTGCCATCATCCTGGGGAGATCGATGGTCTCAACTATAACTAAATCACAGAAAATGTGGCCGAATAGAAAAATATTGTCTTGGTAGCAACGACACATACGGTTGGTCAAAACTGATAAAGTATCAAATCTCATAATTTTACAGCCACTTACTTTCGAGTACAGCTTTAGTCATGCAGTCGACAACTACTCTCCTACTGCCGACTATGGCTCATCCTTTTCAGCAATCCTGAGCTGCTACTTCCATACTACTCACTACCTCAACTGCTCTCTTGACACTGCTATGCTTCCCACTTTCTCTTTGCTGCGTGAGACGAAGTCTGTTGGCTACCGAATGCGTACCGAAAGCCGCTTAGGCTGTGAGTGCGCTATACACAACTCCTGGGTAACACTCACACGGTCATTATGACTTTGTGGAGTTACATACGGAGATACATTACATTACATTACACTTCGCCACACACGGCGATCTCGAAACAATAACGAATGTCATACAAAAGTAGCAGGCATGCCGCACAGCCTTATGCCGTTCTTGCTTATTGCTCGCGCGACATACGCCAGGCTCGACGCCCCGAGCACCGTGGCAGCACTTTGCGCGAGCAGCTGCTGCCGAGCCTCAGCACGCCTACCTGTTCGGCTAAGAATACTTGTGAGCTCACGACGAGCGTGCAGAGCACCAGTGCACCGGGCTGACTGATGCCGACAGTGCCAGTGGAGAACACTCCAAGGTCAGGGTCAAACAATTGGAGTCGCCGAGCATCGCCGCTGCCGCTCCACAGCCAGAGCTCGTCGAAGCGACCCTAGAGCGAATCCTGGTCAGCCAGTTTCAGCCGTGATTGTGTGATTGTGCCGAGCAGCCTAGCTGCACGGCCTCGACTGCCTAATCAGGCTGCTGGACACAGCAAGAGAAGCAGCCGCGGAGGAGAAGAAGATGCAGACGCTGCTGCTGCCACCTCGGCCTTCACCTCCTGATAGTAGTGTGCCGCGCTGGGCCACCCTATGTACACGGGCTGGTCCGGCAGTCTGGCGGGCAGCTGCGGTGCGAAGTGAACCAGGCCGAAGCAGGCAACACTGTGCAGCTGGCGAACGACGTCCATTGCCGACGGCCGCAGCCGCTGGTCGGCCTTCCACAGCTGCGGCATCAGCTGAGTCAGGCAGTGCATGTCGGGGAAGATACGGTGCGGCGCCTACGACGGCGTCCAGGAGTGCTGCACTTGCAGGCACTGTGCAGCACTCTCTCAATGACCGCTAGAGCTGGGCAGCAGTATGGATCTACGGTCCAGCAGTGGGGCCGTGACGATTAGGTATTGCGCATCTCGGAGAGTGGAAGGAGGGAAAAGGAATGAAGGAGGGACAGTAGGGGGTGGAGGGAGAGGGCAGGGGGAGTAGCAAGAGACGAGTATATTGTACCCACCTCGTACAGCCCGGGACGGTCACCGCTCTGGATGGCTTTGCGTATCAGCGAGCTGGTGAGCAGGTGATCGTAAGGGCGCCTACCTGACAGCAGCTCGTAGGTGAACATGCCCAGCGAGAATATGTCGACCTAGGCAGGTGACAGCATTGCCAACCACAGTAAGCAGGTGGTAACACAGACTGAGCACCGATTCCATCATTTTCGAGACGCATGGTTGCGCGAGCAAACACACACACACACACACACACGCGCACACACACACACACACACGCACGCACACACACACACACACACATGCGCTCACACGTGGACAGGGGCGGCCATCACAGGCATACACAGGATTATGCCGAGGAGGGGCCGAAACTTGACCCAAGTGGGCTCATGCCGACGGATCACGTCACATTAACTCTTTGCTCGAAGGCGGCGGAGGCTGTGGCCGATGCTGTCAGTAATGACACACTCCTTATAAGCGGTGCACATGACAATGCCGTTCGGTTAGCACTGGTTTTCCGGCAAAGCTAAGCGGAAATAGAGCCGTCGAATTGCAGCCTGAGGTGCAGTCAGCACAGCTGCCTCGAGCGCGCAATCCGGTTAAGAACGCCGAGGCTGCTGCTGGCCCCTGGGGGCAGGAGTCTGCCCTCCACTGGAGTAGCCAATACCACACCATTCGAGGCAGAGTGGCATGGCCGAGACAGATAGCTGTCCCATTCCTCCGCTGACCGTTGCGACAGAAGCTTTAGCTCCGCAGGTCCTAGACTGTTTAACTTGCTTCTACAGTTCTTACGCAACGACAACTACTCTCCTGCTGCCGACTGTGGCCCGTCCTTTTCAGCGGTCCTGAGCTGCTACTTCCATGCTACTCAGTACCTCAACTGCTCTCCTGACTCTGCTATGCTTCCCACTTTCTCTTTGTTACGTGAGACGAAGTCTGTTGGCTACCGAATGCGTACCGAAAGCCGCTTAGGCTGCGAGTGCGCTATACAAAACTCTCCTGCGTAACACCCACACGGTCTTTATGACTTTGTGGAGTTACAGACAGAGATACATTACATTATGATATGCCACTCGGGGATGCTTTCTCTGCCTCGGCAGCGTGCTCACTGACTACTGATTGGTTCAAGGTTAAGAAGCAGGTCAAGTCCCGATTGTTACCAGGGATGGAGTGAGATAGGCAAGGGGCTGCTATTGGAGTAGTGCACATTTGGAGTGGCAAAAATTCTGATTTGATTGATCACAAACCAGGGTCAGTTACGCATGAAAGTCAACCTCAGCAGCATTATTGTCATGATGCTTGCAATGAGCGACAAACAAGGAATAGCTGTCTTGTGGCATGCTGCAGGGCCGAGGTTGACAAGGTGCTGACGTGTTGTAAACATGGATTGGGGGCAGAATGCCACGAATTTGCAGACTATTTTGTTCTTCTCTGGCTCGTATAGTTTTTTGGTTCCTAACGAACATGCTTCTAGTCCTGTCTTAGGTACTAAGCTTTTCACATTGCAATGCCTAAAGAGGATTACACTATGCATAACGTAGCCAACAGACCTATCTTATGCAACAAACAAGATTAAGAACAGCTGACTCAGATGGACAGTCGAGAGAGAGAGAGAGAGAGAGAGAGAGAGAGAGAGAGAGAGAGAGAGAGAGAGAGAGAGAGAGAGAGAGAGAGAGAGAGAGAGAGAGACAGATGGAGACAAGCACATAAGTAACAGTGTAGTACGACAGAAAAAGACACCAATGTCGTAAGCAAGAGAGAAGATGGTTGCAGAAGAAGATGCTGTCGTTGCAAAAAATATTTCGAAAGTAAGGTCCACAGTGTCGGACCAGCATAGCAAAAGCAGCTGTCACCAACAGTCTTTAAATGACAGAAAGAGAAAGCTAATTAATTTACTGTCCTAACAGGATCTGATGGGCATGCAAGGTTGAACCTGGTGCAGCCGTTCAGCTAGATATGAATGAGCTAACGCATGGCAGGCCTTCTGGGTCTAAGCAAGAATTTTGCTTAAGTCTGATCATGCGGGCAAAACCACCTTGAAGCTCCTTTAAAAAGGGAACACATGACATAACTTCTTGAATTCAATGGCCAACTTGGCAGCCTTACTCAGCACCAGCTGTATAACCATAATGTTTTTTTTTTAGCAATCCTGCCAGTAGTCAAATGACCTTCCTTTTTCATCTTGATTCGGCAGACTGCAACAGCTAGCCTATTGTACCAAATGGATCTGATTGACCAGAATTGTGGTCCAACATTATGGATATGCGTAATATGTAGTCCAACATGGACTGGTTTTCTGAAGCAGACTCAATATTTAAATCGCAGCAATTTTGGAACTGGTGGCCAATGGCGTTCATCTCATGCAAGAGGGATAAAGTGAGACGCACAGCTCAACTAAGAGGACTGACAAGAAAGTAAGTAAATGAGAAATAGCAAATGTAGCAGGCTGAAAGGAAGCATCAATACAGACAGCAGGAGAAAAAGCATTGCATGCCTCTTTGCGAGCACAGCCCTGTGGTCAGACCAACGGCCATTGCAGGGCTTTTCGGCACGGCACTGATCGACAGTGATCCGATTACAGCAGCGACCATAGTGACCGGCGATCGTTGCCAGCGATCGGCGACCCTTCCCCTAACAAGCTTGCATGCGCATGCGCATGCAAGCCTGCATTACCTTCTCATTGTATGCTAGGCCGGGCACGACCTCAGGTGCCTGATATGCCGGCGTTCCTTCGTTGCCTCGAGCGCCCTGCGAAGTGACGACTCTCGACATGCCATAGTCGGACAGCTTCACATTTATCTGAGACGGCCGAGAGGCCAAACCGTCCACAGGACTGCCACCGGTGCTTTCGCCCTCGTCAAAGCACGCCAGACTCCAGACGAGAACGTTGTCGCTCTTGAGGTCTCGATACACGATGCCGGCGGCGTGCAGGTATCTGAGCGCATTGGCCACCTGCAGAGGCGCGATCGGTGATCGAGCAGCTGTGGGTCACAGGTCTGTTGCAGCTCTGCTGTCAGCTAACATTGGGTCCGTCGGCTGACTGCACCGGCTAGTGGCGGCAGCATGCTTGTGGCGGCAGCGCGCTAGAAGCCGATGGTGAGGAGGCTGCTCCCATGGCACGCGCTGCTGTTGCTACAGCCATGCCCCCCCCTTTCTGTGTACGATTCTCACTAATACGGTTTTTCGTGCGCGTATTCCAATCGTCTACGACTAAGTAAGTGCATTCTCTGACCTTTAAGTGTGGCCGTAATTGATGCACTCACGGGGGTGTCAACGATTCAGTAGCAAGTGATAATAACTTTGACCTGTAGCTGAAGCATAAGTCAGATTAAAAATAAAGCGTGCAACACCCCACATCGATACCGTAATGCTAGAATAAAGAAGTATATGTCGGAAGTGGAACCAGCGACCACAGCAATAAGAGGCAAGCAGTATTCCGCCTCAGTCACTTAGACCGCCCAAGTCAGTTGGACTCTGAATAAGCGCTTAGGCTTAGTCAGTTTCTGCTCTGTAATGTAATGTATCTCTGTCATAAAGACCGTGTGGGTGTTACGCAGAAGAGTTTTGTATAGCGCACTCGCAGCCTAAGCGACTTACGGTACGCATTCGGTAGCCAACAGACTTCATCTCATACAACAGAGAGAAAGTGGGAAGCATAGCAGAGTCAAGAGAGTAGTTGAGGTAGTGAGAAGAATGGAAGTAGCAGCTCAGGACTAATGAAAAGAACGAGCCACAGTCGGCAGCAGGAGAGTAGTTGTCGTTGCGTAGGAATTGTGGAAGCAAGTTCCATTGTCTAGGACCTGCAGAGCTAAAACTTCTGTTGCCAACAGTCTTTAAGCAAAGGAATGAAACAGCTAATTTATTGTCCATAAAGGGCCTGAGGGCAGGAGGAGGCTGAAACTGGTACAGCAGTTCAGCTAGGTACGAAGAAGCTAAGCCGTGGCAGGCCTTTTGGGTCAGCATAAGAACCTTCCTCTGAATCCGTTGGTTAACCGCCAGTCATCCTAGCTCTTTTAGCAAAGGAGACACGTGGTCAAACCTCTGGGACTTGAAGATTAGCCTTGCAGCCATATTCATAGCCATTCGCAGTGGCCTAATTGCCATTTTTTGGTAGCGCAGCCAAAAGGGAATTACAGTAATCAAGCCGACAAGGAACTAAGGAGCTAGTAACATTTTTCACAAGCCACTTGGAAGACGGCTCCTAATCTTGGATAGGGATTGGACGTGATGACAAGCTGTAGAAGCAGTCTTCTGAATGAAGCTTTTAAAATTGAGGCCGCTGTTGAAAACGACACCTAAATTTCGAGCTCGTGGTGATGGTTGCACAACAGTATCACCTATTAGAAGAGCAAAGCCTTTTAATTCAGCCACACGCTTAGGGTGTCCTATGAGAAGCAGTTCGGTTTTGTCGTCATTTAGTTTCAAGAAACTTTCCACCATCCAGGATCGAATGTCGGCAAGGCAAGCATTGAATTTATCAGTTGCTGCAGCAGACTCCGACGGTTTGAATGACAAATACAGCTGAGTATCGTCAGCATAAAAGTAATATCCTATTCCACGGGCCTTAATCACTTTCCCCAGAGGTTGAGTATAAATGGAGAACAGCAAGAGACCAAGGACGGGCCCCTGAGGGACTCTGCAAGTGACCCATCTCGTGGGTGAGACCTGAGCCCCACACGACATTGATTGAACACGATCAGACAAGTACGATTTAAACCACACCAGTGCTTCGTCTGCCAGACCGATCGTTGTTTTCAATCGTTCAAGTAAGACATCGTGATCAATGGTGTGACAGGCAGCTGATAGATCGAGCAGAGCTAGGGCAGTGACATTCCGGTCATCGTTGCCACATAGAATGTCAATGCTAACTTGGAGGAGAGCAGTTTCAGTGGAGTGCTGCCTCTTGAGCCCCTATTGAAATGTTTCTGACATTTCATTCTTTTCAATATGTGCAATTAGCTGCTGAGCGACAATTTTCTCAGGAATCTTTGACAAGAAAGGAAGAAGGGAAACTAGGAGATAGTTCGCAAGGATCTGCGTCTAATCCAGGCTTTTCAAGTATCGGCCTAACGATTGTCGATTTGAAGGACTTGGGTACGACCCCCTTTACGAAAGAAGCATTACAAATCTCGGTTTTGGCAGGGCTAAGTTGGTCTGCCACTGAAGACCACGCAGATGAAGTTATAGGATCTTCAGGAGACGACCTATTTTTACTAGACTTGATTAAGGTAGCCATCGCATGCAGAAACCTCAGAAAACCTTTTAAGGAAGGTCGTAGGTTGTGACTCCACAATTGCTTTAGTCGGAGGAGGCTTTACGAGGCACTAATGTTCACACTTTTTTCAGTAAAGGCTTAACAATTTTCGGATGAGCCCTTAATATCTGGGGAGTCAGACCTCCCAGCATTGGCCAGAAAATTATTTACTCTTATAAATCTGTTTTGGGCCTGACTAGCAGGGATTTAGTTTTTGATTATAAAAAGAAGCCCTGGCTCTTAGAAGCTTCCGGGTGTAAACTTGAAGGAAGTATTTGAAATTGACTAGATCTGCATCAGACCCCGATTTATTAAAACGACGTTCAAGCCTGCGCTTAACACGGCACATCTTTTGAAGTTTTTGTTGTTGTAAATAATAAGGAATCTCTATGACTATGTACACGGGTAGAACGAATGGGAGCATGCTTGTCAAGAGCACCCCTAAGTGTCATGTTCACTGCATCCCTGAGGGCATCGAGGCTGTTGGTCGAGTCTGGGTGCAGATCAAGAAAACCTGTATTACAAACAAATTTAAAAAAAATTGTCAATGTCTATGCAAGTTACGTTGCTATGTGGGTATAGTAGCCGGAAAGCTAGTGATGACATGGTAGGTACCCTATGCATCAGTGGTGCTAGATGTAGTCTGTGCCGTGAAGCAGAACGAGTAATGACAGCAGTGACTTTGAAAAGGCCAAAATAGCCAATCAAAACAGGTTTGCTATGATCAACTTTAAAGTGATGAGACAAACGATATGCACAGATGGAGTTTAACTAGGCCACACGCCAGGGAGCAGTGAACGAATCTTTAATAAAAACTAGAGGTCTTCGAACAAAACGAGTTGCTTCGATAGCCTAACCTACTATGTACCCATATAGTGGCAAAAGTGCCCAAGTTGCTTTCACTATGCTTGCAGCTGGGGACCTAGGGACTGTCTGCCACACGACTCGAGCCCACAGCCGTGTCGACGGCAGCAGCGGAAATGGCAGCAGCGGAAATGGCAGCAGTGGCATGCACACCGGACTATCGTGGACCCAGCACAGCATCAAGCCAGAGAAAAAAGAGGCAAGCGCAGGACCAGCATCAGCAAAAGAAGTGGCAGCCTGCCACTGCCATATCAGGAGGAGGAGGAGGAGGAGGAGGAGGAGGAGGAGGAGGAGGAGGAGGAGGAGGAGGAGGAGGAGGAGGAGGAGGAGGAGGAGGAGGAAGAGGAAGAGGAGGAGGAGAGGAGGAGGAGGAGGAGGAGGAGAAGGAGACGAGCAGGGGAGGAGGAGGAGGAGAGGAGGAGGAGGAGGAGGAGGAGGAGGAGGAGGAGGAGGAGGAGGAGGAGGAGGAGAAGGAGAAGGAGGAGGAGGAGAAGGAGGGGAGGAGGAGGAGGAGGAGAGGAGGAGGAGGAGGAGGAGGAGGAGGAGGAGGAGGAGGAGGAGGAGGAGGAGGAGGAGGGGGAGGAGGAGGAGGAGGAGGAGGGGAGGAGGAGGAGGAGGAGGAGGAGGAGGAGGAGGAGGAGGAGGAGAGGAGGAGGAGAAGAGGAGGAGGAGGAAGAGGAGGAGGAGGAGGAGGGAGGAGGAGGAGGAGGAGGAGGAGGAGAAAGAAGAGGAGGAGGAGGAGGAGGAGGAGGAGGAGGAGGAGGAGGAGGAGGAGGAGGAGGAGGGCTCCTTACGACGAACCGATTTCGAGGCATTCGACAGCCAGGCCAGCTGCGAATCCGGCGAAAATGGGGGCGCACTTCGAGGAGAAGTGGCTCACCGGCCAGTGCGCGCGGCTTCTACAGATGAATGCGCCCTGGCGCCGATACCTGGCACACTATCCTGTAGGTGAGCGCCCGGCCGAGCGGAGGCCGCTTCCACGTGGGCTGCTGCCGTGCTGCGGTGGCACCGTCGCTGCCGCCTCTGCGCTGCCTGGCGGCAGCTTCGGCCAGCGTTCTGTTGAGCACCGAGCGCAGGTCGCCGAGCGGTGCGAGCTCGAGCGCTGCGCACGGAGCAAACTCTGCCGACGTCCACAGCGAGATGCCGACCAGCTTCACCAGGCACGGGTGCTGCCGACAAGATAGGACGACCACCGTGCCATCACTGCATCCGACGAGCGACCGGCACGAGTGCAAGCTCAGCAGGGGAGCTGGAGAGACCAAAGGGGCTGCGTGAAAAAGGGGCGAAAGGGACGGTGAAAGAGCTGAAAGGACGGGTGGAGGAGAGGGCCGCAGCTGCCATCAGTACCTGCAGACGGATAAGCATCATCGCCTCCAGCCGGACAGCAGCGATGGCCGACAGGTTGTTCTTTGCCACGGTATCGAGCGCAATACTGTCACCGCCGTACGATGCCTGAAGAAGCGAGGGGCGGACAGTCA
Organism: Cristatella mucedo; assembly: GCA_009760855.2. Taxonomy (NCBI): domain Eukaryota; kingdom Metazoa; phylum Bryozoa; class Phylactolaemata; family Cristatellidae; genus Cristatella; species Cristatella mucedo. The sequence continues at coordinate 967,301 of WPIO01000027.1, read as the reverse complement.
GCTGCGCAGGCGAACCCACCGATTCCGGCATGGGAGGAATGTAGACGATCCGCTAGAGGGGAGGGGTGGGCGACAAGCGAGAGGCGGGCGAGCCGTCAAAAGTCGCCCGCTACATGGCAATCGTGACGTCGATGCCGCGGCGCACGAGCACGCAGCCAATGGCAGCTCTAAGCGCGAGATTGTCTTGCCGGCAGGGGCTCGCCGTCGGTGGCTGCATTTCGAGAAGGCGAGCTCCAAGTCACCGCAAAAGTCTGCCCCCAGACGACAGAGGGAGCGTTGGCTAGAGAACGAGTGGCGAGGGCCGCAGACGTACCGCTCTCTGGCTGCTGATGCCACTGTCGTTGCTCAATCCAGTCAGCTGCTGCTGCTGCTGGTGAGGAAGCACCTTCGGGCCTGGCACCGCTAGGCGGTAGCACAGCTTGTAGGCAACCGGGTATTTTTTGTACAGGCCCAGGTAGACAGCCGCCTGACCGCCTTTGCCCAGAGGGTTGGCTAAGTCGGGGCACACCATCGCGGGTATTAGCTTGTACCTACAATGCGTGAACAGCTTGAGAATGGGCGTCGGCTCTCGGGGGGGGGGGAAGGCAGCAGGTGGAGGCACGTGGCGACTGCAGGGGCGATGCTTGCCTACCTGAGTGGCAGGTCGGCCATGAGCAGGTCAGGAACGAGCAGGCTGAGTGGCGTCGGTGCATTAGGGTGGCCAGCGCACTCGAGGGTCGTGCGGCTCTGCATGAGCGCCAGGACGCACTCCTCTACGGTAAAGGTCGCTCCGACCGGACAGGCAGCGTAGGAGCTGTTACCTGGCGATGGCTGCTGCTGCACGAGCTCTCCGGGGCAGGCAGCCACGACGGAAATGGCCTCACGCTGGCGCACAGAGTCCGAGTCGTGGAGCAGCTCTGCAGCGACGTGTCAGGCAGCGCCAATCAGCTTCTGATCTCTGTGGGCGGAAGCACATCCCCACACCCCGCTGGCCTGCAAGCCAGCGCTTCTCAAGCAGTTCTCCTGCCACTCTGCCAGAGCTTCCTCAGCAGCAGCTTCGGCAGCAAGAGCAGGAGCAGGAGGAGCAGGAGGAGCAGGAGCAGGAGCAGGAGCAGCAGGAGCAGGAGCAGCTATCAACATGAGCCATGCAGAGCTAGGCACCTGAGAGGGAGCACATCATGGGGGAGGGTGTGTGCGTGCGTGTGGGGTGGCAAGGGAGGCTGAGAACGCACCCGGATGCCATTCTTCGATGACAGCAGTCACCTGATCGACGAGGAATCCCATGGCGCCGTAGTCGCCACGATCCGAGTACACGGTCAGTATGATGTCGTTGGGCTCATCTTTGAGCGTCTCGGCGGCAAACGAGCAGCCGGTCAAAGAGTCGACGAATCGAATGCCGGTGTTCCAATATATGACCTCTCTCTTCTGGCTGACGACAAAACCCTCGGTGGGGCACAGGCCCCTAGGACTGAAGACGAGAGAGAGAGGTGGGGAAGGCGAGTGCCGCTGCCTTAGAGGCCGCCGGGCAGTTCGATCAGGCGACAAGCGGTGCACGGCGCCCCGGCCGGGCTGAGGAAGCGCACGCAAAGAGCAGCATCATCAGCTGCATCGTCTGTCGGCACTGATCGAACTAGGATTAAATCTCAAGAAGCAGCAAGAGCAGCAAGCATCTGCACTGGCTTCGCGCCAGCAGAAGCACGCATGGCAGGCAGGAGCGAGGCAGAAGAAGGGAAGGATGAAGTAAGGGAAGAAGAAGGAAGCGTGAGAAAGGGAGAAGTAAGGATGTGAGAAGGGACGAAGGAAGAAGAGATGGAGGGTGCATACCCAGAGCCGAGGCTTTGTCTCAGGGAGCAACTCAGTCGGTGCAGGCCGTTGAGCACGCGCACGATGCACCGCGACCAGAAGCTGACAGGCACGTATGGCAGCCGGTAGAGCCGCTTCACGACCCGGTGAGCGCGGTTGCTATCTTCGTTCTCGATGGGGGGCTTCGACGGCAGCTTGGACGGCACCAGCAGCCTGCACAGCGGAACGGGAAGCGAGCGTCAGAGCTGCCAGCGCTGCGAAGCATGCACGCCTAGTCCGGGCGTTGACGTCAGAAAGTCACTGTAGGTGGCACAACACGCTCTGCATGCACACGCTCACACATGCTCAACTCGATCGAGAGTTGCTAGCTGTCATGGCTGCTTTTTCTATTTGAAATTGTCAGGGCGAACAGTATACGCAGCCTAGAGTGGCCCTGGATGCAGAAAATGACACTTCTACATCAGAGGTTTGATCGGTGTGTGCACAGCGATATCCCTTACACTGCTTGGACCAAGATCTATCGGGTATGCTGAACAAAGCCCAACCAATCTCGATGAGTAGAGCTCCCAGGAGATTAGTGAGGCGAATCAGCTCCTGACTCACAGAGAAAGCACAGGCTACCGAGCAGGTCCAAGCAGAAGCGAAGGCCTGGGCTGGACACACTTTCTGTAGCAAACTTAAGTGCACATTTAGATTTCATAAGGTGACCAAGAATTGAACGAACACTGCACAACAGCAACGTATCCGCAACAGCTCAGCATGACAGCTCAGCATAATACCTTAGCACGACATCTGAAGCATAGAATAACAGCAGCAGCATAGCATAGCAACAGCAATTTAGAAGTGTAGCATCACGGCGTTGCAGCTTCGCAGCATAGCATAGCATCATAGCTTTGCATAGCATAATGAAGCAGCATAGCATAGCACCATAGAATAGTGCAGCTCGGCAGTGGAGTGGCAGCAGTAGCAACCGTCAGACTTCATCTCATACAATAAAGAGAAAGTGAGAAGCATAGCTGAGTCAGAAGGACATGCAGACGAAGTGAGTAGCATGGAAGTAGCAGCACAGGCCACCTGGAAAGGATGGATAGCAAGAGAGAAAGATGTACAAGAATAGTGACAGTGAAGTCCACAGTCTAGGAACTACAGAGCAAAAGCTGTCTTTAAATGAAAGAATGGTACAGGGTTCAAAGTTCAGAGAAGACCCAAGGGCACAAGGAGGCTGAAACTGGTGCAACAGTTCAGCTAGCTATGGAGGGGCCGAGCCGTGGTGGGCCTTGTAGGACAGAGTACAAACTTGGCTCTGTATCTGTTGATAAGCGTGTAGCCATCGCACAGGTCCTTTGGAAAAGAAGACACGTGGATCAATTTACTGGATTCATTCCTAAGCTTGAAGCAGCCTCACACATAACCGGCTTAGAAATGGCTTTTTTTTCTTCTTGCGGCAGCTATGCCAGTCCTGAAAGCAAGCAACTCGAGTCAAAGGACACTCATGGGCTTTTTATTTGCCTACCGTTCAGAATGATCCATACACAGAACAATTTCAAACTTCTCCATCAGCTCAAGGTATTTCTCAAACATTTCTCTGGTGATCGTGGCATCTTTCGAAAAAATCTGCTTTGCATCGTCAATGGTAAGCAAGGGTCCAGGCTACAAGTAGGACAACAAGCTCACTTCGGTCCTTCGCCTTCTCTTTGCCTGGCCATGCGCTGCAAGCAGGAAGAAAGATCGATTAGTCACGATTAGAGAAACGGTTGCAAATATTACGCAGCTTGCTTGCACGCTCACCATTTCGTGCATGTAACAGATTATTGCAAGAAACTACATACGATGGATGTGAAACTATAAAACCGTAGAAAACACCAAAAAGAGTAATTGGTTTTCTATTGCACAACCTTTGTCAAACAAGCGGCAGTTGTGAACGTGGTGCACAAGAGCACGAGCACACGCGTGGACAGATAAGTGACCGAGCTGGGCAGCCAAGACAAGAGGAAACCAACATCGAGGCTAGGCAGCCGGCTCCGCAATGACTAGGTGCTAACTGACAGGAGGAGACAAGGCACTCATGCTAGAGCTGCTGCTACTCAAACCAAACCAGGCACACGATGTCTACTGCGTAAAAAAAGCTGCACTTTGACCCCCCCACTACCGCCTCAATCTACCCACCGTCTGTGTATACCTGGAGAAAAGTAGACCTCGGCGACGGCCTAGCGTCCCAATTCTCGCAACCAATCTTTCATCTACGACAGCCATAGATATGTTTACCGTTGGCTTTGCCTTCGGGCGACCAATGCATTCGAAGTGCCAGTAACAAACCCTAAGGGAAACATCACCGTTGGACACTCACAGGGGGTGCAGTGCTAAAGCACCTTATTTTGACAGGTGCCTCCCTTATCTGGTTAATATATTCACTCAGGTGCACAACAATCTTTGCAGTATGGGCCACCTCTACGGTGGCTGTACAATTCGTTCGGATAGTCGGAGGGTTTTCCAGGCATACTAAACTTATGTAAAGCATTTGAAAATATTCATTGAAAACCCAAAAACAAATACCTATGCTGTTTGTGTGTATGCTTTTAGCGTGGCATCGTCATTCCACGATTCTTATGCCTCGTCTCTTGTCTGGCCAGGAAGAGGCTGCCAGATTCTATATCGTCTCATCTACTGTAGCATATTTCAAAGAGCCTGAGTTGCATTGAAAAGATCGGCTACTAAGGTCATATTTGCATCCCCCCCCCGATCCTCGCTACTGAGCTTGAATTTGAGCGATTCCAGTGGCCATCAATCAATATATCAGTGGCACATTTTCATGTAACGATGTGCACCTCCTTGTTCATCAGGTCAGTGATCCTCTGCCACGCCTTGTAGTGACGTGACTGGTGGCTGCACTTGATGAGCAAGAAGCTTGCCATCTGTGCCACCGATCTTCTTCTTCCAGTTGCAGAACTCAAACGCTGTGAACCAACCTCAGCCATCATGTAAGGAAAGGGAAAAAGAACAGCGAGAAGTCCTAAACATCTTTTGATATAAAGGAGCACGTATGCCAGCTACTTACACGTCTCAAACCAGGATGGCCGAGGGTGGCGGCACGCGACTTTTACGAATTTCTGGCCGGAGTGTGTGCCGCCATCCAACGCATGTGGCAATGGAAGGACACGGCCCTGAAGCCAGTTCTTATCGACGGGTCCCGTCGTCAATGCTGAGGTCGTACATCAAGATGGCAGGTCTTGACCCGGGATCTCAATCGATATTGGATAACAGGGGTCGAGGCAGTCGCCACGTTGACCTGGCTATGCTGATGCAGGCGATGCAAATGAATTCGGTTTAGGTCTTTGTTGTGCCGATGCCGTACCTTCGAGTTGCTGTTGGCACAGTGTCAGCATGATATTCACATCGATATTATCAATCTTCGGTAGACGATTTCAAGAAGAACGATAGAATCCCACTTTTCAAGAATTATCTCTACAGTGCTCACATTGATGCTGCCGGCACCGATGATGACCCGAGTCATGATAGGCATCGGATGATGTGACGACCGGTGTCAGAATTGTTAGATTTCGGCAAGTATCTCCCGGATCCTAATGATGCTTGTTGCTTGCAACGCATGTGCATAATGCACCATACATTCGACAGGGAGGCTGCTGTACCACCAGTTGGGATAGGCACCTGCTTATATGAAAGGGAATGGTTATACCGGATATCTGTTTACGACGAACCCTAGTGCACTACCCGGTGTCGAAAGGAGGGTGGCTGGAGGTCGCCCCTAGAAATTAGAGGGTGAGGGAAGAGCAACCAGGATGGAAAAAGCTTAGCATTTCTATGACCAGGAATAAAGAAGATGTTGGCTATTGCAGCTATATGCTCTCAACGAAGTCACACACTTAGGCAACCCAAGTACATTGGGCTATTCTATGCACATCCCCCTGCAGTATCAGTAGAGTGCCGGTACCAAATGGTGCCAGACCAGACTGGAAGAACTGTCCCTTGCCCCCTGGCTTTGCCACTGCTCGAAGACAATGCATTCAGTTCCTAAGGTCACAAGGCCTAGACCACAGTCGAGGCAGATATAATTTCATCTCTTTACATGACGGCATTCAAAGAGAAGCTAAAAGCCTATCTCTTTCTCTCAGCCTTGTCTCCGTAAACTTGAATTGTCTTTTGTATGCATGAGCACGGGCGAATTGTGCCTATTATATAACTAACTAGCTAACATGCTTCCTTTTCAGAATATGTAAGTGCCTAGAAAAAGATTTGGTTCTCTTTCGAGGATTATATCCATGTTTTATTCTTACTAATATTATCACGTGCTTTAGCCGAATAAGGTACACTTCCAGAATGCACAAGATCATTTTTATTTGCTATTGGGACCAAGCTGCAACCCATACGTCTGCTGCTGCTGTCAGTGACCAGACTCAGTATTTGCTGCTCACACTTTTTGTCCTCTTAAGGAGCTACAAAAATGCTTTATTTTAATTACTATTATCTTCGTATGAATGAAGGCATGCTTACCGATATTGCTTTCAAAAAATAGTGTGCACTTTTAGGTACCATATAAGAAAATATAAATACATAGTGCTGACATGACAAGAAGATCTACAATTACAGCAATTCATAAGATTCGGTGTGATGGTAAGCTGCAGTTCGTGAACAAAATGCGGGCACGGATGCCGATAGGAAAACGTGGCAGCACAGATGCCTAGAGAAATGCACCGTGGCAGCTTTTTCAGCTGCAGCAGGCAAACGTGGCAGCCTGAGGATGTGCTGAGCAGGCATCGATCGAGTGTACACACCAACGACAAGTGTGTGAGTGAGTGGAAGAGGGGAAGTGCACTGCGCACACGAGTACAGAAGAGCACTCGAGTAAAGTGCAAGCCGCTGACCGCCGGCTTACCGCTAGCACAAGGATCTTGGCCAGCACGTCATACAGCCATGCTGGATTGACGAAGTAGAGCTCATTGAGACCGCGCAGGTGGTTGGGAAAGTGCAGCATGCAGCCGCTCTCGTGCAGGTATTGAGCAGCTGTCGGCAAGCGAAAAAACAAAACGGAAAACAAACTTCAGTCAGCAGCGGACAGGGTGACACACGCCGCTGTGGACAGAGAGAGCCGACCGACGCTGAAGGAGTGGGCAGGCAGAGAGAGAGAGAGAGAGAGAGAGAGAGAGAGAGAGAGAGAGAGAGAGAGAGAGAGAGAGAGAGAGAGAGAGAGAGAGAGAGAGAGAGAGAGAGAGAGAGAGAGAGAGACTGAGAGAGGGAGAGAGGAAGCAGGCGGTAGCAAACGTCTCGAGCGAACACTCGTCGAGTTGGATCTGACAGGTGTGTGTGCGCGTGTCGGTGTTGGATTGCCATGTTGCCTCGTTGACCTGCTTGGTGCTACCTAAATCACCTCTGCCGATACACTGACCGATTGCTTGCTCCCATTTGTCGTTCGAATATCGTTAGGCAGCAAGTGCCCCCATTCTCACTGAGACGGTAGTGAGCACACCTAGCCGAGGGGCCAACTAAGGTGGTCGCCAGCATGCTGTGTGTAAAGCTGCTGCTCGCAAATCGAGCGACGTCGCCATCGACGTCGTTCGAGCTGGATCGAGCTCAAGCACCAGCTGTCATCGAGCCGGCTGCCAAAATGCGACCGCTCACCGCAAGCAGGATCGACCTGCACGTTGCCGGCCTGCTTCTGAACGAGCTCCTGGAATTCGCGCGTGGTCAAGAATGGCTCGTGTGGCCGGGCTGCTGCCTCACTGCAAACGGCCTCTCGCAGCTGGCCGAACACTCGAGGCACCTGCAACGAGGCAGCGACCACATCAGCGGATGCGCTGGGTCGCTCTGGCTGCATCGACGGCAAGCGGCACGATGCAACTGAGGTCAAGGTCAAGCTGCGAATTCAAAAAACGCAGAACCTGTTCGAGCAACTTCGATTCACCAACTCGGTCAGCACACAAGATGTGACTAACGAAAGCATGGCACAGGTATTACAACGAATCTCGACCCAAGCCAGCCCTTTGCTGGCACGCTTGGCAAACGGCAAGACATGCAGACAGAGCACAGGAGTAAAGGATTTCCAGAGTCACAAGGTGGCACGTGCTCTGACCACGGGCGAGTGCACTAGCTTGTAGAGGGGCTGTAAGGTTTGCAAGATGAAGGCCGCCAACGCACCCTCTTGCCAATCCCTGCCGATAACGCTGCACCTAAGCAATTCAGGCTGATGCCAAGTCATCGTAACCTGCAGAAAGATGGCTAGTACCACAACAATTAGACCTACCCCAAGGGAGCTGATACTGCCACATCCACTGGGGCGTTCAGATTAGTGATGCTCGAGAGAAGACTGGCGCTGTAGCCAGATTGGTGCCCGTTGACTGACGGAAACGATTGCAGCCGTGTTCACAAGGCTAGGCCGGGCACACTCTTTGTGGAATGACTGATGACAACTCATTTCTTTTGATGTTCTTCCGAGTTTGTCAGCAGCAATTCAATTCCAACAAGCAGCAAGAAGCATAGGAGAGCTGTCGGCCATACACTGAAGGCACCTTTTATGCCAATATATTGCTGTGCTGGTACGTTGGCATTACCAGCTGCCCCAGGCAACATAGTGGGCAGGTATGAGCCAAACATGCAGTGCAGGTCCTACTAGGATTATTGCAAGTACTTTCTTGTAAGCAAAATGCAACACATGTCTGCCAAAAGATGTATACACACACAGACACAGACACAGACACACACACACACACACACACACACACACACACACACACACACACACACACACATATACACGCATTGCATAGATGCATGCATGCACACATGCAAGCAAAAGTATATGCATGAATGTACACATGCACACACAGTGCACGAATGCATGCAAAGGTAGATGCTAGAGCATAAGTATTAAAGCAATAGACAGCTAATTCAATGGATCCGAGACATTATTCACGATGAATTTGGAACTTCACGGGTCCTTTAAATATGTTCATCTGCCAGAGATCGTCAAGCTATAGTCGTCCTACTCTTTCGGATCACAAGTGCACCACATAATTACAGGTGAAAATAGAATTACCTTTCTCTTCAGCAGGAGCTGCTTTTGGCCATTAATCCTCATTTCCAGAGCCAGGCTTCGGATTCTGTCCCGCAGCGTGTTCACAGTAGCCTTAGATAGCCGAGGCTCTTTGCCAGAGCATGCCACGACAGATAGATGGTGCCTGCTCGACTGATGAGGGTAGCAGGACCTGGAAGCAAGCAATAGACAAACAGATCACCGAGAAGACGAGGCTGTCAATACAACTACAATACAAAGCAAACAACAGCATGCGAGTGGAACGCCAGGATTTGATTACTTCCCAACAATGTTGCCATTGATCAACCGTGAATGGATGACCGATAAGCCTGGGGCCCAATGCTGGGTCGAACAACAAAGGCAAAGGCGTGATGGCTCGTGTCTAACCGTTGGGCAGAGAGCAAACACTGAGGACGGGGCTACTTTGTTGCTTAACAGTAACACTACTAATAAGAATACCGTTAATGCATTTGTATAGCACCTTAAGATAGCTAAATCTCACTCTAGGCACTATACATATGATGGAAAGGAATATATCAACTGATTAGCGATAGCAAGCACAATCTCATCACGAAAAGCAAGCAAAGGACAATTAACACGGAGGGAACAATGGCTGAGAAGAATAAGTGGGCTTTTAGCTGCCTTTCAAATGTCGTCAAGTCAGGCGATGCTGCGATGTCAGTCGTAGTTAGTTCCAGGCTTTGGGAGCATATGAGCTGAAGACACGGTCTACGCTTGGCGGTCCGTTAGACGAACGGCTAAGAGATTGAGTCACCGAAGCCGGAACAAGAAGTGAAATTTGAGTAGCAAAGTATTTCAGATGCATATGCCAGGGCAAGAGAAAGAAGGGCTTAAAAGTAAGTGATAAGGACCTTGAAGGTGCTACTCAGCTTGACGGTTAGTCAGTGAAGGTCGATGAGAAGTGGTGTAATACGGCAGTTTCGACATTCACGAAAGACAAGCCTAGCTGTCGAGTTGCGCATCTTATTGCATACGCAGGACCTGCAAATAGTGAATTGCAGAGGTCTATACGAGATGTCTATACGACATGTAAGTAATAGCTTGACCGTTTTATCCTTATCGAAGCAAGCCAAAATTCTTTGCCAAATTTAGAAGTTGAAAAGAGGCGGACTGTGATGCCGTGAACCCGATGAATGTCAATGAAAGCCTAGACTGTACTGTAGCGATTACATCAGCCAGAGGGAGACTGTAGATTATGAAAAGTAGACGTAGAACAGATTCATGCGTTACCCCACACTTTCAAGTCGACGAACAGTTGACATCTATGTTCTGAAATTTCATACTGAGATAGACATTTACCATTGCAGTGCGGTGCCAGTGATGGTGTTCTGACAAAATGGCAAATGGTCACGAAGGACGTGGTGATCGATGGTATCAAAAACAGTCGGGCGATCCAGTAGAGCTAGGCTGAGTGAAGGCTGCTTTGAGATTTGACCTGGTGAAGTATGCCACGAGGTGTTCAAGTCAAGCTGATGCTGCCAACCGCCCCTAAACAATAAGTCGCAGCCTAAGGATCTTTGACGGATGAGACCTGCATTCACCATAGGAAGGCTAGCTTGATGCCGTGCTCACAGGAACTGGAAGCCACTACAGGTAACTGGTTCGGTTCACCAAACGGATAGTGGTTGACTTAATAATATAATGAAAATACAATTATTACAGTGCCCTAAGATAACTCAAAGTCTTTCTAGGTACTTTACATTTGATGTAAAGAAAGCATGACTAAATGATTAGTGGTAACATTTTCAATGGCATCAAAAGCAACATTGTTAAATATGACAGGCACATGGTCAACACGTAGATATATTTAGTAGCAGCAGGCACAGTATCAGCAGGCATACGCAGACAAAGCACAAATCACAAGGATCTACTAAATAAATGTGATTAATAATCATAATAATAATAATAATAATAACAATAATAATACACTTGATAAAGCACCCTCAGAGAACTCACTCTTTTTAGGCGCTTTACATTTTCTGCAAAGGAAAACGCGATTGAATCATGCTTAATAAAAATGAATAACATGGTTAGGGGTGACATGCACAGGGTCAGCATGCAAATGTGGTTAGTGGCAGCATGCACAGTGTCAGCACGCATATGCACATGAAGGACGAATCCCAGGCACCCACTAAATGCTGTCCTAAATAGGTGTTTTTAAGTTCTTTCTAAATGTGGTCAGGTCTGGGGGTGTTGTGACGCAAGTCGAGAGTGAGTTCCAGGCTTTGGGAGCATACAAACTAAATGCACGGTCTCCAAAGAATTTGAGGTTTGTAAGAGGTATTTGTAGACTGTTGGATTCCGAAAAGCGGGTGGTACGATGCTTGGCCTGGTGGGGGAGTAGATCTGAGAGACAGGCTGGAGCCGAAAAATGAAGTGACCTAAAAGTGAGTGACAAAACCTTGAAGTCGATCCGTTGCTTGACTGGTATCCAGTGCAGGTCGGCGAGAAGTGGTGTGATGTGGCAACTGAGATGCTCTCGACAGACAAGCCTAGCTGCAGAGTTTTGCACCAGCTAAAATCGTCTGATTGCACATGCCGATAGGCCAGCAAGCAGTGAGTTACAAAAGTCAAGACAGGATGTCACAAATGCATGGACTAACTTAGACATGGTATCCTTATCTAAACAAGCCTGAATTTTAGCAATGTCATGTAGCTGAAAGTAGGCAATCTTGATTGTGGGGCTAATGTGGTCGTCTAACGAGAGGTCACTTTGAAACATTGACACCTAGATTTCGAGCTGATTCAACAGGAGATATGCTGGCAGAGCCAATTATGAGCGGCAGCCTTTCCAATTTCTGAATCACACTGGGTTTGCCCATAACTAGTAAGTTAGTTTTATCATCCTTAGTTTTAGAAAATTTACTGCCATCTATATGCAAATGTCATCAATACAGGCAGCAAGTGAGTTGAGAGAATTCGAGGTGCTCGAAGGCTGGGAGGGATCAAAGCAAAGGTACAACTGAGTGTCATCCGCATTCAAGTGAAAGCCTAGATTGCGTTTAGCGATCACATCGGCAAGAGGGACAGTATAAACTCTGAAAAGAAGTAGACCTTGCAAAGAGCTCTAAGGTACCATGTACTTCAATGTTTCTTCAGATGACCTTTGTTAGTTCACTTCAATACTCTGGAGTCTCCAACCGAGATAGGATCTGAACCATTGCAGTGCAGTGCCAGTGATGCAAAGGCGAGATGAGAGGCACTCGAGAAAGACTCTGTGGTCAATTGAATCATACGCTGCCGAAAGATCAACCAAAACAAGCAGACAGACTTTACCCAAATCTGCATTCCTGAGAAGTCGTTATGCACACTAATCAATGCTGACTCTGTGGAGTGATAAGCTGTAAATTTAGACTGGAACCTACTAGCTAGGTGTGAAGTTCCAATGTATGAGTTCAGCTGGTCTGCCACGACTCGTTCTAATGTCGTTGATAGGAATGGTAGAGGGAAGACAGGGTGGAAGCTACTCAAGTTGTCTTGGTCTGATGCTGCTTTCTTGAGTAGTGGTCTGACTAAAGCCTTTTTTTTGAAAGGTGTGGGGACGTGACCTGAGGCTAATGACATATTAATGATGTTAGTTATGCATAGCAGCAGCAGATCCATGCATTGTAGAAGCAGGACATTGATGAGAATAGTGTCTAGAGGACTGGTTATCTTCTATGATTGAGATACGAACTTCGGGATGAGGTCTCTCGTGGCATCCTTGAAAATAGACACTGGGGTGATGCACGGAATTGAAGGACAGAATTCCAGAGGGGATGCTGCCACCCTAGGGATGGACACCCTGATCTTGTCTATCTTGTTGACGAAGAAGCTAGAGAAGCGATCTACAAAATCATCACAAGGACCACTAGGTAAAAAGCTAGCCTGGAAATGGTAGAGGAGACGGTTGATCGTAGGCATCAGCATCTTTGGATTGTGCATTTGCGATTTAGCGACCTTGTTATAGAAGCTACACATGGCCTTAGATTGACTGGTACGATCAGTAGTCCTCGTATGCCTGTCGATGGACAGTCAGTCCTTATCTTTTGTATGCTTTTCCAAGCTTTTGCTTAGTTGACCTGGCTTGTTTAATGTCTGCAGTAAACCATGGGCCACCTGGGTGAAAAAGCACACTGGACTTAGTTAGAGGTGCAACACATCAAGCAAGTCTGCTAGTGTCGTGTTGAAGCATTCTACTAATGATGACATGTCGGAGGAGGGATTGAGCAGCAGGGACGAAGACGATTTAAAAGGTCTTGAGGTTTCGCGATTTACAGGCGATTTTGGATGCAGATGCAGGCACACACTGCAGACTGAATGAGATCTGCATGTGGTCAGATAAGCAGAATTTGGTAATAACAGGTGATGATGGCAAGCAGTTGTAGGAGAAAATTTAGTCGAGTGTATGCACGTTGATAAGAGTAGGGCCATGCAGATGAGCCGTAAGAGAAAATGAGTCAGTGCACAAAATTCAGTGCTGAAGGCACCAGACAAGTTATCAAAATGGACGTTAAAATAGCGAGGAAAGATCGATTTCTTGAACACAGAATCAGAATAAGACCAGAGAAATCTGAGATATATGAGGACTTGATACCTGGGGGGGGGGGGGTCGATAGACTACTGCTACTATTGGCTGCTTGTTGTTGGATGAACTCAAAACAATAGATTTGACAGACTGCTTTGAGAAGACTGCAAACGGTTTGAAATTAAGGATGATCGTGTGATGACGACGACTCCACTACCGGTTTTGATTGATCAAGGGGTACGAAAGAAGGTGAAGCCTGTTTGGGTTCGTCGTTAATAGTCGGGTAGTTGACCGATTTTGGCCAGGTCTCAGTCAAGGCAGCAGGTCCAATTCATTCTCAGTAATTAAATCACATAATATTATGGGTTTATTGCACATTGAGCGAGCATTCCAAAGATAAGTTTTAAGATGGGCAGCCGGGGTTATAACAGGCCTGATGACCACTAAGTTATAGATATTCACAGCAGCACACGAGGGAGATTGCTCATAGCGGTCCGAGACAATACTGGGGATCCCAAATGAGTGAGCCTTCGGTCGACGACCCGTGTCGGCTTCGAGGCACCTTTCTTTTGTTAATGCATGATTCACGAATCTTAGCAATAACAACCATATCTAGGAATGCATATTAACGATGATAACGAATTGATTATCAGTAAGCACGAACGTACGTAATAGACAGGTTACTAGCAGTTGGAGAATCCGATGCCACAGTCGCTGGCATGGCTGACTGAGACTCAAGCAGTAAGCGTTTAGATGGCCATAGGCATGTAATTTCTTACGCACTACGGTCAAACTACAAACAGATAAGCTTTAAACAGGTCTTCGCTGCATCAGTTTCCGTATACGACGTTTGCAAGAACTTCGATTTTCGGAAGTGAATTCTGCAACGGACAAGAAAGGCTAGTAGCACTAGGTGTCGGAAGGTGTGATCGTCTGTCAGTGACTGGGGTAGAATGATCCATGGCTGACTAAAACGGTGGGTGGTTAAAGACTAGTACCCTATTAGAATGACAAGAGCCAAATGTTCAAAACGATCTAAACTTTCTTCAAACAAATTTTCGGAATCAAAAAAGAATAATACAGATTGGGTAAGAAAATGGTTTTAAACACAGCTTAGATGCCAGTGGCTCCGATGTCCAGCTGGGTGAAGATGTCATCAAGCACGACGGTAGGTCTACATCGTAGTGACTAAGAAGCAAGTTATCGCTGTTTTACATACTTACGAGCTTACGCCGTGTGCAGCTATTGTACCCCACGGCTCTAGAATATTAGCATGAAAGTCCTAGGATAGACTCAGTCGGCAATATAGTTAGCGGTGCATACATACCCGTGGCCTTGCATGCACATGCTTCAGTTTTCCGACATAGCTTTTTTCAGGAGCTCGCCTTTTGGGAGCGAGCAGTGACTCTTGACTCGCCTATTGCTCTCTAATGAAGTTCGATTTAAATTTGTACATATGGGATACCAATTCCGAGATGACATGCTTCTTAGCTTAGGCCTTCAAGATGCCATTGATTATTGCAGTTGCTTCTGGGTGTCAAGTTGGGATAAAGCACAAGATAAGAGTGCTTTCTGGGATGATAAGTGATCATGGAAATGGGAGAGTTAAAAATAACACATTAATGTCTGCGTCGAATATTTTCTTCTATGCATTAAATTGTATCAAACATTGAAAATCTATCGACAACCAGTCACTTCAATGTGATCGTACTGTCTAATGCTGTCCTTACTTAACCGGTGTCAGATGGCTTCATATGAAAGTCTGTTTTAGGCAGGCAAAATTCCGCATTTCTATCCTTTAATTACAATTGGTGCAAAAAGACACCCAAGTCTGTTGTTGTTTGCCTTGTACTTACTTTTATGATTCATATATAATAATGTAATGCGCTATTTACTGTTATTTAGACTAGCTGTGCTTTTTATTTTGTTGGTTGTTCATTTTGAAGTGTCAATAAGAATAGCTATAGCTAGCTGAGACCGAAAGTTAAAGATGAAGCTTATAAGTCCACATCGTAATTAGTTATTCCAAATGGCAAAAAATAACAGATTCCGGCCAATGAAATCTCCCATAGCAGTCCACCTTCGACTGGACTTAGTGTAGGCAGTCTGATAGGCACCAGTGTGCATATATGCCATATACGATAAATAACTAGCAGCACCTGCAAACCCAAGGTGTACTGGTTTTTTAATACCAAAGGCTAAGATAATCGACAGGTAATTCGCCTTACCGAATGAAAATGCAACCTCCCTCGTTTGGAGTCATGCATAGACTGTAAACTGCTGCTTTTAGCTTTTCTTCTGCAGCCTGCCGCTCCCGTTCTTTGAATGCATCAGCATGAGAGCCAACAATGATTACATATGAGTCTGGTGCACCGGACTGAAGCAGAAGGCATATGGCCTGCACCCATCAATCGATAGAGATCGATACTACATTGATGGAATAGCATGCATCTATACAATCAATATAAATATACGTATAATTATGAACATTCGTCCCATCCAATCTGTCATACAAATGTACACATCTGAGACATAATACATGGTAAAGTAGCATGCACCCTCAAAAAGTCGCACATACACGAGATTCAATTTGAAAATTCAAGATAATGCATAAGAATCACATAACTTCACCAAGCCTCAGCCACAATGACTTGCCGACAGGCAGACGGTCTCTATAAGACTGTCTATCCCGGTCAGATTATAAATTTTTATCCATTCCACTGCAAGATAATCTCTAGGGCATTTACCTATAGTATGTAATTAAATAGCATGCTGATAACATGCCTCATCACAATTTCATAATTCAATGCTCAATGTAGGCTATGAAGAAGGTATAGTGTACACACAAACACAAACACACACATGCAAATTAGTAAATCATCTAACCTGCATACTAAATAATACTAGCTGATTAACCAGCCTCTTATATACAGTGGCAGAAAAGCCTCTATGGCTATCACCACCGCTTGCAGCACAATAAAGGATCGCCCACTGCAGGATTCGAACCCACAACCTCGAGACCGAGGTCGTGAAGATAAACCGCCTTACCTAGTGTGCAATCACGGTTCACCATTTTACATGATACCACAGCTGTTCTATCGTAATAGTACTACAAACTATGCAACGTGTTTACTAGACTCAAGGACTCCCATGAAAAAAAATTATATAGGCTGGTAAATAGTAGGCTCCACAACTGCAGCACTATTTCATATGCGACTTGAGGGGGTTAAGGAATGAATCTCACATCGTAGGTAAACGTGACCAACACACTATCAATCAAGATACAGTGCTAAATTATGTGCCCGACTGATTTCAAAAGCTTAATAATCACATTACAAGGAATTCAGTATTGCTGTTTTTGCACCCCATGCTGAAGAGGCTAGTCTGCGTGAGATTACGCAATAGGGCCACAGTAGGGAAACAAAGTAGCCACCATTGCATGCATAATATATGAGCAAAGAAGAAGTTCCAAAAGGAGAAACAGATGCTCATCTTCTGGAGCTTTGAGTGCTGGTATAACAAAGTCTTAAAAAAGAGCTACTTTCTATAACGAATGAGTATAGCTTCCGCAATATCTGTACGATCATAAGATTGTCCATAAGAGAACCATTCAAACTCAGCTGAGGTCAGCTGTAGAGTCGTGTAACCTAATTTTGATCGGCATGCCACATGGAAACGACTGAGCAAAGCTCATGTTGCATGATCAACAGAAGGGAGTGTTTTTGCAACTGGAGTGATAAGGCTTGCGAAAACACCAGCATAAAGTAGCAAAGGTAAACTCTAAATCAGTGAAGATTCCAAAAACTGAGGCCAAGCCAATGGCAGGGTTTGCACGACACATACACTCACCCAGGTGGTCTATGGTTTACCGCAGACATTCAACAAGCCAGGTCAACTAAGCAAAAGCTTGGAAAAGCATACAAAAGGTCAGGACTGACTGTCCATCGACAGGCATACGAGGACTACTGATCGTACCAGTCAACCGCTAGTAAGTTCCAGTCTGAATTTAGAGCTTATTACTCCACGGAGGCAGCATTGATTATTGTGCATAACGACTTCTCAGGAATGCAGATTTGGGTAAAGTCTGTCTGCTTGTTTTGCTTGATCTTTCGGCAGCGTATGATACAATTGACCACAGTCTTTCTCAAGTGCCTCTGATCTCGCCTGGGCATCACTGGCACTGCACTGCAATGGTTCAGATCCTATCTCGGTTGGAGACTCCAGAGTATTGAAGTGAACTAACAAAGGTCATCTGATCTGTGCTAGGTCTGCTTCTTTTCAGAGTTTATACTGTCCTTCATGCCGATGTGATCGCCAAGCACAGCACATGCTAGACTTTCACTCCCATGTAGTTGACACTCAGTTGTGCCTTTGCTTTGATCCCTCCCAGCCCTTCAGCTCAACGAGCTTTCTGAACCCCCTTGCTGCGTGTATTGCTGACATCAGCATATGCATGGCAGCACACTTTCTCAAATTAAATGACAAAACCAGCTTACTAACTATGGGCAAACCAAGTGTGACTCAGAAACTGGAAAGAATATAGCTCGAAATCGGCTATGACCGTATATCCTGCTGTGTGTGCACGAAATCTAGGTATCCTGTTCCAAAATTATCTTTCACTAGATGAATACATCAGCTCCACAGTCAAGTCCGTCTTCTTTCAGCTGCACAACATTGCTCAAATTCGGGCTTGCTCAGTGGAAGACTCCAGAGTATTGACATGAATGGACAAAGATCATCCGAGGTACCTCTGAAATATGTGGTACCCCAGGGTTCCGTGCTAGGTCTGGTTCTTTTTACAGTTTATACTCTCACTCTTGCTGATGTGATTGCCAAGCACAATCTAGGCTTTCACTTCTATGCAGATGACACTCAGTTGTACCTTTGCTTTGATCCCACCCAGCCTTCGAGCACCTCGAATTCTCTCAACTCACTTGCTGCATGTATTGATGACATCCGCATATGAATGGCAGCACACTTTCTCAAATTAAATGACAAAACCAACTTACTAACTATGGGCAAACCAAGTGTGACTCAGAAACTGGAAAGAATATAGCTCAAAATCGGCTATGCCAGTATATCCTGTTGCGTGTGCACAAAATCTAGATGTCCTGTTCCACAATGATCTTTCACTAGATGAATACATCAGATCCATAGTCAAGTCTGTCTTCTTTCAGCTGCACAACATTGCTCAAATTCGGGCTTGCTTAGAAAGGGATACTACATCTAAATTGGTCCGTTGGCATTTGTAACATACCTTCGCGACTTCTGCAACTCACTGCTTGCTGGTCTACCGGCATGAGTAACCAGGTACACAGTTGGTGCAAAACTCTGCAGCTAGGCTTGTCTGTCGTGAGTGGCACAGTTGCCACATCCCACAAATTCTCGCCGACCTGTACTGGCTCCCAATCAAGCAGTGCATCGACTTCAAGATTCCATCACTTACTTTGAGGTCCCTTTATTATCTGACTCCAGCCTACCTATCAGAACTACTCCCTCACCAGGCTACGCATAGTAAACCTGCTGGTCTGACTTAAATCTTTTAGCTATACCTCGTATGAACCTAAGAGCCTTTAGACACCGTGCCTTTAGTTCGTATGCTCCCAAAGCCTGGAACTCACTTCCGAATGATGTCACAACATCCCCTGATATGACGACATTTAAAAGAAGCTTAAAACACACCTATTCGTCACATTTATTTAGTAGGTCCTTGTGATTCGTCCTTTGTCTGCGTATGCATGCTGATACTGTGCCTGCTGCTACTAACCATATCTACATATTGACCATGTGCCAGTCACATTTAACAGTGTTAAGTTTGATGCCATTACAGATGTTACCACTAATCATTTAGTCATGCTTTCTTTACAGCAAATGTAAAGTACCTAGAAAGACTTTGAGTTCTCTGAGGGCAGTATAAAAATAAATGATTATTGCACTCGTGAAATGATACACACACGATTCTAACAGCACAGCACGATTTATGCTTGCCATGTTCAACATCCATGACACATGGCTGACATGAAATACCACCAATTATGCACCTATGGCTGCCACTGAAACGTCACTACATGGCAAGTGTGTGAGCAATAACACTTCATGACCAAGGTCATAAGTTGGGGGGTCCTGCAGCATGCAATCCTTGATTGCCCATTGCAAGCGGTGGTGACAGCTGCAAGGCCCTTCAGCCATTACTTAAATGAGGCTATTCATCAGCTAACTTTTTTTATTTGTCATAATCAAGTAACCAGAGAATGAGATAGTTAAAAGCAGTAATTAGCGATTATATTACACGAATGCAAGTGTGCAGCTGCCAGTCGACTCTGAGTACCTGGATATTGCGCAACCAATCATCAAGACCCGTGTTTCCTGATGAAAGCGTGAGTAAATTACAGACAACGATGTACAGCGCATTGGTGGTCATGAAGCACTGTGCAAGGTTGGCAGTCTCGATATCTCCAGGAAGATCCCATAAAGACACTTCAATCGCAGCCTCTGTGCCCTACAAAAGTCATTAGATATAAAACAATATGAGATGCAATCAACTCGTCGAATAGTGTACCGGAAGAATACGGTTACGTGCCTGCCTGAGGATCAACAGGTTTTTGTGATGTAATACAGCAGAGATTTAACCGCAGAATGTGCAGCAAACTGCACATTATCACGATGCCACAAACAACGAACGGATTGACTTGCTGCTACATCTCGGCTCAAGCCGCCTCATAAATGCTCAGTCATCGAGGTTGGTGATCTTTCAAGCAAAACCCGAGCCAGCAGAGCTAGGTATCGCTAGCAGTCGCCACGGCATTTTAATTTGCCTGCCCATAAACCTCTGTCAGCATAGTCAAGCTGATCGGTGAATGGAGAAGAAAGACACATGCAGTCCAAAAAGGTTAATGGGATTTCTCTACTTGGTACCGGTAGCCTTCCACCTCAAGAGATGCCACGAGCACATAACAACAGATGTAGACAAACTGAGGCTGCTTTCAACACATATGCTGATACCGAGTTGGCTATCGCTGGAGGCCAACCGTTGAGGACATGCTGCCAAACATCTGCTGATGGTCGTGCATACGAGGTACTGGGAGCTACTGAAATTACCACGAGTCAAGTGAGACCGACATGGCATTATGTCGTATGACTGGTTTAATCCACTCAGCAAACAATGCCAGGTGTGGGCCGACAAGGTAGTTGATAGGATCCTGCTGGTAAACGCAAGACTGAGACGAGCTATGCTAGCAGATCATCATGTGACTCACACACAGAACAAGAAAGCTACCGGAACTAAATTTTGTCTTTTGGCAGGCCTTATGCCCAAGAAAAGAGGCACTAAGGGTTTTGGATAATCTTCAGTGCATGCTATATAGCCCTCATGGCAATTGCACATGGGCTATGCTGCAATAAGCCTCCATAGAATGCAGGCGATTATTAAAAGTGATGCACCGTTAGCTTAGCAACTCCTGTTGCATCAGCTCGAAATCTAGGTGTCACATTCCAAAGCGACCTCTCGTTAGACGACCATATCAGCTCCACAGTCAAATCTGCATGTTTTCAGCTCCATAACATTGCTAAAATTCGGGCTTGTTTAGATAAGGATACCACGTCCAAGTTGGTCCCTTCCATTCGTGACATCCCGTCTCGACTTCTGCAACTCACTGCTTACTGGCCCTCCAGCATGTGCGATCAGGCGATTGCAGTTGGTGCAAAACTCTGCAGCTAGGCTTGTCTGTCGTGAGCGTCGCAGTTGCCACATTACTCCACTTCTCGCCGACCTGCACTGGCTACCAGTCAAGCAACGGATTGACTTCAAGGTTTTGTCGCTCACTTTTAGGTCTCTTCATTCTATAGCTCCAGCCTATCTCTCAGATATACTACCCCATCAGGCCAAGCATCGTACCACCTGCTTTTCGGAATCCAACAGTCTAGAAATACCTCGTACAAACCTTAAATCCTTTGGAGACCGTTCATTTGGTTCGTATGCTCCCAAAGCCTGGAACTCCCTCCCGACCTGCGTCAGAACATCCCCTGACTTGACCACATTTAAAAGGAACTTAAAAACACACCTATTTAGGACAGCATATAGTGGGTCCCTGTGATTCGTCCCCTTTATGTGCTTATGCGTGCTGACACTGTGCATGCTGCCACTAACCACATTTGCATGCTGACCCTGTGCATGTCACCCCTAACCATATTATTCATTGTGTTTGTTTTTCAAGCATGATTTTACTTACCATTCAATTGCATTTCCCTTTGCAGCAAATGTAAAGCGCCTAGAAAGAGATTAAGTTCTCTGAGGGTGCTTTATCAAGTGTATTATAATAATAATAATTATTATTATTATTAGCAAGCAATGGCAGTCACAGCTATGTGTATGAGCCCTGATTTTGAGGCGATAGGAAAATATAGATTGGCCAGAATAAACAAAGGGGTTTTCCATGATTTACAACCCATGAGCACTCGACTTCTACCACACCAAGCCACACCAAGTGGCACTCCTTGCTTGCACCAACGTCAATCTTGGGAAAGATGACTTGCTTGCCTTTCATTGATTTAATCCTGGCTATGCCCACTGCGCTGTAGTATCTGATGAAAACACCTGCCGAGTTTTCAGAGTCAGATAGTTTGGGGCATGTGAATGGCAGCTGCCCTCTTTTTGCAAACTCTGAAGCTGCCTAGACAGCTTAACCAGTTGACCAAGACAATTTTTAAGCTTTCAGGCTTTATTTTGACTTTTTTTTAAAACCAACAAGTGTTCCTCACTTGGTGAACTAGAGTGGTAGACTTAATGAACCCAAACGCAAGCTCACAATCCAAGATAACGGAACTCCAGGGAATAATTAGGAGATACAGGATTATCTTGTCAATTCATTCATGGATCATCGGTGACTCTCTAAAATGTCAACAATACTGGTAACACAGTTAACAGAGATAATAGCCAAATAGATAATACATTTTTATATCCATCTTTATGTGAAACCTAAACCTAAACCTAAACTATTTGGTCTTTAAGTGTCGATAAATATTGTTGGCCCTCTATGCATCAATAAATTCCATTCCAGATATGTAAGCATGTAGAAAGAAATTTTGTTCTTGTGAGCACTGAACAGTTTTATTATCACAATGTTCTTAATGTTATAAACTGGCTCGATAACCGTATGATGATGCATCATAGTCTGAGCAACAGCAGTTCCAGGTTTCTGAGAATCGACTCGGAAAATGATACAGCAATACATATTCAATGGCATAGTTCACAGTAACCGATGTGAAATGCCTCCCTGGCCTGCTGACAGTGTTTAATGAGGTTTTAGGTTGCTACCTTGCACCAAATGCCTACTACGAACCATATTGCCATGGCACAATATCAATCGAGCAGTGACAAGTCCTACCACCAGCTGCATTCGAAACTAGGATTACAGGACCGCGAGTCTATGACACTAACGTCAGGTCCGTCGGGGCTACCAGCAACACTGGAGTCAACATCCCCGAGTCATTTACTAAGAATGGCCTTTGATCAAACCAAGCAGCCTATTAAAAATTATCACTAGTTTTCAGCTTTACGAAGAAGAGCCAACATATTACCTTTCCATCGATTGTCCACGGCATGATTTCAGCTTTGCCAAAGTTAAGATCGGCCGGGGGTTTCTTCTTCCGCAACGCATAAGCTAGTGAAGTCTTTCCATGGCCCTTACAAAAAATATGGTGGTTACTATGCACTTACCGAAAAAGGCATTGATGCAAGAAGGCAAAAGAGGCAAAGGCTTTGGTTCAGAGCCAAGTGCAAAGTGCTTGGCAGCTTGCACCAGGCTGCTGCCATACCTTGCTGCCCACTATGACAACTTTCAGGCGATTGGATGGCACGGCATCGACATACTGCTCACCATAGTACTCCATGATGCTTTTTGCAGGAGCTGAAATTGTGACACTCACCATTAACAACTCCAGCCGAAGTTGCTAAAGCTACAACGCAGAGCCTGTCGAAGGCAACAAACCTTTTCAACAAGGAGGATAAACACGCCAGCTATGCATGTTCGAATAACGATGACAAACGAGGTTTCAAACATGTGCAGGGTACCTTGCTAAGAAAATGTGGGTTTGAATGATGGGCCAG
The DNA here is from genome assembly GCA_009760855.2 of Cristatella mucedo. NCBI lineage: Eukaryota > Metazoa > Bryozoa > Phylactolaemata > Cristatellidae > Cristatella > Cristatella mucedo. The sequence goes on along the minus strand of WPIO01000027.1, from coordinate 943,841 downwards.
GCTTAGACGATACGAGGTTTAAACAGGCTTACACTTGAAAGCAAAGATACAAGCTGGCAGTCAGTGCACTAGCTGCCACTCTGCAATGTCGCTTTGTCCTGTCGTAGCGGTGTTCGTAGCTCGGCACATAAAACTTGATGCCGTTCGGCATGCAATTATTGTGTGTGACCCGTGCTCCTCGTCTTCTCTAGTTGTCAGAGCATACGCGTGGCCAACAGATGCTTAGCAGCCTTGCTGCCTGGAGCACAGTCGAAGGGGGTGAATCGTTTAACACTTCGATATCCTTATCCTACAGCTGCAACAGCTCACCACTACACAGATGGGATCCTAGAGAAATACCGCTCGAAAAGAGCCACAATCAATGCTGCTTTAGGTGAAATACAGGTGAGCTGAGGGAATTGAGACATTAATCTCTGGCACCTATACAGTGCCCAGGAAACTTCATAAGAATGCAGACAGGTCGATATTGCACTAATCACCCATGCTAATGACTGAAGAGCACACTAACCCAGGAGCCATCGACGTGCTAGAGATATTTGACTAATTTTCGTATAAAGAAAGCAGATTTAACAGCACAGAACTGTTTGCTGATAAGGCACTTATAAAAAGGCTGGGTAACGAGAGCACAAAGCAACGTAGCTCAGCTAGCCAGCACAGCTCACCCGACCACAAAGAGGGAGGCAGATTGCGTAGCGTTAGCCCACCAAGCTCCAGCGTCCATAATGCCTGCAAGTTCGAGATCTCGTAGGGCAGCTCTTTGAGTCCAATGTTCCTGAGCAGAAGAAACAGCCGCACTAGCTTACCAGCGCAGCGCTCCAGCGCTAAGCAAAGGCCTACTGCTGGAAAGCCAGAGCTCGAAAAAACTGCGGCTCGAAGGCTAAATTCGCTTAAGCCTGACAGACAGAAAGAGTCGCCCGCTGCATGCCGAGTTGCACGAAATCTCGTGCCAGCTAACTCTCGGGTAGCTGCCTGTCGCCTGCAGGATCGATGCTACAGATCCACGCAATCGAGCAGCTCGATCCTGTATGACAGGAGAAAGACCTGCACAGTTTGACCGTGTTTTGTTTTGAGCCACCAAGCATGGATCTTGTCGACAAGGGTAATAGTGTTGCAGTGATATAATAAAAAACATCTATAAATCGCACAACCATGGCAGCATCGTCAAGTCAACGAAGATGCCAATGGGCATTAGGCTATCACCTCTGGGCTTGGATATTCAGTGACTGTAGGGGGAGGGGTTGCAGATTCAGACCATCCAACTGGACCCGATCGAATACCGAGAGCAGGATGGACAGCAGGACAGAGGTCAGAGCCCATTCGAGCTATCGGAATAAGCTGGTCTGCGGTCAGCAGCAGTGAACCAATGCTGCCGCTACAGCAGGCGATCTAGGGGGAGGGGGCAGCAACGTACGTAATGCTGAGCCATCGTAAGCCATAACGCTCGAGGCAAAGACAGCAGCTGGCACCATAACGAGTGAAAGGGAAATGAAATCTCGTCGAGACAACCCAATACACGCCATTGCCGTAAGCTACTGCGCCTTCAGAAGAAGGCCTAAAGCGACTGCACCAATTCAGTTCAGTAGCCACCGACACGACTAAAGCAGCTAGGCCGATTAACGCAGTAGCACAATCTTGGTGTGGGCAATGGCAAACAGTGATTCTAGTGGAAGTGGAAGTCGTGCACGTGGTTTAAATCATACTTGTCTGATCGTGTTCAATCCGTGTCGTGTGGGGGTCAGGTCTCACCCACGAGATGGGTCACTTGCAGAGTCCCTCAGGGCCCGTCCTTGGTCTCTTGCTGTTCTCCATTTATACACAACCTCTGGGAAAAGTGATTAAGACCCATGGAATAGGATATCACTTCTACGATGACGATACTCAGTTGTATTTGTCATTCACACCGTCGGAATCTGCTTCGGCAACTGAGAAACTGAATGCTTGCCTTGCCGATATTCAATCCTGGATGTCGGAAAACTTCCTGAAATTAAATGATGATAAAACCGAACTGCTGCTCATAGGACACCCTAAGCGTGTGGCTGGATTAAAAGGCTTTGCTCTTCTAATAGGTGATGCTATTGTGCGACCATCACCACGTGCTCAAAATTTAGGTGTTGTTTTCGACAGCTGCCTCAATTTCAAAAGCTTCATTCAGAAATCTGCTTCTACAGCTAGCCATCACATCCGATCCCTATCCAAGATTAGGAGCTGTCTCCCACAGTGACTTGTAAACAATGTAACTAGCTCTTTAGTTCTGTCTCGGCTGGATTATTGTAATTCCCTTTTGGCTGGGCTGCCGAAGAAAGCTATTAGGCTACTGCAGCGGACTATGAATATGGCTGCAAGGCTAGTCTTCAAGTCCCAGGGGTTTGAGCACGTGTCTCCTTTGCTAAAAGAGCTAGGATGGTTGCCGGTTGAGCAAAGGATACAGAGCGAAGTTCTTACGCTGAACCACAAGGCCCGCCACGGCTTGGCTTCTTCATACCTAGCTGAACTGCTGCATCAGTTTCAGCCTGTTCGCACCCTCAGGTCCTGTGTGGACAACAAATTAGCTGTCCCATTTCTCCGCTTAAAGACAGTTGGCGACAGAAGCTTTAGCTCTGCAGGTGCTAGACTGTGGAACTCGCTTCCACAATTCTTACGATACGACAGCTACTCTCCTACTGTCGACTATGGCACATCCTTTTCAGCGGTCCTGAGCTGCTACTTCCATGCTTCTCAATACCTCAACTGCTCTCCTGACTCTGCTATGCTTCCCACTTTCTCTTAGTTGTGTGAGACGAAGTCTGTCGGCTACCGAATGCTTACCGAAAGCCGCTTAGGCTGTGAGTGCGCTGTACATAACTCTCCTGCGTAACACCCACGTGGTCTTTATGACTGTGTGGAGTTACAGACGGAGATACATGACATGATATGTCACATGCCGGCACCCGAGAGAAGCTAGCCTGTGCAGTGCACAGCGAAGCCAGTGCAGTCACAAATTATGCTGCGAAGTAGCCGATGGTTTTCACGCTCGATTTATACAACAAAAAAAGCCACATTCTGAATAGAAGAAGAGGTTTTTGTACATGCAATCGTCTGCTTCGGCAAGCCTTGGTTGCAGGTGGTGATCTGCTGTGGTCTCGTCTGCTTCCACTGCCTATATTACAATAGGCAATACAACACGGCACTACGAGCGGGCACCGCTTACCCACTGATGTCCAGCTCCTCCAGTGACTTCAGCCGTGTCAGTGACAGTGGCAGGGTAGTCAAACGATTGAAGCCAACATTGAGCTTCACAAGGTGAGAATGAAGGCACGATGAAAACTCGAGGACGGTGGCGTTTTTGTCACTGAAAGTAGGATCAGCTAGGTAGAGCACAACAGTCAGGCCAGCGAAATCTCCTTCACTCACAACGGTCTCAACACACAGCCAAAAAGCTATTGAGTCTATTATGCACAGTCTTGTTCCTCCCTCAATTTCAAGCCGTATTCAGTTCCCTCTAGGCAGTCTTTCGGATCTCTGATATTGAACCCATCAAACAGCAAGCTGTACACGGTAGTATTAAGCTATAGCCCCAAAGTACCAAAGCTTGGCTTAATTTAAGATTGTTCTGGTCACAATACGATTCCATGTTCTAAAATCATCTCTTCCTTGTAGTGGTTGATTATAACATCAAAATTAACAATAACATATTTGTAAAGCACCCTCAGAGAACGTCTAATAATCTCTTTCTGTTTAAAGGAAGCATGATCAAATGGTTAGTAGTGGCATGCATAATGTCAACAAGCATAAGACAAAGGCTGATAGCTGACCTCGCTGCAGACCTCGAGGGCCCCTACCCATCAAGCACAATCACCAGCTACACAATCAAAGCCTAAACTGTGCCACAAAAGACTTTACTGAACCAATTAGCCTGTAGCTCTTATCTCTAGACTTGAACGCTCCACCTTTCACTGAAATTTGAGGCACGCCCGAAGTCAGCCAAGGGAGTTTGCTGAACCCAGAGTGTTGACAACTATCTATCTAGCTCTCCAGCCTCAGGAATTAGGACCCACACCTATTTGTCAGCAAGTAGCTGCACCAAGGTATCACATGGACCGACTGATACCACTTATCTGTGAGGGCTGATGAAAAATGCAGTGCTTTAAAAAAATTCGATTGGCTGTAGAGCAACAGACTAGACATGGCTCCTGAGACCAGGGCCTAAGCATTTGATCCTCACAAGACATACTCTGGCCCAACCTTCATACTACCCCCTTGAACGTAAGAGGTCGTCAGCACCATTCTATATGCTCCCGCAGCCACAATAGGGCATTAATAGCACACAAAATAACATAAACAAAGCCGACTCAAATGCACACGTCCAAACCTCACGGACGGCATGAACGTTTCCAATAAGGCTTATCAATCGTTACGCTGCATTCTGCCAACCCTAACGCTTGGGCACCGCTGAATCACTGGCCCTTATCCATGGAAAGTGCAAGGCCTCATGGCACGACATGCACGGGGGGGGGGGTGTGTGAAGTGGTGCAATCGTGCCCCCAGCACAGCTTTAAGCTCAGAGAGCTGTGGCGGATGACGTCGCAGTGCACTGGCTATCGCCAGGGAGTGTTCATTGCAGGGTAGGCAGCGCATCTGCCAGCCTAGTCGACGGTCCGGTCCCAACTTCACAGGCCTGCATTATTATACACGCAGGCCTTGTACGAGGTGAAGCAAAGCCAAGAATGACACCCCTCCCCCATGCATGCACCCCCATATCCACATCATCTCTTTCCAGCTCTATCATAGACTCGGTAGCTTTTTTACCGGTAGCTGCATCTTGTGATTTGCAGGACACGAGGACATTCAACAGTACGGAATGAGCAATACGAATAGCAATAAGAATACGGCAGCGCAGTTACTGCTTCTTCCTTCTGCATCTAAACGTCTTTTTCTTTGCAAGATTCATTGGCCACTGGTCAGCCAGCAGTCACTGTCCCACCCCACAAAGCTGTAGCCAGCCGTGCCGAGAAACAATGCAGGTATGATGCTGATGCTGGAAGGCTGGCCTGGGTGGGTCACCGATGGGCCAAGTAGGGCCGGCCACTGGTAGCAGAAGAAAGGTGTCAATCGCTGGGCAGGCTGGAGGTGCAGTCGGACAGCGAGACCACGAGAAGGTCACCACATGGCAAAGGACTTCCTCGGTGCCAGGCGGCTACTAGCTGCATCCCTCCACCCAGACAACTTGTTCAGCAATCGAGCAGCATGCCAGACTCGCATGTGTGCAAGCGTTCACATAAATTAGGAAGCCTAACCCTCAAATAAAATAATAATAATAATGCACTTGATACAGCACCCTCAGAGAACTCAATCTCTTTCTAGGCGCTTTACATTTGCTGCAAAGGAAACACGATCCTTTGCAGCAAATGTAAAGTGCCTAGAAAGAGATTGAATTCCCTGGTGGCGCTTTATCAAGTGCATTATTATTATTCTTATTATTATATTTGAGGGTAAGGCCTCTTAATTTCTGGGTGATCTTAGGTTTTCCATAGTCTTGACTAGTAAGTTGGTTTTATTGCCATTCAATTTGAGAAAGTCTGAAGCCATCCAAGTGGTAATGTTAGCAATAGATGCAGCAAAGAAGCTGAAAGATATAGGCTCGCCCGGCATATCTTCTGTAGCATCTGCATGGACTCCAGGTATCCTGCACTAAAGTGACCTTTCACCAGATGACCACAACTTCACAGTAAAGTCTGCCTACTTCAGTATTTCTAACATTTCGAAAATTCGGGCTTGCTTAGATAAGAATACCAGCCAAGCTAGTAAGTGCACTCGTGCCACACCTACTTGATTTATGTAACTCACTACTTGCACTTCTTGCTGCCTCCGTAATAAAAGCTTACAATAGGCAAAAACGCGAAGCTAGGCTTGGTGAGCCGTGATGGCACACAAGGTAAGGCGGTTGCTTTCACGGTTCGATTCCTGCAGTAGGCGATTCTTTATCACCACTGCAAGTGGTGGTGATAGCCGTAAAGGCTCTACTGTCTCTATACAAAAAGAGGCTGTTTAATCAGCTACGATTTATTTATTTATTATTTATTTGTCTGTCATAAGCAGCGCAGTTGTGACATTCAACACTTCCCACTGACCTGCACTGGGTTCCAATCAAGCAGCGTATCGACTTTTGGTTTTGACATTAACGTTTAGGTCCCTCCATTTTCTTGCTCCAGCCTACCTATCAAAAGACATTAACGTTTAGGTCCCTCGATTCTCTTGCTCCAGCCTACCTATCAAAACTACTCTCCAATCAGGCTAGGGATTGTACCACCCACTCTTATGACTCATATAATTTAGCGGTACCGCAAATCAGCCTTAAATTTTAGGGAGACTGTGCATTTAGTTTATATGCTACTAATGCCTGGAACTTAGTACCGACTGAGTACGAGACATTCCTTGACTTTATGCTTTTATATAGAAGTTAGAATCCACGTGGTCCTCACAGGTTTTGGTCTTTCTGAGTGATAGGTCTTTTGTGTGCTTATACGTGCCGTAATTGTGCATACTTTCACTTAGCAATTGCCACGATTAAAGCACAGATAAAGCGCCTAGCAAGAGATTTAGTTCTCTTAAGGTGCTACACAAATATGCCATTGTTATTAGTAAGCACTTTTGTGACAGAACACACAGGGTGGTTATGCAAAAACTTCCTTAACTAATGCACACGAACATATATAATTGCTGAGATATCATGAGAGCACTCATGGGCATTTACTGGTGAATATCTTAAGTACGAATAGGCACACTGTACGCAGTAGGTATGAACATCTACAGGTACGTTTGAACAAGCTTACACTTGCTGGTAAAATGGCCGACGATCTGACCTTAGTGCATATACCACAATTACACCGTAATTAAGAGATCTACTTAGCATCAACTACTGTTATAGAGCATACTAAGCATGAGCCATAGCAGAAAAAAGCTCACAAAAGCCTTTTTAAAGCACAGCACACAGTGGAAGCACTATGTCCCATTCAGTAGGCAGTACGGCACTAACCTTTTTGAGGGAAGAGTGGCAAGGAGCCGATTGTGAGAGAGGTCCATCTTGACTAAGCTGGAAAGTTTCCACTGTTCGGATGGTGGTAGGAATGCAATGCGATTAAACGACAGGTCTAGCTCACGAAGAAATTCTGCAATGGGCACCATCTTTTTAGAGCAAAGCTCAAGAGAGAGAGAGAGAGAGAGAGAGAGAGAGAGAGAGAGAGAGAGAGAGAGAGAGAGAGAGAGAGGAGGAGGAGGCGTTTGACTACATAATTAACAGTCTTCATCAAAGAGTTTGAATGAAAAAGTAGAGGCATACATACATACGCACAAAGACGCATGGGCGCAAACACATACAAAGAGCTGCAACAAGGTTATATCTTGTTCTATAAAGGAAGTTAAATGAAAAAACAAGACGAGAGCAGCAAGGCAGAGGCGAACCCGGTACCATGAAATTTGAATGTGCGCGGGCACGTCCCTGGGTGTGTAGGTGCATGTGTGTGCGTGCACAAACATGTGCGCAGTTAGAGAGACTCCACTAGAGAAAGAGAGCGGTTGCCGGGAGATGCATGAAAGAAAGTAACCTGGGAGTGAGAGAAAGCGAAAGAGAGAGAGAGAGAGAGAGAAAGAGGGAGAGGGAGAGAGAGAGAGAGAGAGAGAGAGAGAGAGAGAGAGAGAGAGAGAGAGAGAGAGAGAGAAAGAGGAGAGAGATGGGATGGAGAGAGAGATGGACAGAGAAGGAAAGAAAAAGAGCAAAGGCTACATGACTATGATACATTAGTACCAAAGTTACTGAAAATACTTAAGGTAATGAAATGCTACTAAAAGAGAGCTAAACAGGTGAAAAGAAGCAAGAATTATTACAAAGCTATGACACAACATCCCTTAATAATGCACGTGGACATCTAGGATCGCTGAGATATCTTGAGAGCAGTCATGAGCATTGAGTTCTTCGAATGCCTCAGGTAAACTGACCGAGGTCTACATGACAAGTACTAAAAGTACAGACCCTTGAAGCCAAGCTAAAATGCACCTGTTTACTACAGCATTTGGTGGGTTTTAGTGATTCGTTCTTTGTATGCATCTACCGGCTTACACTATGCCTGCTGCTTTCGGATGTTACCTCTAATCATTTGCTAATGCTTTCTATATAGCATCCGTAAAGTGATTCAGTTCTCTGAGAGCGATATACAAATGTATTATTGTTATCATTAATAATATGATAAATGCCTTGAACATTCCCAAAGTCAAAGGGGTAATGCCATTGATAAAAGCAGTCTGGACGAGTTGAAAGTAGCAGTTCAGAAAAACCGAATATAAATAGCAAAAAATAAAAAGCTCCACATTTTAAATAAAAAATAAACCAAGTCAAAACATTTGGCAATATAAAATAAAAAAAAAATGTATCTCACCCAGCTGAAATATGCTAACATGAACATCTTCCAAGCGGTTTCCATTCAGCGCCAGTGTAGCCAAAGTTGTTTCCCAGGTGTTGGCCGAAATAACCGGGCTGCTAGACAGCCAGTTGTGACTAAGGTTCAAGACAGACTACAGAATGCATTAATCAGTGCTTACCATCTGAGCGATAGTACAACATGAAAGAGAAGCCAATAGCAAATACAGGCCTTATCAGCTTAATAGCTTACTAATGGAGCAGACCACGATGCTACGAACTTCTGCATGTGATTGTTAGATGCCAAAAGTCTCTCCAGTGCTGTTGCTGCATTCAGATCCTCTGGCAGTGTCACCAGTTCATTATGCGAGATGTCAAGACTGCGAAGATTGAAGCACTTCCACGGATGTCTCGACACAGGGTTACTTCCTATAAATAACAACATAAACAAGGCTCACAGAAAACCACCGTTCACCTGCAGTGCAGCTCAGTGGACAGGATTTTTTCAAAGCAGTCAAGTCGTAACGTGCAAAGAAGGGATCGCAGCTACAAGACACGTGATCGCCTTGCATCTGCCAGCTATGAGCAAGCATGAAAGTGAGCTGAATTGCTTTAGACCTCTCTTCGATCAGCCCGGGTCGGGGGAAGGGTGAGGTTAGGTTGGGCTTAGATTGCATCAGGGCAGCCCTCAATTAAGTGCCATCTTCGGTCCCTCGAGTATAGCATCAGCTGAGTTCTATGTTGGTAAAACTGGCTAAATATATGGTGAACTTGTCTTCACTGATTGATTGGCCGAGCACAACCACAATAAAGAATGTTTCCTTATGCATTAAAGGAGACACCTAATTTCTGAAGTGTTTGCAGGAATCGATAATTGGCATCAGCAACAGGAAAATTGAGAATTTGTAGACATAGTACAAAGGAGAATGTAAGTTGAAAACCACACTGTCCAGCCTTCGAGCACCTCAAATTCTCTCAACTCACTTGCTGCATGTAGTGATGACATCTGCACATGGATGGCAGCGAATTTTCTAAAACTAAACGATGATAAAACTAACTTACTAGTTAAGGGCAAACCCAGTGTGATTAACAAATTGGAGAGGCTGACGCTCAAAATTGGCTCTGCCATCATATCTCCTGATGAATCAGCTCGAAATCTAGGTGTCATGTTTCCAAAGTGACCTCTCGTTAGACGACCACATCAGCTCCACAATCAAGTCCGACTACTTTCAGCTACATAACATTGCTAAACTTCGGGCTTGTTTAGATAAGGATGCCACGTCTAAGTTGGTCCATGCATTTGTGACATCCCGTCTTGACTTCTGCAACTCACTGCTTGCTGGCCTACTGGCATGTGCAATCAGGCGATTACAGCTTGTGCCAAACTCTGCAGCTAGGCTTGTCTGTCGTGAGCGGCACAGTTGCCACATCACACCACTTCTCGCCGACCTGCACTGGCTACCAGTCAAGCAACGGATTGACTTCAAAGTTTTGTCGCTCACTTTTAGGTCACTTCATTCTTTGGCTCCAGCCTGTCTCTCAGATCTACTCCCCCATCAGGCCAAGCATCGTACCAGCCGCTTTTCGGAATCTAACAGATTACCTCGTACAAACCTCAAATCCTTTGGAGACCGTGCATTTAGTTCATATTCTCCCAAAGCCTGAAACTCCCTCCCGACTTGTGTCAGAACATCACCTGACTTGACCACGTTTAAAAAGAACTTTAAAACACACCTATTTAGGACAGCATTTAGTGGGTCCTTAAAAATTGGTCTTTCATGTGCTTATGCGTGCTGACACTGTGCATGCTACCACTAACCACATTTGCATGCTGACCCTGTGCATGTCACCCCTAACCATGTTATTCATGCTGTTTATCAAGCATGATATTACTCACGATTCAATCGCGTTTCCCTTTGAAGCAAATGTAAAGCACCTAGGAAGAGATTGAGTTCTCTGAGGGCACTTTATCAAGTGCATTATTATTATTATTGTTATAATACTCGGTTTTCAGTCACTTAGCCATGCAGTCTTAAGTTCATAGACCAAGGCTCAAACGATAGGGGGAATGCATGTGTAGCAAACCCATTACTAGATACATTGTATCATCGTGGATGCACATCGTTCAATTTCGAGATGCCGAGCTACATATTGCTATGGTACCACAACTGCCTACTTTTCATTTGTGTCCTGACTCGTTTGGCGCAGACTGGCTGGGGAGTGATTATTAAAGGGGATGATAACCGACAATTTCAGGTCAAAAAAGAATAACCCAGTTTACAAAAAAGCCAACCGATTGACACAAAAACCATCAAGGTAGACTCGATAAGGTCTATGCTGAAGTCAGATGCACCATAGGAAATGGTGTAATACTGTTATGGATCAAACTCAGAATAACATGACATGTCTAAATATGGATGGCCAAAGCACTAAAGTATTATTAATCGGAAGCATAGTTTAATTGAGACACCACGACAACGTGGCTATCGACATGACCATATTTCTAAGATAGGCCCAGACTGTCATATTTACAGTCTTCGAGTTGCAGGTAATCCCAGAAAGCCAGTAGTAGCACGTCATAGGGCTACATGGTACCGATGCCCTTTGCATATTGCCCACAATTGGCAGTTCGTTATACAGAATTATGCAAATAAATGATAGAATCTGTAACTTCTGTAGGAACAGAAAAGCCTTCCTCATTTGACACACCTCCAACGCTCTCCTGCGGCCCCCTACATCTAGCATTTCAGTGTAGTTAAGAGCCTGCCATAGCTCAGCAGCAAATGTTTGCCATGTCGTCACGTGCATGATGGCAAATACAAGCTAGGAACCGATGCAAGCCAGTGCAAGGCAAGAAAGTATTGCCAATGAGGGAGTGGGTAACAAGTTGCAGCAACAAGACTCGATGTGCCTCGACTTAGTCCTTCTTCGACTATGCAAATGCTCTACAGCTACAAATTCTACAGCTTAAATGTGTGTGGAGTTCTCAACTCATACTGGTCTGATAAGGCTGCAGGGGCAAAAGATTCGCCATGTCAAACATGGCTTGTAAGTTGTGGGGCATCTGCCTGCTGGCCAAAGGCTGAACATGCCTACATGCCCAGCAACTAAAAGGCAACCTGCTTTTTGTCAGCCTGAAAATGGACACATGATGAGCTGAGCAAACTGCTTGGAAAGCCAATCGACTTTAAGGTACTCCAAGAAACTCAGTAAACTGTCAGTTGATTTCGTGGTTTCTAAGAAGCAAACATATCGAGACCTACCGAGCTAGTACTATTGCTACCCCTCAGTGTCTAGCAATGACTGGACCAGAAACATCGATGCTATATTATAGCCCAGCAATGGTGAGCAGCAGGCAAGAGCCGGACATTACTTCTGTGCTTACATGGCATGACTGTCTCTGCTGGCCTGTACAGTAGAGTGCCATGCCATCACCAGAGACCAGCAGACATGTGGTGGTCAGCCCATTTACTTAGTTGGTCAGAAGCAAGCCTTCCGGAGAAGAGGGTCGTCGCATACCAATTTTTCCTACCCCCTTCTCAAGCCAGCAGCTGGTCTCTGCTCGGTGACTTTAGTAATCTTAAATAAAGATTTTACCTTAATATTCAATTTGCACGAGCAAATTAATTCACAGAACAAAGCGACTCACGCAAATACTAGGCTTATATACATGTCAAACATGGTCCTTCATATGCTCCCATTCAACCAGCTTTATTCCCTCTCAATTCCCACCAGGAGCAAATCTAGAGGTTAATAATAATAATAATAATAATAATACACTTGATAAAGCGCCCTCAGAGAACCCAATTTCTTTCTAGGTGCGATAAAGCGCCCTCAGAGAACTCAATTTCTTTCTAGGCGCTTCACAATTGCTGCAAAGGGAAGCACCATTGAATGGTGAGTAATATCATGCTTGATAAACATGAATAACATGGTTAGAGGTGACATGCACAGGGTCAGCATGCAAATGTGGTTAGAGGCAGCATGCACAGTGTCAGCACGCACAAGCACATCAAGGACGAATCACAGGGACCCACTAAATGCCGTCCTAAATAGGTGTGTTTTTTTTAAGTTCTTTTTTAAACGTGGTCAAGTCTGGGGGTGTTGTGACGCAAGTCGGGAGTGAATTCCAGGCTTTGGGAGCATACGAACTAAATGCACATTCTCCCAAGGATTTGAGGTTTGTACGAGGTATTGGTAAACTGTTGGATTCCGAAAAGCAGATGGTGCGATGCTTGGCATGGTGGGGGAGTAGATCTGAGAGATAGGCTAGAGTGAAAGAAGGAAGTGACCTAAAAGTGAGCGACAAAACCTTGAATTTGATCCGTTGCTTGACTGGTAGCCAGTGCAGGTCGGAAGAAGTGGTGTGATGTGGCAACTGCGACGTTCACGACAGACAAGCCTAGCTGCAGAGTTTTGCACCATCTGTAATCGCCTGATCGCACATGCCGGTAGGCCAGGAAGCAGTGAGTTACAGAAGTCAAGACGGTTAGATCTTGCTCGATAAAGCACTGCTAATCAAAGCACTATAAGAAACTATCCAAGCAGAGCAAATGAGAAGCATAAACCCAGTGACTTTCGTGGGGGCTACATGCGGCACCGAGGAAATTTGCATAAGCTCGAATGCTGACCCGCTGCTGTGAGTGCGGCAGGCACTGGTCGACTATTGCAATCTGCCAGCTAAAAGATGAGCAGATCGTGGTGTCACGAGTCGAGATCTGCCGAGATGCAGTAAACCGCTGGAGCAAGACAAGCAACTAGCACAGCCAGTGGCATCGAACCAGCTATCGAGCAGCTCACCGAGATCATTCGTCGAGCTCCTGAGCGGCGGCTGTTGCAGTGTGCCCGCAGACGCATTGCTGAAATGGGTCAACTTGTTGTGCGACAGGTTGAGCGTTTCCAAAGAGGGCAGCATAAAAAGAATGCTAGGCACACTGGTCAGCTGGTTCCTGGAGAGGTTTATTTCGGTGAGGCTGCTACACAACACGGCACTGCAAGGGCAAGAGAAAAATCAGTGCCGTGCTTAGCGATCGCTATCATGATTGCGTGACTACACCGATTGCTCTTCACAGCGCTCTAGACCAATGCTTGCTGCTAGGCTACCGCTCTATTGCCCGAGCCGCCCACGACCCACAGGTAGGCAGACAAAGCTGAGAGTGAAGGCAGGAGATACCAGCATCCATCGCGAAGGCACAACGAAAGGGAACATGGACAATCTGAAGAGGGCATCGGTGCAAAACCACCAGTTAGCAGCAAGTACATTCCACACACTTCAAGCCGACTGCAGATGCCCAATTCAGGCCATGATGCATGACAAATGCACGTGCTGAAAAAAGGTCAACTGGCGTTTTCCCGGAAGGAAGTAGAAGCAAAGTCGACCAATGCGGCACAGCCACGGCAAGCATGCAAGAAGGACATTGACGAGGTGAAGAAAAAATAGAACAGACCAGGCTTGAATGAAGAGGCATGCAAACCTAGCTAAGTGTGGCTAGATAGTGTCCGACATCTTACCGAGTTGTCAGGCCAGGATTGGTATTAGTTAGCGATCTGTATCATGCTATGCATGGTAGTCAGAAAGCAGGCATACGAATGAAAGTTGGTACAAATGGTCACATGCTGCATGGAGCTGCTGGTCACCAATTCAGGTTCAACAAGTGCCGTATGCGTTTTCCGACGTTGCAGATTTCTCCAAAAACCTAAGTTCCTACGAGCATCGAATATGGAAACCGATACAGCTAAGACCTATTAAAAGTATATGTTTTTTGAATGCAGTTCATAAGCAATTACGTGCTTAAGGACATCTAAATGCTTGTGGCTTGAGCCTGGAGTCCCGTCGGATTGGTCCACCGCCTGCCGGTTTTAAACTTCCACAACAGAGTGCGCTGCCTCTGTAGCTTTGCCGACTCTCAGAACCTTAATATTCGGTACGATCGAGCCTGCCTAGTATTCATTTGCTATTACCACTCAAATGCATTCTTGGTTGTTGCTGCTTATGCCAGGGTTCATAAATTGGAAATCTCCCACAGGGAATCGCTAAGTCTCAGCATGAGAGGGGGTAAGGGCACACAGTCCAGCATACACAGTCTCGAGCCGTCCGGATCGCACTCCCTAAAACACTACTGTGAAGAAATCTAAATTTGTAGTCATCAGGCCTTCAGTAACACTGGTGACCACTCTTAAAGTTTGCCAATGCAATACACGTTCAATGTGCACTAAACCCCTAACAATAATCTCGATGATTTTATTTTGACTGAGACACGATTGTAAGTACCTAATTGCCAAAAATAACCGATGCCACCCCAAACAGGTAGTTCTTTCATTCACACACCGAAAGATCGATCAACACTGGCACAGGAGTAGCCATTGTTGCCCACTCCTCCCTTAATTTCAAACCGTCCACAATCCCCTTGCGTTTAAGGTGCTCGCCCCAACCAAGGTCTGGCTGAGGTCATGGGGTCGAGCCCCTAGGAATGTGTGAAGCGCCTGAATATAGGTTAAGCTCTCTTAGGGCGCTATACAAATGAACTATATTTATTTTATTTATAATTTATTTATTATAGTTATATTTGTTTATAATTTATTTATATTTATTATATTATTTATTATATATTATTTATTTATTTAATTATATTTATTATATTACATTTATTTATTATTATTTTATTTTTATTTATATCAAGTGGGAGACTTGAGAGCATAGATGTCAATATACATCATTCATCCAGGGAGCCTCTAAAGACTGGGGTGCTTGGTCCACTTGACTTCTTTTTACAAATTCAGACTCTCCCTCTTGCCTTAGTAATCACCAAGCATAATCTAGGCATTCATTTTGGTTACGTAACGTGCTTGCCTTTAACGACCAAGGTCGTGGGCTAGAGCTCAGCCCTGTGGTAAACGCACACACTCGAAGGCATACTCGAGCACGCACGCACACACAGAGAACCTGCTTGCCAAAATTTAAAGGTTGGTATCAGAACCTAGAAGTTGATGCCCAATGCATGGAGTGAAAGGCAGCAGATGACAGTGCATTGCTCACACCTACCTTTCTGCCGGGCCACCATCGACAGCAAAAAGCCAGTTGAGGCGAGATATCTCATTGGAAGAAGCATTAAGAAGCCGGATGTGCTCGAGGTTCCATGGAATGGCATACGGAAGCTCTTTGATGTGGTTGTGACTAATGTCGACGATGCCAAGTTCTCGATCAAAAAAGTCCATCAAAGTGCCGATGTCGAGGTCGTGCAGTCGCAACTGATGCCAGCATACGTCATATATTTCGTGTTCGGGCTAGCAGAAACACAAGAATTGCAGAACAAGTAGTGGGAAGCTTGCCAGCTGACAGTGTGTGCCAAGGCAGTAAAAGTGAAATGCGGCAGCCTAAATGTACGTAGGGGGAGCGATGGGACTGCCAGCTGGGTCTATTGCCAATGTGGCTTTTGAGATAACCTTAGCTGCTTGTTCTGATTCTGACGTGTACGGATCACTACATGGCGATCTTGTGGATGTGGATGTATGCACCAAACACAAATACAGCACACACACAGACAAACATAAGCATGTATGCTCACAGGTGAACAAACATATAACATGCAACCATGCAAACACACACACACACAGACAAAGATAAACGTTCGCACACACACACACACACACACACACACACACACACACACACACACACACACACACACACACACACACACACACACACACACACACACACACACACACACACACACACACACACACAAACACACATCTACTTCAGAGAATTGCTTCAGACCCGAGAATCCAAATGGCATGAGGTAATCTTTGCCACTGCTCGATGGAGTCAATCACTTCTGCATTATACTGCTTTAAAAATGTTGATATCATTAGTATCGGTAGTGGAGTCAATGTGCCTTTTAGACAAGGTTGAAATCAGCGGGTGATCCCACTGTCCGAACGACAAGTCTACGGCTGACACTTTCGAGCGACACTTTCACACATACATAACAAGACCTCTTAATTGCTAGGAGTTGAGTAAAAAATGCTGCTATCATGTACGCCTGATACATAATATTTTTCCAAACGTAGATACTACGACAGTGCATCTTTGTTCAACCTAATAGCTATATAAAAAGCTAGTTAGACGACCTAACCCTCAAGATTGGTTTAACCAACACTGATAAAGTTAAGTCTGCCTGTAATCTAGCCATACCATTCCAAAACGACTTGTCAATCAATAGATGAGCACATTTCTTCCACGGTCAAGTCAGCCTACTTTCAGTTAAGGAACACTGCCAAAATCAGACTTTGCTTAGATAGGAGTACTACAGCTAAACTAGTTCCCAGGTCAGTGACATAGCATCTAGATTAATGTGATAGCCTTTATTCAGGAGTCCCGGTCTGTGCCCTTGATCGTCTGCAAATGGTGCAAAACTCGGCAGCTCATCAGGACTGTCGTCAACGACGTAGCTGCCAAATTGCACCCCTCAGCACGAGCTTCACTGGCTCTGTAACAAGCACTGAATCGATTTCGAAATCCGCAGCCTGGTTTACAAGTCACTCCACTAGCGTGCATCAGCCTGCTAATCCGACCCCTTTGCTTCTCTAGTATGCTCTCGAACCACACACACTTCTACAGGATCTAGTCCCTCAATTGAAATGTTTTGGTTGTTGAGCCTTCAGCTCGTGTGCTCCAAAAGTCTGGAACTTGCTTCCGGTATGGTCACTGCTTACGATGAACCTTGCACCTTTTAAATCGCAGCTAAAGACGCACCTCTTCCGTCAGCTTTTCCTTTACCCTAGTGAACTTGTCTTCTTTCGTTCGGCCTGCTTTGCATGGCATACCTGTGCATTCTTCAGTGCATGTTGCTAGGCAGAGGTATCATTACCAGTAGGCACAAGTGCCGTCATGATTGCAGGGGCATCTTTGCTTTAGTATGCTGACCATACCATGATACTGCTTTGCTTTGGCTTGCTTGATACCGTGCATGTCACTAAATCTTGGGTATTGATTCTCTTGTAACAAGTTGCAAAGCACCAGAATAGAGATTAAGTTCCTTAGGGTACTATACAAATGACATATTTTTATTATTTATACACACAAGCTAATAATAATATTAGGACATTTGCATACTGCCCTATGAGGATAAAATCTCTTTCTAAGCACCTTGCAAATGCTGGAAAGGAATCGTGTCAATTCGGCGAGTGATAACATGCACAGTTTCAGCACGTGTAAGGACAATTCATCCATCAAGGACAATTCACACGGCAGGGGCAAATGCTACGAACAGCAGGTGTCTCTAGATTCTTTTTAAAATAATGTCAAGTTAAGGAATGTCGTAATCTCAATCTGGAGTAGATTGAGAAAATGCAAACTAAATGCACGGTCCCCAAAGGATTTTAGGCTGTTTCAAACACAGCTAAACGATTTGAGTCGTATGATCAGGCATATGATGCCTAGCCTGATTGGAGAGTAGTTCGGACAAGTAGACGGGAGCAAGAAAATGACGAGGGCTAACTACAAGTAAGTGACCGAAAAACCTAGACGGCGACGCTGTGCCCGATGAAGAGCCAGTGCACGCTATTTCCAACTGAACATGGATGCTGCTGGACCTCATGCAGCCCTTGTGGCACTCTGTTTGCCACCGTAGACATTGCCGGCAAGAGAGCAGGTGCGCATGACAGCATTCGAATGGCAGAGCCAGTGGTCAGCACGACCAGGACCCAAGTGAAAACACCAATTGAACGCTCAAGGAATCAGGCTGCTTCACGATACTACAGGCATGACGCCTTAAATGACTCAAGGCAGAGAAGCATTCTGCAGACGAGAGAACATTCCTCAGCCGAAGTCCAAAACTCGTCTTTCCGCCCACGGCATCAGCTTACGAAATGGTAATGGCAGCAGTTCACTTAATAGCCGGACTTCAGCAAATGTAAGGCTTGCAATAGATTACCTCATTGCAACACCAGATCACAAGGCGAGTAAATATGAAAGAATCGAGCTTAACCTTGTCGCAGCCAATTGCAGAGCAGCAGCGCACATCTTAAACTAGCACACAGGTCATCACTGATCACCGGGTAAGGTGCCCGCCGGCAATACTTGCCGAGAAGTCAAGGCAGCGGCACAAGTAGAGGTGGCAGCAGCAGCAGCATAGGTGCACGACTTACCCGAGGTGCCTGGCTGTCGCGCTGACGACGGGTGATGAATCGGCGCAGCAGCTCTGCCGAGGCATCCGGGTAGCTCATCAGAGCGCTACCAGTGAACTCGGCGCCGGAGCTGATGAGAAAGACAGCCACATCGATGCTTTTCACTGCAACGACGACGACCGTTGGGCGGTGCTGCAGGCAGAGTAAAGCAGCAGATTCGAGGCAGGGAGGTAGGCGGCGAGCTTCGACATGCGTGCATGGCTGCAATGCACCCCAGGTGCACAACAACCTGTCGTGGGTCAAGCTGACCAGCTCACTGCCCAGGAGAGCGCAGAGTCTTGATCTTGCCTGTGCTACCTATAGAAGGACTGCACGGGTGCATGCACTGCATTGGGTCAAAGTGTATGCAGTGCTGCGGATTGGTGAAGGGCCCTGATCCTGGCCTTCAGAATGCCGAAGCATATAAAAAATAGTTAAAAGTAACGGTCAGCCGATTCAACTGCCTCATACGTTAAGCACCAAAAGAACCTTAGCAGCTATCATCACCATGCTTGCAATAGTCAATAAGTAATGGAGCTCTGGTTGGTTGCAGAGAGTAATTTATGGCAGTATGGCTGCTTGCTTACGTGCCTCTGGAACTGTATTTCTAGAGGATTCACGAAAAAAAGAAGGAACGAGGTCCTTTTAAGGGAAAGAGATAATCATGCAACTTTCAAGAGTGCCCTCAATATATATATTCGTAAGAGTACTTCATTCAGGACGAGAGAGTGTGAAGTAGACATAAGACAGATAGATTGATAAGAAAATAGAGAGTTCAATAGAAAAAGAGATGAATAGATAAAAGAAGAGAGCATAAGAGCAAAAACTCAAAAAGTACATTGACTGATGCGGACAAGATGGAAGCAATCGAAAACATAACTGTACAAGTGAGGTGACTGAAGTGGTGGACTGAAGCTGAACACGTAGGGACCATAGGTCAACAAGGGAGATGCCTGCCCACATGCCATCTAACGTGCAATAGCCAGAATACAGGAAAAAACAGCATTTTACAAACGTTGCGCACAGACATGCACAAGAGACCGTGCCTTTAGTTCCTATGTTCCCAAAGCCTGAAACTCACTACCAACACACGTCACAACGTCCCTTGACATGAGAAATTTAAAAAGAATATTAAAACACACCTGTTTATTACAGCATTTGGTGGGTCTTTGTGATTCATCCTTCCCGTGCATGTACCGGCTTACAATATGCCTACTGCTTGCAGATGTTACCACTAAGCATTTGGTAATGCTTTATATGAAACATCTGTAAAGTCCCTAGAGAGAGAGATTCAGTTCTGTGAGGGTGCAATACAAGTGTATTTTTACTCTTCTTATTAATATTAGTAAGTATGGGCTCGCATCAGCTTCAGTGGGTGTGTTCAGATATTCTAGCAGCTTCTGATGTGCGTGGGTCACAAAAGATGCATCTAGTAGCACGACACATGCCAAATTGCATGAGGCGTGCTGCTCAACGGTTATGTTCACTACTGCCGCTACCGCTCACCGCTCAGAGCGATCTCCAGAGCAGTCGTTGCATCGCTGTCGCTGCCATTTTGTGAGTCCCGACGCCGAAGAGGCACGGTCAAATCTGCCGGGCCGCCGCAGAGGAACTTCTTCACCATGGGCACGCTGCTGCCGGTGCATGCCAGTGCAAGAAATGCGCGCAGCTCCTCGCTGGTCCATTCTACGGAGGTGGCGTCGAAGTGTCACTTGCGCTCACACAAATTCTGCGAGAGGCGATTCCGATGGGAGATTCGGCGAGCGAGGCCGCAGGGCAGAGGACGGCACAGCTGCTGCTGCTCACGAAACCGGCAAAAGCAGAGGCAAAAACGCTGCTGCAGTTCAGTTGCTTCGAGGCGGGGATGAAGGAAAGGGGAGTTGCATTTACCACTCTCAAACTCGGTCTCGAGAAGATTAAAGATCTGCAGGCACCCAGTGCAGCAGGCGACACGATGAGGCGACGATGCCGAGAAGAGGAGCCGCGTCCGCTCTGCGCTGCCCACCGGTCCGGGATCGCACTTAGCGCCGAGATCGATGAGACGACGCACGGTGGTGAGGTGGCCGCCTCTGCAGGCCAGATACAGTGGCGTCTCACCCTGAGGAAGCACGCGACGCCAGATGACACACAGAACGGAGGACCGAGCTGCTCGCACTACGGCCCACAACCGAAGCGCACGCTTTGCAGCCGCAAACACTGCCAGTGCCGAAGGTGGATGGCAAGCGCAGAGGCTGCAGAAAATGGCTATCGGCCGGTCGAGCGATGCCATTCGCAAGCAAGTCGTCCAATGCTATACTACTGCAACTACTAATATAAATAGGAGTATAAATAACAATAAGGTTATTGTGTAGCACGTTAAGAGAACCAAATCTCGTCAGCACTAGACACTTAACGAATGCTGGAGCCGAAGTCAATAGGTTAATGACATCAGGCCTGATGTCAGCACACATAAGCAGATAAAGGACAATGCACACAGAAAAACCGCCCATGCTCACCAAATTAGACTACAGCAGCCTTAGTAAGTTTCCACAAGTCAGTGCTAGACCTTACAACACCTTCAAAATCCCATTTACTTACCTGCTAAATCTGCCAGGCACAGTTGCTGGTTCCCGAGCTGACCACATATAGTTAAAAAGTTGCATCTTGTCGATTCACTTTGATTTAACCTATACAAATAGTTCTCCAGTGGTATTTGTACGTTAAGGGGTCTTCTGTATTGGGAATGCTGCTCACACAACAAGCATCAACTGAGGACAAGATGACAATTACTGATCAATCAACAAAGGTCAAGATTACTGGTAGCTACAGACCGAGTACCAATGCATCAGCAACAGCGGGGAATGTTAATACTAGCACATTTAACAGCCTCTTTTATATAGCAACAGAAGAGCCTTCACGGCTATCACCCCTGGTTGTGGTGGCAATAAAGGATCGCCCACAGAGGATTAGAACCCACGACTTGGGGACCGAGGTCGTGAAGAGCAACAGCATTACCTAGTGTGGCATCATGGCTGAGCTGTTGCTAGGTGATTTATGTCTAGCTTACGGTAGGCTAGGGTTGGTGGGGTCGAACACTAATATACGGCGTCAAAAGACCTACGAAAAACTTCAAATACCTACTGCAGGGCAACAGTACGGTTCGAACAATAAAGCTCTAACTTTCTTAGAGATTCTTTGAGGCATCATGGAACTTCAAAACTCTCAACGTTTTAATCTTTAGTTTTGTGGCAATGAATACGAATCCACTTCGTCTGGGGGATAAATACTCTCTGGACCGAGTCTACATATATGGATGCATGCACACACACGCACGCTCGCGTGCACACACACACCTATACACACATCTGGCGGAGTGCAAACTGAAGCATGCAATAGCAAGGAGTATGTGGCCAGCTAACACCATACCGATTCGAGAGTGGCATTGGCAAGGTCGGCAGACGAATCACCAATTGACAGCAAGTTGATCAGCAGGGCATCGTAGCCGTGCTGGCTAGCCAAGTGCACTGCTCCTGAGCGTGTGATGGCATCGACCAGGAGCTGATCACTTAGGCCCCGACAGTGCTGCAGCACCTCCAGCAACAGTGGAAGGTCGTCTGCCTCGGTGGCGCGTAGCAGCAGTGCAGCAGCTGCATCAGCCTCAACATCATAATCTGGGATCTCCACCTGCTGTGGCCAAAGGGTCGACTGCATAGACACCGAGTTTGGTGGTAGAGTCGGAGGCGAAGATACCGATATTGGCAACGCTGCACTGCCGGGCCGCTGGCTGGGTCTTACGATGGGCAGAGAAGCTTGCATGAATGACTTCGACATTGGGCCAAGTCAGTCACTTGCCAGACGACAAGGTTAAATTGCTATATTCCTGTAGCACCTTAGCTAACGCCACACTGGGCGGCATGCAAGCTAAAAAAAAAAGATCGTGAGCACATTTGTATTACATCAAGTGACACAGTCACAATGGGGACGACATGCACAAGGGAAGGAAATAGCGAGGCGAGCACAGACACTCACACGTATATATCTAAAGCTAAGCATATATATACTCACGCAAAAAAGTCTTGTCCTACCACTACAAATGAACGCTTTAGTCAAATGGAGCCGGAGATCCTAGCGCAGGCAGAGGATGAAGCAAGCCGAGTGACGGCAGCAGTCAAAGTGAAAATAGATGCTGCTCGTAGTTAGTGCATTACGAGTTCAAACTGCAAAAAACAATGTTTACTAGGGATTTTTTTACATTTAAACATGGCTTTCGATGACCTCACAAGTCTGCAATTTTTATTTAGTATTTCGCTCAGTGTGAGCTCTCTTCTATTTGCACAGGCACTGTGGGGATTCGGGGAGGGAATTCCCTACCCACTGCCATAGGGTTCGTTTTGGCCGATAGTTCAAGATGCCTAGGAGATCATCGCTCGACAGCTCCAAGAAAGGATGGCAGCAGGCCTTGCACGAAATGGACCTAAGCAACCGAGAAGTGGCACGAACTTGTAAAAACCACCCACACGGTGGCAAGCTACAATCTTGAAAAGCTTAACATGCACGGCAGTATAACTAGTAGACCATGCAGCTCTGGTCGGCCAAAGAGGGTGGGACGACTTTCACTTGACGGTGCTGGCTCTTCGGCGATGGAAAGCATCACTCTCAGTCGCTGATGACCAATAAGAGTGCGGTCATAATCAGAGCGACAGCTCGCAGGAGGTTTTCCAGCCATGGCTTATTGGGAAGGGTCGCCAGACACAAGCCATTGCTTACCGAGTGACACGGAAGAGCTTGTCTCAGATGGGTCCCAAGAAACTGCCCACTGCATCGCAGACATCTAGAGTCGAGTTTTATGGACCAAAAAGTCAAAATTCATGCTTTCTGCTAACAGCGAACAAAGAACACCCACAAGTCGTTTAAAAGATTAAATGTACCACTCCGACTTTATTCGATCAACAGTGAAATTTGATGGTGGACATGTCATGGTTTCCAGTCGTTGTTGCTCCTCCGATGTCGGAATTCTGCACCGTATAAACAGACTTATGTAATGTATCTCTATCTGTAACTCCACAAAGTCATAAAAACCGTGTGGGTGTTACGCAGGAGAGTTTTGTATAGCGCACTCACAGCCTAAGCGGCTTTCGGTACGCATTCGGTAGCCAACAGACTTTGTCTCACGCAACAAAGAGAAAGTGAAGAGCATAGCAGAGTCAGGAGAGCAGTTGAGGTAGGGTAGTGAGTAGCATGGAAGTAGCAGCTCAGGGCCGCTGAAATAGATGAGCCATAGTCGGCAGTAGGAGAGTAGTTGTCGTTGCGTAAGAATTGTGGAAGCGAGCTCCACAGTCTAGGACCTGCAGAGCTAAAGCTTCTGTCGCCAACCGTCTTTAAGCGGAGGAATGGGACAGCTAATTTTTTGTCCACACAGGACCTGAGGGCGAGAACAAGCTGAGACTGATGCAGCAGTTCAGCTAGGTACGAAGGAGCCAAGCCGTGGCTTGTGCCTTGTGGGTCAGCGTAAGAACTTTGCTCCGTATCCTTTGCTCAACCGGCAACCATCCTAGCTCTTATGGACCAGCATGTGTACACCAACGTGGTAAAAAATGCCGATGTTCCAATTGCTTGAGCTCTTCTGGGGGAGAAACTAGATTTGACAGCAGATCAATGACCAGAGCACCCAGCAACAGCTTCTAAAAGGTTTTTCGTTGAAGCAGCTGTCTGAGTCTGGCCCAGTCATACCCAAATCCCAAGGAGCATCTCTGGGATAAGTTGGAGCGCCGTCTAAGATCTGATGTGTGCCTGCTATGTCTCAGAAAGAGCTGTTTAGTCGGCTCAAGTACTAATAGGGTAATATTACGTAAGAGACTATTGAAATGGACTCTATGCCAATATGTATAAGGGAGGTTTTATAATAATAATAATAATACATTTGATAAAGCACCCTCAGAGAACTCAATCTTTTTCTAGGCGCTTCACAATTGCTGCAATGGAAGCAAGATCAAATGGTTAGTAGTTACATGCTCAGTGTTAACAAGCATAACATGGTTAGTGGTGACATGAACACTGCCAACAAGCACATATGGTTAAAAAAAATCCT
Source organism: Cristatella mucedo (assembly GCA_009760855.2). Lineage (NCBI taxonomy): Eukaryota > Metazoa > Bryozoa > Phylactolaemata > Cristatellidae > Cristatella > Cristatella mucedo. Next base: position 919,215 of record WPIO01000027.1, on the reverse strand, counting down.
AGCTGCTTAAACAGCCTCTTTTTGTATAGCGACAGAAGAGCCTTTACGGCTATCACCACCGCTTGCAGTGGCAATAAAGGATCGCCCACCACAGGAATCGAACCCACGACCTCGGGACCGAGGTCGTGAAAGCAACCGCCTTACCTAGTGTGCCATTACGGCGTTAGAGGTAACATGCAGTGTCAGCCTGCATAAGCACACAGAGGACAAGTCACAACGACCAAAGAAATGCTGTTAGAAACAGATTTGTATTTAGCTTCTTTTGATAGCAGTAGAGCTTTCTGGCTATCCTTGCCATCAGCCCATGTTCGTTGAGCCTTTGGCAAACTGTTTGCTCCTCACCGTGAATGGTTCCGGTGCTAAGCTCGAGCGTTTTGACATGAACTCGAGCTGTCAAAAAATGGGCTTTCAGGCACTCCATTTTCAGGAGCCAATCACCCCTCCTGGTAAAAGCCCAAGGGCTTCCAGATGCAAATGCAGGCCTGCATGCCAATTAATATTAATAATAATAATAATTCATTTGCCCCAAGAGCATCGAATTTCTTTCTAAGCACTTTACAGATGCTGTATAGACAGCGTTGCCAAATGATTGGTGGTAACATCCACAAGCAGCAGGTATAGTGCAAGCAGGCACATGCACACGATTTTTTTTTATTACCCCTAGTGCGGATATTTTCAGAATGTATTATAGGATATAGCATTTTCACTTATTCCCAGCAATCTAACGGTCTCTCGGTTGCTAACATTCAAGATGGAAAGACCACAGTCGGTCACTTACAAAATCCTTAAGGCATCCTCCCTTAGCCATAGCTTCCTCAGCTGTGCGCGCACACCTATCTACATGGTCTGCCAGTTGCAGTCAAGGTCACCGTGTGTCGGCCCAATTTCCTCAGTGTGCTAGCGCGTGTCCAGAAGAACCATAGTTTCTATTAGATGAATAGCATTTGCAAATGCAACTCAAAGGTATCCGGCAACGTTTCAAGGTACTACAACACTAAATATAAATAAATTTAATAATATAAATAAAATATAATAATAATAATATAAATAAAATAAATAATATAAATGTGTTTTTAGCTTCTTTTGATAGCAGTAGAGCTTTCTTGGCTACCCTTGCCATCAGCCCATGTTCGTTGAGCCTTTGGCAAACTGCAGATTTTCAAGCATTCTTATAGCGCAACATGCCAACGAGTAAGCCGAGTAATACTTCCAGCCTACCTCACCAAAATTCGGAACCGAAGCCGGTTACTAAGTGGGCATCAATAAATACACCTACTTCCGGGTTTCTTGGGTTTAGGCCACTCGATGTAAAAAAAAAACCCAGGCGATAAGTGTCACGCCACGAAGCTAATATTTCTGCGAACCAGCCAAGCCAGAAATGAAAGGTCGAATGTGAAAGTATCAGTTCACGAGCACTTGCAATAGCCATAGCGAAGGCATTAGTCACTTCTCGACTTGTCTTCTGTTTAACTGCCTTTCGGGCTATCGAATTTTTCGTTATATCTTTCGACAGTTCACCGTGTCAGCTCAAACAACCAATGGCAGCCTTGTGTGAGCGTACCACCTGAATCACATGTGCCAGTCAACTTGCTCGCCTTCTGCTGACCCCCAGTCCATCATCAGTCTTTTGGAGTAGGTTAGGAAAGTCTCCAGGCATCCAAAACCTCACGATGCTCAGGTCAATAATGACCAAGACAGCAGAAGCAGTTTCAAATGTTGCTATGGTGAGAACAAGCAAATTGATATGTGACAAAGAATTTCAGTCACATTTCAAGCCAAACTACTCAACTGAAATGGCCCTTGCTAGCAAAACAAATGGTAGGTAGGCTACAGCTATATTAGGCTGGTAGGGTGACTGCCCAGCTTCCAAACGTTCTTGCAGTACCTGACTCAATCTGTTCCTCCAAGCATCTATGTATGGCACAGGACCAAGGGTCAGGAGATTTCTAATCAAGTGCTGACACGGTCTGAGTCCTAGCTTTCAGAGACAAAGAGCAGGGCAAAAATCTGCTTCGATGGATCTTATACATCGTGGCCTTAGCCCCTTGGACTCCCTGCTTGGTCTCACTTTGTTTTTCATTTATGTGGTCCAAGCAAGACAGATTCTTTAGAGTCACAAAATCGATTCCATTTGTTTTCAGAAAAGTTACCAAAGAAAACCCAACTACAACAATCCTCTTGCTAAACAGAGGCACCTTTGGCTATTTACAGACAAGGTAGATGTATGTCTCACTACATTTACTATTGAATGTTATCGAATTTTCCAAAATTCAAGTGGCAAAATAAACAAAATACTGCTCATTAGAAACTTAAGCTAACTACCAGCTAGCAAGCCTGCAATTGTAATTGGGATAGTAAATTGGAATGATCTTTAAAAATGCCCAGTTTCGAAAGATTCGTGCACACGACTGCCTGCTTAGATCATTATTTAATAAAAAAAAAACTATGGAAGTAAAGAAGTACACCATCTGGGTTTCCACTGCTAAATTAGCTGATTTGCTAGTGCTTAGCAAGATTTTGACTACTGCGACTTGTTAAGTTTTCCTAACTGCAAAACTCGGGAGCCACTAGGCTAGCACTCAACTCTGCAGCCCTGCCAGTCTGTTCAACGCTAAATTTGCCCATATTTAACCTTTACTCAAATCCATATAATGGCTTCCAGAAAAATACTGCAGCAATCAAAATTGCTGTGGCTTGCTCCTAGAGCCACGGAATGACGTGGCCCAGGATTCCGGCTAAGCCTCAGCAGCATTACAAACCACCTCAGAGCTTTCAGAAGAGTTGCTCATTTTGTACAACATGAATTATTTTTTGCCAATTACAGGTCCCAAAACCGTGCAATCACTGCCATCCATCTTATGCTGAGGCAGCATTTATGCTCCCAGCTCAGACAGCCACCTTTCTGTTAATCATGATTTCGTTTGTGTTGTGTCTTGTCTCAAGCTGCTTCTCTCATGATTAGTCGCCCACCACAATTATGTGGCCTCAGTCCTTATTAAACTATAGCCCCACTAGCAGAGTGAATTTTGTAAATTTCTTATGCAGTGAAACCTACTCTCCTGCTGCCGACTATGGCACATCCATTCCAGCTGTCCTGAGCTGCTACTTCCATGCTACTCACTACCTCAACTGCTCCCCTGACTCAACTATGCTTCTCACTTTCTCTTTGTTGCATGAGATGAAGTCTGTTGGCTACCGAATGCATACCGAAAGCTGCCTAGGCTTTGAGTGGGCTATACAAACTTTCCTGTGTAATACCTACATAGTCTTTGTGGCTTTGCCGAGTTACAGATGGAGATACACACAGAGGAGAGTAGATCTAAAGGCCAACACACGTCTCCGAGAAGGCAAACCGACGAACACAGCTCCCACCCAGCTGTAGCTGTCTCTGTTGTGAGTATCTGCTCCATTTAACTACACATTCTCTTGCAAGTACCGCCTCTCTAGCACTCACCAACAACTAGCACATTACTATCAGCCTGAGAAGCCCTCTATACGCACAGACTGGCCACTCAGTATTAATTGCAGACAATGATCCCAATAACGAAAACGGATGCTCTTGCTGGTGAATGGTCACCGAGGACGACGTAAGCTATGGTCCAAGCCTCGGCAACAACAAAAAGTCTATCTAATTGCACATGCTACACCTGATATACCTTGAATTTGCAATGAACCCCGGCTAAGTCGTGTTGCACACATGACAGTGAAAACGTGAATTTGGGGACTAAGCATGCAGAGAGTGAATAGCAAATCCTGACTGCACCAAGAGCAAATGCAGCCTGCTGTAGCATGTTGCACTTTTTACAAAACTGTCAATGTTTTGAATAGCTTCAGGTCACCCCAACGATGTGAACATGATGGCCGGGAAGCACCAGATTGAACCCACATGCTCCGTTACAAATAATAAAATTAATGTGATTTTATGTGAATTTTGCAAAATAGTGTGAATCTATACGATTTTTAACAAAAAGATGGACGTATGTACCTGCACGGTTTAGTGCAAGAACATACAGCATCAAATGAAAATATGCACAAACAATTGTGGTGCAGTTCTGAATAATAATAATAATAATAATACACTTGATAAAGTGCCCTCAGAGAACTCAATCTCTTTCTAGGTGCTTTACATTTGCTGCAAAGGAAAACGTGATTGAATGGTGAATAATATCATGCCTAATAAACAACATGAGTAATATGGTTAGGGGTGACATGCACACGGTCAGCATGCAACTGTGGTTAGTGGCAGCATGCACAGTGTCAGCAAGATTAAGTACATAAAGGACGAATCACAGGGACCCACTAAATGCTGTCTTAAATAGGTGTTTTGTAGTTCTTTTCAAATGTGGTCAAGTCAGAGTATGTTCTGATGCAAGTCGTAGTGAGTTCCAGGCTTTGGGAGCATACGAACTAAATGCACAAGTCTCCAAAAGATTTGAGGTTTATACAAAGTATTGGTAAACTGTTGGATTCCGAAAAGTGGTGGTACGATGCTTGGCCTGGTGGGAGAGTAAGCCGTGATGGCACACTAGGTAAGGCGGTTGCTTTCACGGCCTCGGTCCCGAGGTCGTGGGTTCGATTCCTGTGGTGGGCGATTCTTTATCGCCACTGCAAGTGGTGGTGATAGCCGTAAAGGCTCTTCTGTCACTATACAAAAAGAAGCTGCTTAATCAGCTAGGAGTAGATCTGAGAGATAGGCAGGAGCCCAAGAATGAAGTGACCTAAAAGTGAGCGACAAAACCTTGAATTTGATCCGTTGCTTGACTGGTAGCCAGTGCAGGTCGGCAAGAAGTGGTGTGATGTGGCAACTGCGCCGCTCACGACTGACAAGCCTAGCTGCAGAGTTTTGCACCAGCTGTAATCGCCTGATTGCACATGCCGGTAGGCCAGGAAGCAGTGAGTTGCAGAAGTCAAGATGGGATGTCACAAATGCGTGGATCAACTTCGAAGTGGTATCCTTATCTAAACAAGCCCGAATTTTAGCAATTTTATGTAGCTGAGAGTAGGCAGACTTAACTGTAGAGCTGATGTGGTCTAACGAGAGGTCACTTTGGAACATGACACCCAGATTTCGTACAGATTCAACAGGAGATATGCTGGCAAAGCCGATTTTGAGGAAGGCTCACATGAAGTCTAAAAAACACTTACAGGAGAGCCTGGTGCACTATTTGCACCAGGTTGAGTTACATCATTTTTAGCTTGGCTATTCAGCCACCGTTCGTTGAATCTCTTGACTGTTCAAGGAAATAGCAAATATGTAGACATCAACATTGCAGGACTTGAGATAACAGGCAGTGTCAAGGAACATGACAAACGATAAAAAAAGAATGCAATATAAGAGGTCAGGAAGTCATTCCAGGGCTAACCGTCGTGCGTAAGCTGAGGAGCTAAACTTTGACATGATATGGGCCTACCGTATGTGCAAAGAAAGTTCCCCAGGCTTAAAGTTCGTAATAGAAAACTATCCAGCATAACACCAACTGACTCCTTTTGGCCATGTGGAAGTACAGGTGTTGATGGATACTCGCTAGCAGCACGAGGAGGATGCTTCATCAGTGACACCACTGCCTTCACCACCAACCACCTGTTGTGCTAGACGTACGATCTTCGAGCAGGATGGTATAGATGATAGTAAGTAGCGGCTCACGGAACGGTCGTGAGCAGTGTGGCCTTTAAATGTTTGCCTAAGCTAGGAAACCCAAAAATCAATCTCTACACTATAACGAGAAGACCTGTCCAAGCGTCTGTCCACGGTCAAGCTCCTGCTGGGGTTAAACCCTAGGGTCACTCGGCTACTTCGGGCGCTAACTCTACGGATACGTAGATTTCAAACCGCTAGCATTCAGCCAAACTAAACAACCTGATCTCGACGAGGTCTCTGATCGGCGTGTTCGTAGGAAGGTGGCCAACTGTTGCAGCATCACTGAACACCAGTGACACGAACTGCAGTGCAAGCCGTTAAAAACACACAAACTGTGCAACACAAATACGACTTACCTGTTAGTATTGCAATCGCGAAAGCACGACTTCACCGACGTACTTCGACTGTCTTTGGCATTTCCATGCGGGATAGGTGTGGCGGGTCCGCGAGAAGGAAGGGACTTTCCTTATCTACGCGCACCCCTAAACCAAGCCAGCCCACGCCAGCCGTATCTTCTGGTTCCTCTTAGTCTGCCTATCGATTTGTGTAGGAGTGGCCCTCTGAGAAAGTTCACTCCATCTCAACGTGCACGCATCTTTTAAAATTTAGAAGTTATGTTTTTTATTTATTTCTTATTGATTGATGTTGCTATGAAACTTTAGACATTCGCACGAACCCCGCTAAAGCTTCGACCGGCATCCTTCACCGTAGAGAAATGTCAGGGTTACTGATGACGGTGCGGTGCTTTGGGGGACTTGTTTTGCTTTATTCTGTCGCTGTTGCTGCCACCGATCATCCCGGCGACGTGGTCGAATTTGATGTAAGACCCGGCGGACAAGTGCAGGAATACAGCCGAGACTTGGTGGGTACTAATAGAATGCTAGCATGTGCGCAGTGCATGCAGTTACTTGCTACCTGGTTTGTTCCGACGCGAAGCTACGTAATCTGACATACCGCGGCCGAAGCGGAACAATTTTCCGATAATTTAAGCTGTTTATCGCCGCATCAGAATATTCTCTCTTCTTACTGGTCTGATATACACATTCCAGCCGCTATGCGTTGGTAAGAATTGGTTCCGGCCAGATGCCGCCGAGGGCTGATTTCACCGATTGCAATTCAAAAGATGACTCGCTGTATTCTCCTTGAATTGTTTTCTTGGTTATGCCCGGTCGTCCCCGGCTTCTTTTTGCAGTTTTAGGTCGCGGCGAGCCAACTCTAGTAGCACAAAAGCGGCCTTTGTGGAGCTTGATTTTTGCGGCAGTCGGGCGAAGGAGCTATTTTCCTATAAGTCAGGGTAAATCTTACCTGCAAGGGCAAGCCTATCCAAGTTTGCTGTGGGTCAGCCCTTGAAATGGCCCAATGCAAATCGGCCGGTCGCTGACGCGTGTCTAGCATCGCCCGACTGGATAAGCCTTGACCTCGAGTTGACCAGGCTTAAGCCGCGTTTTCACGGTGCGTCGTGCTTCGGTCCTGCTTCAGTCTTTGGTTCATACGTCACCTATATTTGGCTAGGCGGTCCGAGACTGATGGAAGACTGAACGAAGGCGAAAGAAGCTGAGCATGGTTCTACTTCTTGGCAAAGACGGAGGCAAGAGAGAACACACTATCACTGGTGCAGTCAAGGGCACGCCTTGCCTTCTGCATGGCTTTGAAAAGCCTTGAGGACGTCATGGCAGGCGAAATCGCGCATGCATTCTACCAGTCAGTTTATAAAATGCAATTCACATTTGTATGGCCCCCTTAGAGAATGTAATCTCTATTCAGGTGCTTCACATAGGCCCGTGGAGCTCGAGCCCACGACCTCGGCCATACCTTGGTGGTTGGGGCGAGCCCCTTAACCACCAAGCCACTACGAGCTCTTCGTGGATCAGATTGTGGAGTGGCTGGCAAAAATTAAATCGTGAAGGGTTTTAAGTTCACCCAGAGATGCATCGCCGAAGGCCACTTTATGCCTTTCTAACGAAAGCAATTCTCTTATGACCAATGGTGGTGGAGCTAATAGGCGGCTAACAGGAAGCAAGAAGGTTAGAAGTAAGCAAGACACATAGCAAAGTGTCCATGTAAAATTCCTAACAAGAAGGAAGACCAAAGTAGGAACAAAGCAAGACGGATTTGTAAACCGGACTTAAGGAGGACTGTGCGTGAGAAAGCTGCTGATCACATCAAACTGCTCTGCCTTCAACAGAGGGCAATTTTTAATTTAGGCCTTTTTGTGCTAGGACGTTGCTTGCAAGTGTAGCGAATTTAGGCCGCCAGCATCCAGCTTCAGAGACAGTGGGAAATGCTTGCGTGAACACGTTCCGTCTGGAAGCTGATTAAGATCCGAAGTGTTGGAGTCAATGCTTGCTGCGATCGGCTAAAGAGTGCAATACTCCACACTACCAAGCTGCATTTTATGACCGTGGCGTGTGAGCTATTGTCAGATCCGTTTGGTTGTGATTTTAGCTCTCAATCCTCCCGGGATGTCTTCTTATTCGTGGTATCAGGTATTTGTTGTTTTGAATTGGTTCAAGTAGGTCTATACTACCTGTGGTGGTGAATACGGTTTGTTTCAGGCACCCGATCGGTCAGTAGAACAAATGCAATTATTGTGTATGCGATGTCAACCAGCCTGTGATTTCTAATTTATGACTAGCTTAGCTGCCAAGCTCGCATTGCCACGGTAAGCTGCTGTATGTGCATGTCGATAGTAGCAGATGTTCAACCTCTATGGAACATGCGGAAACGATGTTAAAATCTTATGGCATGTCGTTTGGTATACGCTACATCGTATCCCATCCACCGATTTAAGTTCCTGCTACTGCCAGCGTTTTTCTCTGCCCTTCCATTTTAAAAATCTAGTTCAGTTTGCAAGAAACTCGGCTTACTTGCACTGCTTTAACATTCGAGAGTCGCCCATTCCTTAATTTAGGTTGTTCCAATTGATGATATTGCTGTTTCACGTTGACAAGACCAGGTCATGCCCAAATAAAAGAAGCAGTGCTGGTGCATTATGTCGTGTGCTTGGTTTCGCCCATAATTATATGTGCATTTGCTTGTGTGTGTGTGTGTGTGTGTGTGTGTGTGTGTGTGTGTGTGTGTGTGTGTGTGTGTGTGTGTGTGTGTGTGTGTGTGTGTGTGTGTGTGTGTGTGTGCGTGTGCGTGCGTGCTTGTGTGTTTGTGTGTGTGTGTGTGCTCGTGCGTGTTTGTGTGTGTGTGTGCGCGTGGGTGCGCGAGGGCCACACGCGATCATGAAATTACATTAGGACCGTGAATGAACTGGTAGGGCAAGCTATGAAACAAGAAGTGTGCGCCTATCTTACGAGTCACTCCATTCTTGTTATTTGTTGTTTGTGTATTGACTGCCACTTAATTATCTCTTTTTTAGAATGGTGTATCGTGCACTTTCAAGTATTCTTGTCAAGGCGGCACAAAGGAGGTATTGAACCGCATCGAATTTGGCACACTTGCCACTGAGTGTCTTCGATCGTTGCTTGAGCACTGTTGCTAGTGGGCTGTGGTGTCTGCTACTCCATTGGTTATCCGCTCGTGATTCTGCTTAGCTATCCACTGTGGGTTGTATTGCCAACCAGCCATGCTAGCTGCAGGTGCATTGCATTTGTCAGTGGTTGAATTTCGAAGTCAGCGGTTGAATCCCGAGTGGCTGAGTCGTATGTGTGAGGGCTGATCTTGTACTGGGCTGCGTGTTCCAGCCTATCTCGTCCTAGATCGGTGCGAGTTCATTTTTGTGAGGGTTTGGGGAATTCACCTTTCTGGTTAGTTTTCCTAAGATGATCTAGAATTGATGAGCCGTGTTGGCTAATTATCATAATTGGAACACTTGCCATCAACAAAAAAAAAGAAAACGAATCTGTTATAGTAGAGTGATGTGGTTTGTGGGTACTTTTCTTGCCCTTACTCACTATCTTAATGCACGCCCCATCGAGCACGTTCATTTGATGCTACTATTCTTATCGCTACCACGTGATCGCATGTCCGGCTTGTTCCACCGTTTTAGACATGGACTTTTGTCATCAAGGCCAGTAAAGACAAGAAAAAGGTGCTTTGCGAGATAGAAAGAGCAGATGGGAAGTCATACTTATTCTTTGGCCATTTTGCAGTGCATCTTTCGGGTGCAGAAGTAAAGAGTGTGAAGGCCTTTGTAAGTATAGCATATCCTTCGGTGTGCTATCTGGTCAGCATCTTCTCTGAATCCCCGAGGCTTGATGCCTTTGCCATGCTCTACGGGTCGGTTGTAGACCTACTGGGCAAGTCTGGGTATGTACGGTTCACTCGGCTGTACCTACACTCAAGTCCATGAATATTTTTGCACCTCGAAATACCCTTATTTCCGAGGCCCCTGCTTCTGACTGCTGCCTAGTCTCACATGAGGTTAGTGGCCCGAGGAGGTTAGCGGCCCGAGGAGGTTAGTGGCCCGAGGAGGTTAGTCCTGGGTCTTAGCCCAGTAAGGTGCTCGCTCTTCACGATCGCGGTCGTGGGTTCGAGTCCAACAGTGGTCGATCCTTTATTTACCACTGCAACGGTGTTGATAGCCGTGAAGGCTCTTCTGCCACTGCAATAGCTCACTGCCAGTGGACTCGCTTCACTGAGTCCTAGTAGCTCCACCACGGAAGACAACGTTGTGTTATCTTGCTGCTCGACGGATGTTTGCCACCTTGCCTCGTGACCCAAGTGTGCCATCTTTCGGCTTGACGGACTTTCTCGCCTTAATATGCCGGTATATAAATGAGGCTGTTAAATCACCTCAACCATTTTTAACGCTTAGCAACCGAAACTATATCCACATTGTATGGCTACCGATCAGCTGGGCTGTAAGAGTACAGCAGTAGTACTAATGCTATACAATAAACCACTTTAGTCTAAAGCGGGAGAGTGTGTGGAATTTCCACTGTATGCTCGCCACTCCAATTCTTCATATCGCCATCCCGACCGTAGCCAGAGTTGCTGTACAATTCCATAGATGAAAGAGAGCTCGTGTTCGATAAGGGTATATTATTGCTAGCACTCCATGAACAAGGAACCAGCATCAGAAATAACTCTGATCTTCTTGGAGTGAGATTTAACCTGGCTAAATACGCCAAGAGGTGTTCAAGTCAAGCGGATGCCGCCAAGGACCTTTAAATAAGAAGGTGCAGCCAGAGGATCTTTCGCCGACGAGACCTTTGCTGTCCCATAGCAAGCCTAGATTGGCGCTGTTCTTGCCGGAGCTGGAAGTCCCTGCGGGAACTGCAGTTGGCCTGCTACCGGTGAGTCGTCGACTTGCCTTTGTGAGCGTCTTTCGGCGGCTCGGGTAGAAGACCATTTGGCTGTGTAAACTGTGAGAAGCCGAGAGGCCAAATTGGCCCTCTGGATGATTCAAGACGGATGCTTGTTCTATCGAAATGATAAGAGCAAAGGTAATCTCTCTTGAATAATAAAGCGTTGCCTCTGCATTAGCCAAAGACAAGGTGAGCAGTGTCACGAAGACTGCATGCAAGCATACTATTAAAATAAGGCCGCCTACCATAGCAAGGCATGCTGTTAAACAAGGCTGTGGCGTAACCTTATTTTCCGTTGCCGGTATCCGGTCGGTATACCTCATTCCTGCCATTGTGAGCCAGATTTGTACGTAAGAGATGTCCATCGGAAGACGGGAATTCTGTCTGCCAGAAGTCTCTTGCTTGATGAATTGATGTATCTGCCGGATAATGACCCACATTGTGCTGCGAATTGAATCAGAGAACAATCGTATCGCTCGGCCGTTACCGTCCTGGATTGGTCCCGTCAGTCACCCAATTAAAACCTCAGCGAGCATGTAAGGGATGCCATAGACCAGCGTCTGAGTAGTAATCCAAATCGGCCTGCCCCGGCAGACGATCTTTCAGAGCGGTTTCGAATACTGTGGCGTTGGTCGCCCACGACACAGTTAAGAAGCTGGTGGCTTCGATGCACAGTTGGGAGCAGTTGGTCATCAAGAACCACAGGAGGCTTACTTATTAATGACTAAGAAGTTGGATATATTTTATATACATCTTAAAAGCTTACCAGAAACTGCTAAACAAGCTCGTTTTGATATTTTTTGCTCCTGGTTAGCAGACCAAGGTCGTATCGTGCACCATTTGTTACCAATGCTGCAGCGAATATTTTGCATTCAGGCGGCTCTTTTAACTCGTGGTGGTTCTTTGTTGGTCAGGAGTTCACATAAATAAAAATATTTGAGGTGATATCCTATTTAATGGCGTGTGCATTTTTCTCACCAGCTCTGCAAATAGCCTGCTGGTTAGGATGCTGGCTTCACCTCTCAGGCCTCCATCGCAATTTTCTCTGTCAGTGTGACTAGTTAGGTTTGCTGGTTTCCTGCCCGTGGATGGAGCAATTCGCGACCAATGTCCTGCGACACTTGGGACAGCCTGTCGTAATCTATGAATCGTTTTAATGGCGGACTTCGTGTATGCTACTAACGTGTTGTGAGCAAGACTGAGTCGGCCATAAACGTTTCCTGCATGGGTAGTGAAAACGCCCACGCGAGGAGGAAAGTTGGATTCACGAAGGAGGAAAGTTGACCGTGTTAGCGCAGCTTTAGTCGTTCTCCATCGGCCAGATCTTGGGCGTTGAGATGAATAGTAGGGATTTGATAATGTCATTTACACAAATGCAGTAGGCTTTCCAAATTTAATAATAATAATACATTTGATATAGCACCCTCAGAAATCTCTTACTAGGCAATTTACATTTGCTGCTAAGGATATTGTATGCAGTTGGGCTGTCGTAGCTGAAGTTTACATTGCCTGCCACCTTCTAGCTGGTGTCGATGGCAGCACCGGCAGCAGCCATTGAATTGACGAGAGTGCCAGAAAATCTAGTATCCGTTGAAAAGTTCTGTTGCATGCTGCATAATGTGCACCCTGTGACCGCAGGCCCTTGATCACGTTTTAGAAAGAAGAAGAGACTCCTTTGGAAAGTGTGGAGTACATTGTTGACAGGCATGCAAACGCAGGTGAGTTGCAACATTTTTCCTTTTCACTGTCGTGCTGCTAGCAAGCATACTAGCACTAGCAAGTTGCAGAATTTCCTCTTGTTTTGGCAGCCGTTGCCGTCTCTTCTCATTGATTGTTTTCTCTCTGATTTGCATTCATACAGATACAAATTATAGAAATCTGATTGGCCAATGTCCCGGGCACATGCTTCCAGCGTGCTTGGATGTGGAAGTTTTTACTAGTAAAGCATCATCTAGCCTTTAGGTGTAATTGGAAAATAGGAAGAGTTTGCCCTAGGTCCAATCCAGGTCCTAATGTAAAGTTTAGGGACACTTGTGGTCTTAGCCCTATTGTTCATTGCCAGCCCTGTAGGCTTCAACGTGTACATCTTGTTTCAGTGGAATCGAATGGTCAATTCAAATCTCAGCTAAGCCGAGTCCGCATCACTGCAAGTGTGATTGGCAACAACCATCTCAACAGCAATGGCAACGACGAGTTATGATGTTTGTATTTAATGTGTATATCTCTTTTTGTTTGGAAGGAATAAAGCCAATAGGCTGCAAAAGTTTGTCGACCTGCTTTCAGTGGTGCTGCTTTCTCCCGAGCCTGTCCTTGTTTGCTGCTACTCCTTAGCTTTGGTAATCTATCAAGCCATGCAGGTTTATGCAGTTTTTCTGAGTGTTGGCAGTTCCCAAAGCCTCTGTTCTGTCAGCATTCGAACCCCTGTTACGTGTTATAATTTATTGGCAGAGTGATATCTGCACGTATTCGTGGGTGTGTTTGAGCTTGTGTTAGCAGCCAGTTACCCTTGTGCATCGACACACTAGGGCAGTCAATTATGGCTAGGAGCTGAAGTAGGCCTTCTCTACCCTTAGCGGTTAGCCTAAGGATAAGGTTGTGGCATTTCACGACCTAGGTAGTAGTTTTGAGTGCTTCTGCAGGAAATTCTCTATTACCTGGTGAAAACTGGGAGATAGCCACCAACGAACTTCTGTATCTATATGGGCTATTATCAATGGGTATATACTAACCACGAGCAATGTGGCCACCTGGGTTCGTAGTTGCACTTTGAACAGACTAAAATTCTCCTAGCTCTGGCTGAAAAAATTAAGCACAATCGGTAAAAACATTGATTAAGCTCTGTTGTATAGCAAGCAGCAATGCCAGACTTCTTAGTCTCTTAAGAAGTAAGCACACATTGATTCTTGTTGCCGGCTGAGAATCGAGACCAGCAGCTTCTGTCGTGCAGCATCGACTCCACAACAATCAAAACAGCTCGATAAGTCAGTAGGGGTTAGGCAGATTTCGATTTTTCACATCGTTGGACCAAGTCATCATATCGGGCGATTGACTGAACCAATCCGTGACGGCCATTTAGCGAGTCTTAAAATTACGAGCAGCTCCACTGCCAGTGGGCCCGATTAGTTTCACTGAGTCACTATAGTTCCCTTCACAAAGACATCTGAGCCGTCTTGCAGCTTGACGGAAGTGTGCCATCTTGCCTTGACTCAAGTGTGCCATCTTTCGGCGTGGCAGACTTCCTCGGTTTAATTAGTAGATTTTATGAACCGATGTGTGTGCTTAAGTAGTTATTTTGCTAAAGCATACATTTATCTTTCAAAAGACTTCTGGCAGACAGAACAAGCACGTTCTGAGGTACATCGAGGTACAAAGTCATTCATCCCAGGAAAACAAGCGACTATTCTGTTGCCAATTCCCTGCTTGTGGAACCACCCATGGTCCAAATAGTAAATTATGGAGACGATCCTCGTTTCTAGACTGAAAACCCTGCGTGGCCTACCCGCAGGCATGGTGAGCCACTTGTTGCTGCCATTATCCGTTGAGAGGGGCACGCTGCAGGAAAAAGACCACTAATGTCTATGTACTTATACTCGCATGCATGAAGATAATTTCAAGACTGCTATGTTGGAATGACCGAGGGCTGGCTCGGCATGCATGATGCTAATGAAGTTAGTTTTCGCTTGGGCTGTCAGCTCTTGGAGTGGCAGACCGATCGATCTTGTCAAGCAAATCATCAGCTTTCTGGTAAATATACTTAGTGTTTGGTTATGCGACTGGATCTATCGAAAAGAAAGCCTTAGCACACTTATTCTAGCTTATGTGTGGGTTCTCTTATTATTATGCCGGAGTCTGTTTCTGAGCCTGTTTCCTTACAACTGAGCTAAAGTAGTCGCTTTTCAAGGTGCATTTTTTGGGTGAGGATAAAGCATTACCTCGGTTCCTCAAACCGATTAGCCGCTTGTGGGAGCACGCTCGTCTACATTACGGTGAGCCGTGATGGCACTAGGTAAGGCGGTTGCTTTCATGACCTCGGTTCCGAGGTCGTGGGTTCGATTCCTGGGGTGGGCGATCATTTATCGCCACCGAAAGTGGTGGTGATAGCCGTAAAAGCTCTTCTGTCGCTATACAAAAAGAGGCTGTTTAATCAGCTAGGATTTTTTTTGTTACATCGAACGGTGGAGTGGACAGCATCACACCAATGAGAGAACTGGATATACACTAACCAGACAAAGATCCTTAAGAGAATTTCCAGACTTGGTACTGTTTCAAACACGCCGCCAAATTTGCACGACCTGTGAGGAGTCAAATTAACGGTAAATCAAATCAAACTTGGTCAAGTGATAGTAAGCGAACAAAGAATGAGGCAGCTGGATCTAGTATCGTTCGTATACGAGTTTTTTGTCGCTCACTTTTAGGTCTCTTCATTCTATGGCTCCAGCCTATCTTTCAGAGATACTACCCCATCAGGCAAAGCATCGTACCACTCGCTTTTCGGAATCCAACAGTCTAGAAATACCTCGTACAAACCTTAAATCCTTTGGAGACCGTGCATTTAGCTCGTATGCTCCCACAGCCTGGAACTCCCTCCCGACCTGCATCAGAACATCCCCTGACCTGACCACATTTAAAAGAAACTTAAAAACATACCTATTTAGGACAGCATTTAGTGGGTCCTTGTGATTCGTCCTCGATGTGCTTATGCGTGCTGACACTGTTCATGCTGCCACTAACCACATTTGCATGCTGACCCAGTGCATGTAACCCCTAACCATGTTATTCATTTTGTTTGTTTTTCAAGCATGATTTTACTTACTATTCTATTGCGTATCACTTTGCAGCAAATGTAAAGCGCCTAGAAAGAGATTAAGTTCTCTGAGGGCGCTTTATCAAGTGCAATATTATTATTATTATTATTATTAGAATGTGGCTACTAACATATATTGTTTAACGGCCGGCTTGGTCCAAGTCGAATGTTTTCAGTGTGTGTAAGTATGAACTCAGTTGGTTAGGTTCCTCAAAGGGAATGTTGAAATCTTTGGCTATTAACAGTGGACCTCGCACGCTTTCGGATTTTGCTGAGACAATCTGAAGTATATCGAACACAAGACGCTAAAAAAAGATTGGGAGCTAGTAGAAATACAGCTAGAATCAGGATCTTCGCTTGATACCTGATAGCAGCTGATTCATATGAGATTGGCATAGTGTATAACATTGATACCCTCGGGGGTTTTTACACAAGTGGAAATGGGCAACAGCCACTGTAAAGCTTTGCTGATTTAAAAGGCCCATTTATATAGCAGCAGAGGAGCCTTTACTGCTACCACCACTGTCTGCAGCGTGTGATAGAGAATCGCTCACTGCACGACTCGAACCCAATACCTGGGTCGTGAAGAGCAAGCACCTTAACTACTGGGCCAAGACCCGGGGGCAAAATGACACACTGCAAGGCTGGCGTGGGCCATCAAGTTCATGCCAACTTCTCGATACTCAGCTCGACGGTGAGTGCCAAGGCGGTAAGAAAATCTTTCGAATGGTTTTTGCAGCGCTTTCGAGCTGGGTGAACATAAATTGCTCATATGTTCATATCTTACTTTTCGGAAACGGCCCCGATACCATCATTGGCAGCCAGCTAATGCTAGAATTACGCTGAGAAGAAATATTTGTAGTCGAACCGTGAGAGGGGTGTATAAAGCTATTAAGAGCCCAGTGGGATGCTGCGGCGCTATATAAAAGAGTATCAAGTTAAATCGCTGTCGGGAGTCGAGCCTATAACCGATGAATGTAGAAGCAATTTTCGATCGATACCACTGGTTGGCAATCTGCATTCTTCCGAAAATTACTAGTGTGCCACGGTACGTTACCCGGTGCCGTGCTGCCAATAATTCGGTAGCTATAGCCGAGTTTATTATCCCGCGCCTGACCAATGACGTAAATGGAAGCCAAATCCAGTCGGCGGTCCTCTGCGCGCGCGCGCGTGTGTGTGTTCAGGGGGGTTCGAGGAGGATTGGAAGAGAGTGGAAGGGCTGGCAATATTATAGAATGCCGTGTAACAACCCTTCCACCGGTACCTTCGCTTGGCGAAAAAAACGTGTAAGTAGGATGAACTCACTGGCTCCGTGTTTAGTCCGCACGATGATTGCAAAGCTGTTTGACGACGGCTAGTACGAAGCTTCCTTAGGAGTCTTGCATCTATAAGGGACTTTTACAACAACCAGGCACTTTTCAGGGCTTTCAGTGCTTCGCTTTGCTATCCCATAATTCGCTTTCTTCGTTACTTACCAAGCTGAGGCTGAATCTTATCTATCTATTTCTCTCACGCACGAAAAGTCAGCAAGAATAGAGAATTTGCACTCATCCCAACCACCGAGCAAATGACTAGCGATTGAACGAACGTTGGTTCACTTGATTAAAAAGTTAAAGAATAGGTGATTTAATAGCCTTATTTATATAGTGGCGAAAGAGCCTTAAGGTATATTTTCGCAAGTTGCAGTGGGCAATACAGGTTCACCTATAGCAGGACTCGAACTCACGACCTTGTGAAGAGCGTGCACCTTACCCCTTGGCTAAGACTCGGGGGCAAGTTCTGTATCCCAGTAAAGTTTAACAGTCCGGGGTGGCTGTATTGCGATATGAGCAGCTGGGGGTCACCCGGCTGGGCAGGGCCACCCTTTTTCCATGCACGCCAAACATGAAACTTTCTACTGATTAGCATCCCAACATTCCACGATTTGAGGATATAAGAGCGAGAATAGACACTCATCTGCTCCTTGCAGCGCACGTTGTTTCATTTCACTCGACCTTTCTGCGCTTATGCGTGCAACGAGCAAGTTGTCTATTACGGGGCAGTTGATGTTTCCAGCCTTAATGAAGTGCATAGGCGGAGGTGTGGTTCTCCAAGGTGATATGCCAATGTATTGTCATTAAAAATATCATTCATAGCAATACTTAGGTTATGCGTGTAGTTTGGTTGCCGTCGTGCACTACACAAAAACACCAGCCGACGAGCAACTGCACCAGTTTATTCGACCATGCACCAAGCCGGCGGAAGCGCCACTGCCCTCCTGCTCGTCCGCTTCTGTCGTCTGCGGTACTGGAACGCTGCGCTCTGATTCGTTAGCGTTGTTGCTAATGCCTAGCTTCGCTCCGATAGGCTAGTCGATGGTCTGTGGGTCCTCCAGCCTAGTACTGGGAGAAAACAACATTTAGGCGCTGTCATAGCTGGGGTATGCATAAACGAAACTAAATGCCCGCCTGATCTAGAGATCAATCTATGGCATTTTCTCCACTGTTTGTCAACAAGAAGGCTAAACAGTAAGCACATCGTCCCTATAGTTTGCCGGTCCGCTCCCGTAATTAAGAGGCTAAGTAACGGCCGCTCGTAGGAGGCAGGGGACCGAACGGCCTGTGCAAACGAGCCGGCTGCGGGCCACATATTTCTCCAAGAGTACCATTTAAGACGAAAGGCAGGCTTTCAAGCCGTTATAGCTGATGTCGTACAGCGTTTTGGAATTCAGCTGAAAAAGCAGGAATGCAGCGAAAGCATTTGACGCTTAAAGTTTTGCCGTATGCCAAGGGCCAGCAATATCCCGTCAATTAAATGAAACCAGTCGAGAATGATCAATGAACCAATATTTGCAATATATATCAGTGCATCGCCTTACCTAATAGAAGCAGTCGTAATTTGTGTGGACAGCTGCTGTCTGAGAGCTTACTCGAGAACGGCGACCGATAGCATCGACATTTGGCGTCTCCCGTAGGCGCCGTGCTTACTGTGATCGTCAAAGAGAGCGTCGCCCGGCCACCAGCGTCTCTGCTGCAAATGCAGTGGGCTCTTTTGACCGTTCTCGCTGGGTGATCGTGGCTTTCGATGAGGCTTCAACTGCCGTTGTCATACCATCAGGGCTGTCGTTACCCCAAGTTGCATTGAAGTGGTTAGAGAAGCGGCGGCTGACCCTCTACGCTCAGTTCTGCTTAACTGAATGGCACCCGTTGACCTGTCGGACTAGCAGCGAGCACTGGACTGCCAATAGGGTGATCATGTCACCCAAATTGTCAAAAAATATAGCACGTGAGAAGACTGCCAAAGTATTGAGTGACGCTCCAGGCATGGTTCACGCTATAATGCGGGATGTGTTTGGCAGCGAACATTTCTGCTATGGATTAAATTTGGCCGTTGGCGATTCGGCATTGGACGTCTCGGTGAAGGACGCATTGGTCACTCTCACGCTGCCATGCCTAGCCCATTAATTCGACGAAGGTGGAAGGTTACAAATCGACTGTAGCCGATTTTCTGAAGTTCCTACGACTAAGCTCACATGTGTGCCATCTTTTCGGAACCTAATCGTTTACCTATACCTCTTACAAACCTCGGGTCCTTTGAAGACCATGCCTTTAGTTCGTATGCTTCTAAAGCTTGGAACTCACTTCCGACTTGCGTCGAGACATCTCCTAACTTGACCACATTTAAAAAGAAAAAACGCATCTATTTATTACAGCATTTAGTGGGTCCCTGTGATTCGTCCTTGATGTGCTTATGCATGCTGACACTGTGCATGCTGACACTAACCATATTGCATGCTGACCCTGTGCATGTCACCCCTAACCAAGTTATGCTAGTTGTCATTGAACATGCAACCACTAACCATTCGACCCTGCTTCCTCTGCAGCAAATGTAAAGTACTAAAAGAGAGAGAAGAGTTATCTGAGGGTGCAATACCAAATGCATTATTATTATCGTCCAAATGGCATATAACTTCCTGCTATCGTTTAACTGACAGATGCTATTTAGCCTAAGCGTGAAGGCGCAAACAAGGTTAGGAATAGGTGTCCTTCGACTGGCATGACATGACTATTTTAGGTCGTACAAATCCATCCAAGCGAAGGCCAAGTCAAACTTCTGTAAGAATGTGCAGTGGATTTACTGATGTACAATCCAAAATTGCTAACGTCGAACATTATCCTTATCCGCTTTCTGGCTAGCATCTTCCCTAACGATCATTGAGCCCATCTTTCATATAGTTTTAGCCTATTGGTTAATTATTATTATGCGAAAGTTACAAAAGAGCAGTCTAGTCCCAAAGAAGCTTTACAATCGAATCTTTTTACGTCCGTTTCTCGTCACTCTGCATCAATGTCCACTTTCTAAGCCTGCCGCTACTGACCTACTACCGGGGTTCACCTCCCCTGCGTAAAAGACCAATAGCCCTGTGCGCCCCAATACTTAGCCTGTATATTTTTTTCTGTAACTCATTAGGCCACACCAAGTGCGCGCTTTACTGGAGAGGTTTTTTTATACTGCACTTAAGGCCTGATCGGCTCTCAGCTCGTACAACAGCAAAAATTAAGGAAAAGCTTAGCCGAGTCAGCAGGGAAGTCGCTGGAGCGGGTAGCAAGGAAGTAGCAGCGAAGTGCGGCTGTAAACAATGTGCCAGAGATGGCAGCAAGAGTGATGCTGTTTCGTAAGAGTTATGGATGCGAATTAAGCAATTCAGCTGCCCTGAGCAGAGGCATTCGCCACCAACCTTTAAGTGAAAGAATAGAACGGCTAATTAATTATCAATAGAGGGAGCAAGGAAACTGAAGCTGGTGCAGCAGTTCTGCTTGGTATGAAGGAGCAAAACCACGGCGGGCTTTGTGGGTCCGATGAGAAATTTCGCTCGACACCCAGGGGCGGAGTCAGTGGGCAATTGCCCCCTTATAGGCAGTGGGAAGTACCTACATCACGGAGCAAGTTTCTTCCTCCAGGCCCTTGGGGACCATTGCCCCCCCCCAACCTGAACCGTAGCCCCTAAAATAAAAATCACGGCTTCATCCCCCCCCAGTGTATCTACATCCATAGATAACCAGGGAACAGTCACAGTTTCTCTTCAGCATGGAATACACCTGGCTGAACCTCTTGGATTGGTTGGCCAACATTGAAGCCATGCACACCAAAGACTACAGAAATGTGGCAGTCGGGAGCTGCTGCTAGCCGTACAATCTCGCGAAGAGCAGATGCCACGTGGACTCGTCCAACGGCGAAGCTCTGCACCGGAATGGCCTGCCTGGAATGCTTTGGCTCTGCCTTCCGCACGGCAACGAGGCAGCAGGGCAGCAGATAAACCGAAGCGGGTCGGTTCGCCAGCATGCCGAGCTCCTCTGCGCAGCATGTCGAGCTTCGCTCAAGCTCTCTGGCATGTTTGCTCCTGGGTCTTAACCGGGGGGGGGGGTAAGGTGCTCGCTCTTCACGACCCCGGTCACGGGTTTGAGTCCTGCAGTGGACAATCCTTTATCGACTACTAGAAGCGGTAGTGATGACCGTAAAGGGTCTTCTGACGCTATATGAAAGGAGGCTGCTAAATCAGCTTACCCCTTTTTTGGATACTTGGCATTCCGCGTGACCGCCCGAGTAGGTCTGTTTACTTGGCAGCAGCACGACAAACGAGGACTGGCAAAGTGTTCATTTAACTATTCGTGTATTTTTATACAAGCTGATTTAACAGCCTCTTTTTGTATAGCGACAGAAGAGCATTGACGGCTATCACCACCGCTTGCAGCGGCGATAAAGGATCGCCCACCGCAGAATTCGAACCCACAACCTCGGGGCCGAGGTCGTGAAAAGCAAACCGCCTTAATCCACCACAAACTGCTGAGACTCTTTCTCAGTTAATCATGTGCTGCAAAGTAGTTCCAAAATTATTTCTCAGAGACAAAAATATTGTGTTTAGGATTGCCTTGTTCTTTTTAAGCGAGCAATCCTCGGGGCTATAATTGCTGTGCTGCTGAAAATACAGTCGGCTGAATCATCCTACCGGGCTATCAGTTGCAAGAGGGGCAAGAGGCCAAAACGTGCGTTGATGTGGTGATCTCGAAAAGTTTGAAGCTCGTCAGTTGCAGAGTTATGCCCTTGTTACACTTTAGCAGCTGTAGCTCGCTTTAGCTCTTGCGTATGCTTTAACGTAACTTCGCTGCACGAAGCTTCAAGTTGTTTCCGGAACTCCTGTCCTCACTCAGGCAACGCATCGGGCTCGCATCTTCTTTTGCCCTATTAATGGATTCTTTCGCGACAGGCCAGTGAACCCCGTCATGCGAATCGGCGCCCGGTCAGCTTTTCCTTTACCAAGGAAACTAAGCAGTTGCTTTGATATCCAGATCCGCACCCGGACGGAAGCCGACGCTGCTGCTGCTTCTGAGTGTAATTTGAACTGAGAGAGCCGCTTATGAAATAGCAGCGATAAGCCGAAGCTTATGAGCATCGCGATTTATGACTATGTATGAACGAGATTATGATGCCACTTACGACCTGGCCATTGTAAAAGGAGCAGGCCCGGCCGCAGTCGCTCCCTTGAAACAGCCGCCCGCTGGTCGGCGAGTCACAGCACTGAGCGTGCGTTACTATGATCCTGCGAACAAGTCTGTTGGAAGCCACCTGCTGTATCAGCCGCAATATGCAAGCTATTGTTTGTGCTTTTTCTAACGCAGTTTTGTTATTAGCACTGCGTACGTATCGAGCACTGTGTCGTTGCCGTTGTTATTGTAAGATCCAGGTCTTTTGGCATTGCACGCGATGTTCCGCTGTTCTCGTAGAACTAGCGAGGGTCGCTTGCTCATAACAAACGCAGCGTCGATTCAAGGGAAAACCGACTGCAAAACGAAGCTATTTCTGGCCGAATAGAGCTATCGGCGTTTTCATGCACTTATTTGTTCAGGCGGGACTTTAGTAAAATAGGCTTAGCAACCGATGAGCGACCGCTTGCACGAATGCCCGGCTCGATGCAATTTCGCCGAGTGTTCATCTAACTCACAGCCAACGTCATGTGTCAAATTATGACTAATTTCATCAAATGCTCTCGTCGGGCAGTCTCCAGGTCGCAGTAGGAGTCCAGTCGGAGAAACAGGAGAAGTGTCTGTCTCGCTGCAGCCGCTGGCCGACTATTGCCCTCGACCGACCATCAGCCACCGGCAGCCCCGATGATAATAATAATGCACTTGATAAAGCACCCTCAGAGAGCTCAATCTCTTTCTAGGTGCTATACATCTGCTGCAAAGGGAAACGCAATTGAATGGTGAGTCATATCATACTTGATAAACAGCATGAATAACATAGTTAGGGGTGACATGCATAGGGTCAGCATGCAAATGTGGTTAGTGGCAGCATGCACAGTGTCAGCACGCATAAGCACATCAAGGACGAATCACAGGGACGCACTAAATGCTGTCCTAAATAGGTGTGAACGTTATGCACATCAGCCGGACCCAAATTTGGCAGTCGCGGTGCCTCTGTTCGCAACCAAATGATACTCGTGATCTGCACTCGCAGTGATTTTGCTAATATTCACTTGTCGGCAACAAGATATAGAAAAGAGAAGCTTGTCTCTAACTTGTCTTTAAACCCGCAACAAACTTCATCAAGCAAAGTATTTAGATGACAGCAGAATATGGAAAATCTGCAGATCTTTCATCACTCAGGATTCCATCCGGCAAAAACGCTCCCCCCAAAAAAGTGAAAAGCCTCCACAGCGGTCTGCCTCAGACATTTTGTTGCACACAAGCAGCTTGGCAAAGAAAACTTGCAATCTTTCAGCAGCATCCATAAAGTTAACTCGAGGCTATTGAATTGCAACATTCACCTCACTCATGCAACTAGCAGTATCCGCCAAGTTGGCCACAGAGTCGTGAAGGAATTTCTTACAATCGAGCAGTTTGGGGAGGAGAGGGCTTTCTTTTCCCCTCGAAGGGTCAACAAACTTCTCCTAGCTCATCAATGTAGCGCTTCAAGGCTTTTAGGTTTTCCAAACTGTTCTGGCTATATGCTATGCAATGAAACTTAATTGAGAGCTAGTAATGAGTATGTCAATTGAAAGGCTCAATAACTAAAAGCCAGGTTTTTGAGTGACTTGCCGCACATTATCCCTTAGTTTCCTTCAATGGAAAGCGCCACATATTGACTGGGTTTCTTCAGTAACCAAAATTCTTTCCTAGAACCACTTAAAAATGTAACGACTATAAACATTCAGTTTTTTATTTGAATTTTAAGGAATCCACGAGGCCCATCCATTGAAGGTAAGAGGTCCACAGAGCTCAGACTAAAAGCCACTGACTTAGAGAGTGGCGGGGTAGATGGACAGTGCCATTATTTTTTAAGGTCGTGACATAATTCTTGTTTTAGCGACCCGCAGTATTCTTAACTTGCATATGAACTGCTTACTTCAGAAGTGGATAGTCCATACAACACTTCGGACACTTTAAAGTCTAGGCGGATTGTGGTGTGGACGGAAAAGGCATCACTTCGGACGGGGCGGACGCATGGCCTCCAGGCAGGGCCTTCCAGCCCTGCCTGGAGGCCATGCTTATTTCTATCAGTTGAGCACCCGCAGGTCGCCAGACTTCCCATTGATATGCTTTTGTTCAGCCTTATCTTTATGTAGATTTTTGTAGCTTAGTTTTTTGCACCGGCGACCGGTTCTTTTGAAGCGCACCTTTAAAGAAGGCATTTAAATCCCCAGAGAGCTTTTTTAAGAGCTCATCCGCAGCGGGAAAGACGATTGGTTTTCGAAAGACTGCGCAGTACGGATCAAGCGCACTCGCATGGTCAGCGTGTGCGACGCAACACTCGCTCGCTGCTTGGAGAGCCATTCGAACTCGAGTTCAAGGTCACACTGTGACCATACTATGCAACTGCACCACAGCCGACCGCAACAGTAGGCAAGCGAGTGCTCATAAGGCTGCAGGCAAGAGAACGGCTGAAGCGTTTGCTTTTGCCATAGCTGGTCAGCGCTACGTATGAGCATGTGTCCGTGCGCCCGTTGAAAGGACACGACAAGTTGACACTCGCATGCTCTACATTAGCAATACCGTGGCCTCTGTGATTCAACTAAAACCTTTGAACGGCTCTACAACTTTGTAAGGCGAAGCGAAACGTGACGATTAGTGAAAACGAGTGCATTTAATCAGAGCGAAAGAAACAGAACGAGAAGGGATGCGTATGGCGGCTGCATTTAAAAGACGGCAGTTGTCTCGACCGAAGAAGTATCTATGGATTTGGTGTAAGGAATCTGTGAAGTAATTGTTTAATTCGAGATGCTCAAAGGGATCTGTTACCAGCATGCTCGGAGCTCGGAGCACGGGCGAAGTGATCTAAGCTGACTTTCGCATGCAATGTGCATGCGGATACGAAGCCCTTATAGCAGGCAGTGGGCTACGAGTTTTTACTTACTCGGATGCGTCAAGGTCAGGTAATCAATCCACTGTGGCACAGTGAGGGCATGACGCTGCAGTGGTACGATGATGCAAATATTCCAATTGCTGAGACTAGACACTTCATCAGCAGCTATCTCTAGATCTTTCTTGCTGGCATTACCTCGTTGGCGATAAACCCGAACTCCTACTCATTTGACTTTCCGAGCGTGTGCATGAACTAGAAGACTTGGCGCTTCTAATAGGTGATAGTGTTGTACGACCGTCAGCATGTGGCCGGAATTTATATGCCGTCTTTAAAAAATGCCAAAGTTTTAAAAATAGACTGCCTCCACAGCTGGCCATCGCATTCGATACCTATCTAAGATTAATGTTTGGAAAATAGTTCAATAAAATGCATCTGCATGTGTAACTCCTCAAAGCCATAATGACTAAGTGGGTGTTACTCTGGAGAGTTTTCTATAGCGCACTCAGAGCCTGAGCGGCTTTCAGATGCATGCAGAAGCCATACGACTTCATCTTACGCAGCAAAGAGAAAGTGAGACGCATAACTGAGTCCGGAGAGCAGTTGAGGTCGTGAGTAGCAAGGAAGTAGCAGCTCAGGATAACTGGAAGGGTTGTGCCACAGTCTGATTGACGAGCGCGCAACTGCGCATCGACTCGCGAATCCCACAATCCGGTTCGCACACGCCAGGAGCACTGCAGCGATAGACTGGGCTAAAACACCCGCGTGAAGAACTCGCTGCTCGTGTTGACAGGTGCTGTGACCTTCGGTCTGGGACTGCAATACAGTCGATAGTACGATAGTCACAAGTTCCCCTGCTGCGGGAGCTGAATTGCAAAGTCCCACACAGTTTTCGCCCAGGTCTCAGAGTCCTTTTCATTCAATTTGCAGCCGGCGAGAGAGAGAGAGAGAGAGAGAGAGAGAGAGAGAGAGAGAGAGAGAGAGAGAGCGCGCTATGCAAAGGACAAAATCGGCAGGCAGTCGTAGACCTATCCCGCAGCAGTGGACCACCGTTACGTCCCTATTCGGGCTCTCTCAGACGTCTCTCCTTTGTCTCTCACCGTCTCTCTGTCTCGAACGCACGCAAGGTGCGAGACCGAGAGGCTGCTACTGCTGCTTTCGCCTCTGCCGTCGCTGCGGCGGCAGAGGCGCCCCGCGCGCTCGTCTCCGCTCCGGCCTGCTGCGCGGCGGCGATTGGCCAAGAGGCCGACGATCGCCGCCGCGCAGCAGGCCGGAGCGAACGGCCAAGCGGTTTGACTGCGGTCGCGCGGCGAGCGGCGACTGCACTGCTTGTTCGCTGAGACGCCACCGTTCTACGCGAGCTGCCGTCTCCCGCAGCTTCCGCTATGGATGCGCGCGTGCTCATTCTTTGATAATCGCATCGAGCGATCGATGCGTCTGCGTCCGAGAATCGGCGACGCGTTTGCCATTGGCGGCGGCAAAGGGTTGCGCCGGCGGGGTCGCTGCCGCACTCGGCCTCGGCGCCGGCGAATCGCAGCCGCGCGCGCGCGAGCTCGACGCCATAATTAGCCAGATTGAGCTCCGGCGATGGCCAGTGCATCCGCCCAGCGCCGCGGGCGACCGTGCTTCGAGCGCTGACAGGCGACGGTTCGCGAACGGTTAGCGAACGCTGCCGTCCGCTGGAGAGGCGACGGAGAGAGACATTAGAGGAATAAGACATTTGTATAGCACAATCGGAGAACTAAATCTTTTGCCAGAAACGCTCAACGTGATTCATGATAAGCACGTCAATATGATCAGTCATGACGTGCACAGCGTCAACACGTATCGGAAAACAAAGGATCACTCACGCGGACCCAGCGAATGCAGCGAATTACGTGCTATTTGCTCTTACGTTTAAATATCGTTAAGTCAGGTCACGTCGTGACCTCAGTCAGGAGTGAGTTCCGAGCTTTGGGCGAAAACGCACAAAAATCGCAGTCTCCAAGAGATTGGAGGCTCGTTCGAAGCGCGGGCAAGTGCTTCGGTGCGGGTGTGGGTGAAGTTAAAATTGACGCTAAAACCGGAACGCATGAAAGCAATTGACTGACGGCTCTCGCTATCGAAAGCACTCGATCTGCGCGAAATCCGATCGCGGCGTTCCTCGCCTTGGATTTCAAGAACGCGTTGCGACCAGGAGAGAGGCGACTGACGACCACGCGGACTGCCCGCTCTAGATGCCCCGCTGCTTAGCAGCAGGCAATTGAGGCGCGATGCGTCGTCAAAACGAGGCCCGGTGCACCGTCAAAGCGACGTGCTCTGCTCCCTCGAAGCGAGGCGCGCTGCGTAATTTACGCCGCAGTTGCCGCTGAGCCGTCGGCCGTATTTATCTGCCGCTGCAATGCTATCCAGCGGCGCTACCGCGGGTCTCTATGCTGACAGAACGGTGCGCTGCGATCCCCCTATTTATTTTTAGGAATTGATTGCTCAACGAGTGATGATGCTAGTGACATCAAGCGCAATCCAAAGGGCGGGCAATGCTGCTGCTTTTCTTGAGCAGACGCTCACGAGCAGTTTCTCGCGCCGTAGCCTGGGAGCGAACGGCAGGTGCTCGCGGCTTTCCGCTTTCGGCGCAGTCACGGCGAGGGGAGGCATTCAACCTGCAAAGATGCTCTGCTGTGTCGACTCCTCGCTCGCGGATTCTTGGCAGACTGGAGGCACATGCTCCGCTCGTTCTCCGCTCCGTCCCGCCTTGCTTGCTTTCTCGGTCGGCGTCCATTAGCATCGCAGTCCGCGCAGTAACCCCGCCGCCTTCCGCGCTCCTCTGCAGACGCGGAATCGGACACAAAGCGCCCCCTCCCCAGCGTGAGCATCCTAGTGCCAAGCACCGGCTTGCAAATTTGACTTGCTAGTGTCCACTTCGTTTCGAGGAACGGTGCTGCGCGAGCAAACGCAAGTGTCGGACAGACTTACGATGCAAAGTACGAAGCTGTCGCTAGCCCGGAAAGCGAGAGACCGGTGAAAGGAGAGTGTAACCTAAACGCACTAGGAAAGCCCGCTACTATCGCCGGTCGTGCAGTCGGAAGAATGGCGTGCACAGGAATGGCGTTCTCTGGAGCGGCACGCTCAGGGCTGAGGCGTGCTCACGCACTGTACATAATGCCGCCGGCTTTTGCCTCGTACGCCTTCATCCGGGCAGCCGCGTGCTGAGGGCCTCGCGTGCGATCCCTTGCTGCCGCCAGCTCTCTTCGTCTGCTACTCTCCGGTACGTCCTTCGATCTGGCTCTACTGCTGACGCCTCGAGCTGGTTGGCTCCGATACCTTCTCGCGCGCGGCGGCATGCGAGCGCACGCCGCCGCTTCGCGGTAAATAGACGATTGCGCGTGCGCGCGCGCGCGCGCGCGCTCATCGAGGCGGCGCTCATCATCCGGTCGATCCCGTACCGCATTTCGCTCTGCTGCCGCTACAGTGCGCATTCCCGCGCGCCGCCAATCCACCGAAAGCTCGAGCGCGTGTCGGCCGGCGCGCAGGTAAACGCGGCCTCCCCCAACCTGACAACTGAGAACATAATGACGCTCGCGCACAACTGGGAACAAGCGACGGCGCCGGCGCCCGCGAGTGCTCGAGGCCGGAGCTCGATGCGGAGGCGGCGGCGACGCTCGGCGAACGACTTGAGCGCAACGACGCAATCGTACGAATCCGACGCAGCGGTGCGCGCCGGCTCGGATAGAGTCCGCCCACGACGGGTTTCGCCGCTGCCGCGGCTGCCCTGTCGCCTGCGCCCCCGCCCCCCCCCGCTTCCCAGTGCAGCCGCCTCACGCTTCCTGTCGTTGGACGCCGAGCGAGCGGCCCGGAACCAATAGACGGCGGTGGCGGTTAGGGAGCGCTTCGTTCGATTCATTTCGGCGCGAGATTTGCAGGTCGCAGCTGCTGCGGCTTCACACAAACACCGGCTGCCTTTCGGACATTCTGACGCGCCTCCTTTCGCTGAAGCCACCTGTGGCGGCGGCGGCGAACCGCACCGGAAGCTCTCCCTTCCTGAATGCTTTCCCAGTCTGGCTCGCGCAGGTCGCTAGGGTGGAAGCAGACGGCGGTGGCGAGCGCTGAGGCTGCTGGCCTGCCCAAGCGCGGCTTTCGGAAGCCTCGTTGTCGAGGCTGCGCGCTCTGCTCGCCGCGCTCCGCGCCGGCTTCGGGGTGTTGGCGGCCGAGTTACTCGTCGCGGGAGTCTGGCAGCCGTCGCTCGCGTCGTCGAGGTGAGAAAGAGTGAATGTCCTCCACGTGTTGACGTCTGGGTCGTAAGCGGCCACCTCGGCTCGCGGATTGGAGTCTCGCTGAGAGTCAGCCGCCGCCGCCGTCGTCGTCGGTTCCGCGTCGTCGGCGATGCGCGGTGGCGACGACAGAGAAGGTAGCGGCGATGGCGTGCGACCGTTTCGCCGGCGTTGGCCGGCGCTGTCACTCGCGTCGCCTCCGTCGCACTCGGACGATGGCGTAGCCGGCTGGAGCGCGCCCTCTAGCACGCTCTCCATTTCTCTCTCGTACGCGCCGCCGTACGTCGGGGCGGCGATCGGCCGCGGCGACGGCCGCCGACGGCGCGGCCGACTCGTCCAGCCGTCGCCGCTCGTCCAGCCATCGTGGTCACTGAGCGACTGCAGGAGCGGCGTCGCGAAGAACTCGCCGCCGCTCGTCGACCAGCCGCACGTGGCGCCGGTGCCGCCGGAGAACGCCGGCGTCGTGAGGCTGTGGCTGAGTCGCTGCGCAGCGCCGCCGCCGCAGACCCCTGCCGTCGCCGAAGCGGCACCACGCTGAGCGCTGACTTGCGGCTCGTCGTCGTCGTCGTCACAGCTGCCGCCGTAGCCGTCCTGCGACAGTTCGAGGCCGTTTGTATCCCAGTCGAGCTCGTGAGCTTCGTCAAGACCCTGCGTGCTGGCGCTCTTGAAAAAGCTGCATCCGATCGCCGAGTTCTGGCGGCGCGGTCGGGCGGCCGCGCCTTCACGTCTCAAGTAAGAATCGTCGACGTCATCGGCGCACGTGCCAAGCATGGCGATGCTCGGCACAAGCGGCGGCGGAAGCAGCGGCCGCGTCCTCCCATCCGGAGACAGCGAGCGAGTCGTCCTCACTGCCGGTGACCCGCCGCCGCAGCC
Source organism: Cristatella mucedo (assembly GCA_009760855.2). Lineage (NCBI taxonomy): Eukaryota > Metazoa > Bryozoa > Phylactolaemata > Cristatellidae > Cristatella > Cristatella mucedo. The sequence goes on along the minus strand of WPIO01000027.1, from coordinate 889,059 downwards.
GCTATCGCTGCCGCCGCCACCGCTACGGCCGTCGCCGTCGCAGTCGTCTCCGAGCATCTCGCCACATCTCGAGCAGAGCCTGCCGGCAATGACGTCCAGCTGCGCCGTGACCAGGTGCAGGCTCTTGAGGACGTCTGCGACGCTATCCGTCACCCGCGACAGCGTACCCACCACGGCCTTTATGTGCAGCTCCAGCTCGTCGTGGCTCGAGCCGCCGCCGCCGCCGCAGGCGCTGCAGCCGCAGCCGCCGCCGCCGCCGCTGCAGCAGTAGCTCGCCGTGCGGGTGGGCGCTCCGCCGTCGAGGCTCGGCGCTCGGCGGCTGAGCGCCAGCTGCAGCGACTGCGGCGGAGGCTGCTGCAGCGGCGGCGGCGGCGGTGGTGCCGTGCGAGGCGGCGGCCACGGCGGAGACGATGTAAGCATCCGCGAGGCCTTCTTCTGCTGCGCCTAGCGCTTCCCACTCTGCCGCACGGATTTGCGGCGTCAGTTGAAAGCTCGCGCTCCCCGCACGGCTTGCCGGGTAATGCGCGGGCGATCGCTGTAATGAAATTAATCTCCGCTCGGAGCCGGCGCGCTCGCGCGCCAATCGATAGGCGACGGACTGACTCCCCCCTCGCGTTCGCTTATCGACTGGGATGCTGTCCAAGCCACCCTTGCAGCAGCGGGATGCAGCGGCAAGCTCCAGCAGAGGCAGCAGCAGCAGCGACAGCGGCAGTGCTGGCGTCTGCAGCTGCGGCGGCGGCGGCGGCGGCGGCGGCGGCGGCGGCGGCGGCGGCATCTGCAGCGGCGGCGTCTGCTGAGGCTGAGGCGATGCGGCGACCTCCACTCACCTGCTCAGCGCTGATTACTGCGCCTCGACCACCGTGAGCCCGGGAGACAGGGTCTACGCAGCGACTGAGAGCGGCCGCGGTCGCTACTTGGACCGCAGCAGCGCGCGCGCGCGTGCCTCTCGATGGCGGTCTCTGAGCTCGTCTGATAGGCCCGCCCCGCGCGCACGTGCCGCATCGCCGTCGGCGTCCGCGCTCTCGAGCAAACAGACGGAGCGGTTGCATTCATGCCATTGTTTCGGGCAGCATAACAGGCGCTTTTCAGTTGCCGCTGGGCGAGAAAGTGTTTTAACCTAACATCCGCTGTACAGAAATGCCCTGCTGCCGAGGCAAGCTCGCTGACTCATCTACGCTCCAGCCGCTCTCTCTCTCTCTCTCTCTCTCTCTCTCTCTCTCTCTCTCTCTCTCTCTCTCTCTCTCTCTCTCTCTCTCTCTCATCGAAACTGTCCAGTGATGCAGAAGAAGTCAGGGCTGCAGAGCCGGCCAATGAGCTTCCGATGGATCGCTGCCACCGACGCTTCGCCGCGATTCGCACGCGGTAGCGCGCTTGCTTGCTTGCGTGCTCCGACAGGCGACGCTATTGCAAGCGTGCCTCGGATTGCGGACTGCGCGCGCGACAACCACGCGCCGTGACGTTGGCGTCTGCGCCTCACCAAGAGGCCCCGCGCCATGAAGCGCTTCTCCGCTGCTGATCGCCTGCAGAAAAAATGCGAACGCGCGGGCACCAGAAGGCGTCTACAATTTTTTATGAGGATTTTGTAGCACAGTGAGCGAACTAAATCTCTTTCCAGGCACTTCCCGTATGCTGGAAACGCCAGTGACGTACGGCGGTGAAAGGCGCCGTCTTCAGCGTGACTCCTCGCCTGCACCTGCGTCCTCGCACACCTGCATTTGCTTTGTGCCTGCTGCCGCAGCGCAGGTTGCCGGCTCACTGCCGCGGCCACCTGCGCACTGGCTTCCAGGGCGCTCGCGCGCCGCCGCCGTCGAAACCGCCAACGTCGAAGGCCGAACGCCGAAGTCGGCGCTAGCTCGACCACTTCAGGAGACGGCGCTCGCGCCGGAGCGCGGCATTTTGCGTGCTCAGATCGATCGTCCGGACTGGTCCTCGCGTTCTCGAAATGGGCGAGCGCACCTGGCGATTCTCCCACGACGAGCGGCACCGCGAATTCCGCGCGGGTGCCGCGACTCCCGCTGTGAAAGATCGCCGAGCCGTCCTACGCGGCAGCCGGTTCTAAAACGCGAGCGTCCGCGGCCTTTTCGCCGCGCCTGCTCACGAGCATCGCTCTCGCGTTGCTGCCGCCCACCTGGCCTCCGCTCCGGCATGCGAGCCGTCGCTTCCGCTTCCACCCCGTTCGGCGGTGGACGTGCCGAATCGAGGGGCGCCACCGTGTCCGGTCGCCGAATTCCCCCATCGCAATGTATCGAGTCGCGGCGGTGCGTCCTCGCGCTCGCCATTTGCTCGCCGAGCGCCCGGCTGCTCGCTCCACCGGTGGCGGCGTCGCGCGCGCGGCCGCAGGCGGCGGCGACCGGCTGTGAAACGCCACGAGGAGGCCGCTTGGCCGAGCAGCGCCTGAGAGGCCTGCGAGTAAAAGGCAAGCCCTTTAACAGCGCGAGGCGGCACCCTAGGTGGCGCGAGCGGCTCGTGAGTCAGCGTTGAATGAATCTCGCGGAGTGAATGTCCGGCTGCGGAGTGAGAGCCCCGTCGTCTGGGCGCAGAGTGCGATGGCGCGTTTGTGCAATGCAGGCCGCTATTGCGGCTGGCTGGCGCCGACATTTCCTCGGCTGTGCGCCGGAAGCGCATCGCGCTCGCGCATTCGCCGCCGCCGCGGAGGCCTCCGGGTAAAATAAATAAAATATGGTGTCCGGAATAAAGCCTCGAGGATAAAGGATAAAGCGGCGAGCTCGAGGCGCTGCCCGCTCGCGTTCGCCAGCCGCGTCTGCAACCGGCGCGCGGGCTTCGCCCCGACGCGTGCTGTCGCTGCAACGAACCGGCGAGGGCGGGCGACGCGACGTTCGGCGCTCTCTCGCGCGCTGGGCAGTGCTCGGACGGCCGGAGAGCTCGCGGGACGCAGCCGGAAATTGCTTAACAGCGCCGGCGCGAGCGAGCTCGATTAATTAATTTCCATCCCCTCACTGGCGGCAATAGTATATTGTGAAGCGGCGACGCCACCGAGCGCCGCCGCCGAGCGACGCCGCCGAGCGCCGCCGCCGCTGCTGGGAGCTCGAGCGACGACTCCAGCAGTTCGGCGGCGCTTTGCGAAGCGGACGCTGAGTGAAAATATGGAGCCGCCACCGAGCGAGGCGAAGCGTTCTCGGGAGTGCCTCGAGCTTTTGCTCCTCCGCTGGCCAGCGGGCGCAGGTGGCCGAAGCAGGTGGCTGGAGGAGACGTATTCTCAAGGTCGCGCAGCGAACTTCGCGATCCGACGGGGGTCTGGCGATCCACAACTTCACGCACTGCACCGTCATAACTAAGCGGAGTCATGCGTGCACGGGCGCGCGCCGACGGTTCGACAATTCCGGCGTCGCTACTTCCGCCGCGGCGTTTAAAATGACTGCAGCAGTTCAGGACAGCAATCAACCGCACAGCTCGCATGCGAGAGCCGCGGCTGAGAGGCCACAGCCAGCAGGAGCCATTCACGCCCCCGAGCTAATATCGCTGCTTTCTAGAGGCGGCACGAGCGCTCTATCGATTGGCGACACAATGGGCACACAGAGCCAGTCTTTGCAGTGCTCACGGCGCGTGCAACGCGGCACAGCCCTTCCTCCTCCGGCGGCGGCGGCGGCGGCGGCGGCGGCGGCGGCGGCGGCGGTGGCGGTCCACAGTGCTAGAATCCTCGGACCATGCCGGCCGCCGATGCGCCAGCGCACTTGATGCTGACTGAGTAAAGCAAAACCTGACAGCAGGGCACCGCCGTTGTGTAGCCATGCCAATATGTCACAAATAAGTGGGTTCAGGCAAATTTTCAGCGTTTCAGCAGCGTCCGCAGGCACCCGCGTGTCCGCTCTCGCGTACACTCTTTCTAATGGTGAGCTAGCAATGCTAGGGCATCAGATCGATTGGTCTGACGAAATTGCGTCCATCACAAACGCCCTGTAGAACTAAAATGTCCTCCAGCCGCTCGGTAGAGCTGCAGTGGCTGCACAGGTGGCTAGGCCTCTGGCGCCTACATACCTTCAAGCAACTTCAGCAGGGGATTAATATTCTTCGTCTGCTGATGCACGCGGGGTAAGACAAATGGGGTCAAGGCAAAATATCATTTGTTGCTAAGCAATAGCTTGAGCTGCGCCCAGATGCTCAACCTTGTCCCCCATAGGGTGAAATTTCCCGTCGGAGCCTGTCATTGTCGCATCCGACGGCCGTTGCTTGTCATCCGTACCGCTGTCGTTCCGCACTCTCAGCTATCGCCGAAGGACGACCGAACTACGACGGTCTCGCTCGTCGCCGCCGCCGTTGCTATCCTAGCTGCCGAGCTGGCTCGGCACAGTTGTGAATGGGCTCGCCCTGACCAAGGTCAGTCAGGCTGAGGTCGTGGGCCCCAGCCCCATGACATGTTTTGAAGCGCCGCCTGAAGAGAGATAAAGCTCTCTCATGGTGCTTTACAAATTAATTATATTTTAATTGTGCGCATCCCTACGAGCAAGCAGCTCAGCCGGCAGTCGTCTGCAGCCATCGACTGGACGAGGCTTGAAGCAGCTGCGAAATCGCGGCCGCCGCGTACCTCTGCAGCGAACTCTCACGCTGACCTGCGCCGCAACGACGCGGACATAGCGAGCTAGCGGGCTACGCGATGCTACGCCAAGCTCTCGGGGTCTGCGAGCCGAGGTCGAGGTCGCTGTGCTACCGCCGATTCCGACCCATAATTCCCTTGAAATTCATGCCCGCTCATTGCCATTCACTTCTGTTGCCAACTTGCGCTCTCAGCTGCCCTCTATCATTCAGCATCTATCTAATGAATTTATTTTACAATTTTTGTTTTTACAGACAGGAAGACCTGCACTGGCTGAGTTAGTTATAGAAGTGCATACGAGATGCCGGAGTCTTTCGGGCCCGCTTGGCTTTGGTATCTTAATCTTTTTGCAACATTTACGGAGCTAAACGTACGCTGAATTGATCGTGGAGCTGATATAGTCATCAAGTGAAAGGTCCATTGGGTGCGATTAAGCTCGCGTTAAAGTTCCTGGTTGCAGTTCCCTGTTCGTTACCGTTTTCTTATCTTGCGATTTTCTCGTTAGACACCAGAAATTCGTTAAATAAGGCTGATTTGTGTTTACAGTATATCATTCGAAGACAATCTTAAAAAAGAGCGTGGGAGTAACCATGTATTTTTGACCCGGAGGTGACCTTGATGCCATTAAAAACCGTTGGAGAACTCCTGGATTCGCCCTTGTGTATATCCGTGTGCATGCGATTAATACGAATCCACATACGGCTGTATACGCATATATTGTATTTTATCATAAACGTTATAATACAATATCAGCCAAATTCTGCCAGACCAAGAGATTACTGGCGGTTCATGAATTACAGCTTATTGGAACCGGATATGGTGCTTCATAGTTAAGCAGTTGTGCTCTGGGCGTTGAACTGCTCAACTGAGCGTCGGGCTTCGGAGAGTCGTACGCTGTGGCTGGTGCTGTACACATGTACCTCTCGATAACTTTGACATAGTCGGCTCTACATCGTGGATATGGGCACTATTTTAAGGTTTGGGCACTCTTCGTCGCTTCCGTGTTGGCATTCCTAATAGCAACAATATTGAGACATTTGGTGTGACAGTCTTTAGGGAACTACATATCTTTCTTGGCGTCCTGCACATGTTACCATCGGCATACCTGCACGTATTGGTCGTGCGCTTACGACTCGTTAGCTGCGCTTCGTGGCCCTAGCTTCACAGCAGCTTGTCACGCATCGGCAAGAACTAGTACGCTTACGAGCTCTTCGTTTCAAGCTTAAGGTCGTTAGTGCAGAAGTCACTACAACGCGTTGTAGCATTTTGCAGTGCGATGCAGATGTACTAGCGCTCTCGGTCATTAAACGAACGTGTCGGTCGCAGAAACGGAGCCTCCTATTCATAACGTCGTTTGCTGGAGCACTCGCGAGGCGAACGCTGCATCGGCTACGCCCACCCTAGTTGTAGGGAGGAGGCTGCCGGTTGAGCCATGCTGCCGCCCGCTGTGATCGGGCGGTCCGTGATCAAAGTCAAATTCCGATTCCCCCTACCGGAGGTGCAGTCCCTTAATTAATACATTCCTGGCTTCACCTGCGATATCGAACCCATTCGTTTTAATGTAGCATTTAAGTTCCACTTTCATACAGTAACATCAGCTAAACCAGCTCCTTTCTGAAGTACATACTGCTCGCTGCTGATGGGCTTACTGGAATCATTTCTCATGTCCTTGAAGTGTAAGGGCAGACTGGCTGAAGGATTGCCGGGCTGGCTATCAGCGTGCCTACAAAACGCGGAAATCCGTAGCGACTGGCATTGGTACGGTGTCCAGGAATCGAAGTGCAATCGACCGGATTGTTGTGTGCGCCCGACTAGACTAACAGGGACTGCTTTGAAGTCTAGCTATGACGACTGTGGGATCTGGTTTTGACAGCAGGGGACGAGCGCTGTTTGTGTGTGTGCATTCGTGTTTGAGGGGCAATGCACGGCTACAAAACAAATGCGCCAGCGGACACCCTATTTTAGTGTAGGCTGCATACGCTTGGCTGCGTCCCATCGAAGCTGTCGGCGGGTACACCCTGTCTATCTGAGCTAGCTAAATTGAAGAACCATCTAAGTAGGGGCTGGACCATTATTGCGGCTTCGCAAAGCTCAGGGCGAAATCTTGAAATGGGTGCTTTCTAGGGACCGCAATCAGACCTGCGGCAGTAAATCGAAAACTAGACGGGCTGAATCAACGCGAGTGGGGCCCCAATCGATTATAGAGAAGAACTTGGCAATCGTTGCGGAACCGGATTAATGAGCCTCCAGTCGTCCGAAGTTGGTAGCCGCGGCTGACAGTCCAGAGCGACCTTCTAGACTAGGCGTCGCTAGGCCGCTCGGTGGATCAACATTAAGATCTGCTAGTCCATCAAGTGTGCTGCAATGCAGTCTCATTTGGTGTTTGCTAACTTCTTCTTAGAGCGGGGCTATAGCCAGAATGCACAGAGACCTTGCATTCAGTTAGGTTTGCCATTCGCAGCAGGAACATGAAAAGAACGTTGTCCTATTCTTGCTCTTTAAATCGTAGCGCACTTTCCAGATTCTGAATGCATCACAATAAACAAGGTTAGGTGATTCAACAGCCGCATTCATTTAACAACAGAAAGCCTCTACGGTCTATCACTACCACTTACAGTAAAAATAAAGGAGTGCACCTCACTGAAATTTAGCAGTTCATACAAGGCATGAGTAACTGCAGCTGTTCACAATTGCCTGCCGACCTTTGACAGGTATCACAGTAGTTCTAGTTCGCTAAGCTACGTTGATTACAAGCAGTGCTGTAGGGTATCTCTCAGCTCATAATGCAAAATGAGGAGGACAGAGCATGAGCCACTAGCTAGCACAGTTCCATGACAGGCATTACACAGAATATCTAATAACGTCTTCAGCACGGTTGGTATGGGCTTGAACTCAATTTCCTTCAATGGGTCTCCTGGATAACGCTGAAACATGCAGTTTGCCGATTGGTCACAGTGGTTTTTGAAGCCCGGTGAAGCAGGCCAGCATATTCGTTGCCATTTGCCGGTATTATATCTTCTCCTGGCCTATTCCATTAAAGGTATGATACTGATAAGCTAATATTAGTCACAGGAAAAGGAGTTACGTTGATCTATTTGAATGACCGTGAAACTGGATGATGCATTTGCTAAATGAAGTTACATTGCTCTTCAGTGGCTCTCAAACACCAACGTAGTTATCTTTCGCTCGACGTACATATTTCGTCCACCAAGCAGAAATATGAGACTTTAAATTGCCAGTAGGGCAGAAGAAGGTCGCCAAAGACGAAGAGCAGTAGAGCAATATTGGGTTTAAGCAAATTTCGTATCTCTAAGTGAAATGGATTCTTATGGTATAACTTGATAAATTGATTCATGAAATCTAGGCACTGATTAGCAGTGTTATACCTTGTAATCATTCAAAGAAGATTGGCATGGTACTCGTGCTCGAATTGCTTCAAAAGGGGCACAGAAAAAATAATTACTTTGACCTTTCCCAAAAACTTGATATTTGGCATAATGTAAGCAAAGATCAATATTACATTCTCTCGAGGAATTTTGGATCTGGTGTTGTGTATTTCCTATTGTAACTCCATACAGCTACACACATTAAGTGGATGTTACGATGGAGATATTTTTGTAGCACGCTCAAAGACTAAGCAACTTTCCGTGCCCACACGGTAGCCAACAGACTTCTTCTCACTTAACGAAAAGAAAGTAAAAAGCCTAACTGAGTCAGGAGGGCAGTCAAGAAAGTGAACAGCCTGGAAGTAGCAATCCCGGACAGCTGGAAAGATACAGTCGCGTAAGCATCGTGGAAGTGACTTGCACAGTCTAGAGCCTGTAGAGCTAAGGCGGCCGCAGACCAATCCACAATGACTGATGATGAGCGCTTAAGAGTCGGCCATGATATAAAATTACTGTGAACAGATCGCTAGTCAAAGCCTTTCGCACGGACCATCGTTTAGGAATAAAAAGGCACAACCTGACCTGCATCATGTAGGAATAAAAAGACCAACAAAGTGATAGAAAGCCATATCGTAACGCCACCGTGGTAATTTTGCATTATTCTAGCTTAAATCTATGGTCCGCAGGTCGCTGCTTTTACTGATGAGACGTTTTCAGTGAGTCCAGCATCCCAAGAGGTAAAAGAATGTAGCTTGCATCGTAAGGTTTCGCGACTGCGTCCAGTTTCAGAATGAGCGCATCCGACTTGAGTTGATCAGCTTGAGCTGCTCGTCAACCGTCAAAACACACACGGTTGGTGGTCGCTATTTCTGTCAACGGGTTCACTACCTTTGATCTGCATCGAAAAAAATACCTCACATGCTGCGTCAGCCAAAAATGGCAAGTTGGTAAACTCGGACCTCGTCAGGGACCTATGGTATTTCCTAAACAAAACGAAGGTGTAGGGAGCGAAATGTTGAATGCGCTTGCTCGTGTCAACTTGGCTGACTGGCTGTCCATACAAATTATTCTAAGAAAAGTGTCAAGACTCCCAAGAGGTAAAAAGTCGCAGCCTAAGAGCAAACAGTGTACTTGTTAAGCCTGACTGGGAGGAAACGAGACCGCAAATTGGTAAGGATCTATCAAAAGGATTCAGGGGCTCGCGTAACTGCTTGTCTGCTTTGTGGGACAAGCAGAATGCCCAGCACTAAAAGCCTAGGTACAATCGAGACGTACTCAGCCTTATTACAAGAACCATTCTCCACGAAAGTGATATAATTCGACTGCGACAGGTCAATAGCACCGCTTTAACGATGAAGCTTGTGATCCGCTGAGGATACGAAACATTTTTCTTTACCAAATCAGGCATCATAGCTATATATGTGGTCTTCTAATGTACATTATCAAGTATGGTAGTGGGTTCAAAGGCATTGCTTAACCAAAATGGCCCCCAGGGACATTTTCAGACGCCTTGAAAGATCATTCTTAAGCTAATCTTAATGAACGACGGGCTTAAAATAGTGCGACTTGTTGCATTTTTCTATTTCATTAAACCGCCAGTGCATGGAAATGGTTGCTACAGGGGGAAATAAAAGTAAATAAAAAAGTTACTAGCTGATTCAACAGCCTCTTTTGTATTCCGACAGAAAAGCCTTTATGGCTATCATCACAGCCTGCAGCGGCGATAAAGCATCGCCCACCAGAGGATTCGAACCCACGACCTCTGAACAGAGATCATGAAAACAACCACCTTACCTAGTGAGCCATCACGGCTCACCGAAAAAATGGCTAAACCATCATGGTTCAACAAAAGCGAGTCATCTACCTTTCTAACTTGAAGGATGGAGCATTCTGCTCCGTCGTCTCTGGATTCTAGGTCTATAGTCCGGCTCTGCTTGTGCAATATAGAAAGCTCATAGCTAGTGACCAAATCTGAAGGTAATAACAGTAATAATAAAAATAATAATGCATTTGATATAGTGCCTTCAGAGAACTCAATCTTTTTCTGGGCACTGAAAAATTTGCTACAAAGGATAAGCTTATAGGCCGATGCGATTGCCAGATCACGCCATTTCTCACCGTCTTGAGCGGTCTCTCTATCTAACGACTTCACGGTTTTGTCACTAATTTTTAGGTTCCTTCATTCTCTTGCTCTGGATTTAAAATATTTGAAGTGATAAAACTAATAGACCCACTATACTATTCTATTGCATACCACTTTGCAGCAAATGTAAAGCGCCTAGAAAGAGATTAAGTTCTCTGAGGGCGCTTTATCAAGTGCAATATTATTATTATTATTATTATTATTATTAGAACTTAATCCATGTGTCCAGATGCGTTACAATTCAATAGAATCAAGGGCTGCAAGGGAATCAGTGTCACAGGATTAATGACGTCCAAGGTATCAACCATATAATAAAGTATAATGCTAAGGCCAGCACGCTAAAGCAAACACTACGAAACTCGCGAAGCAAATGCATATTTATATGATATTTTAAGAATGCGATATTATTGTACGTAGGAACTGCGCTTTGAAGCGAGTTTCACACTTTTTGTGAATACGAGCTGAATGTTCGATCACCAAAATCTTTAAATCTAGTTTTAGGGACGGTGAGATGACCAGATGCTATAGAGTGAGTGGTGCGAGAGCACACTAGAAGAGTAAGGAGGTCGGATAGATAGGTTAGCATAAGCGAATGAAGTGACATGCAAACCAGACTGAGGATCAAGAAGTCGATTTGTTTCCTAATAAAGAGCAAGTAAAGCTCTGACAGAAGTATAGTGATGTGGCCGCAACACAATTGACGGCAGACTAGCACAGACGAATAAGGGCACGGACCGGAAGCCCTGAATAAAGATAACTGCCGGAATCTAGACGCTATGTTAAAAATGCGTGAGCTACTTTGACTGTCATACTCTTATCTAAGCAGGCCCTAATTTTGGCAAGTTCCGTAGCTTAAAGTATGCCAAATTGACAGTGGAGGAAATATGCTCATCTGATGACAAGTTGTTTTGGAATAAAACGCCTATATAAAGAGAAGACGCCAACTGAAGTGATAATAGCTGAAAAAATCTTAGGGATGGAGTCTTCAAACGTTCGGGTGACTCTATTTTTGCTCATAAGTATGAGTTGAGTCTTGTCGCTTCTAAACTTAAGGAAGTTAAAAGCCACCCAAACACGAATCAACACAGGCAGTAAGTTAAACAAGTGAGTATGACGAGGAGCAAGACTTCGAATGGTCGAAAGGTGAGTGTCTTCGGCATAGAAATGGAAGCCAAGATTGTGCTTAGCGGTAAATGAAAATATTGCTGTGCATGCATTGTCAGCACATAAGTAAAATTCAATGGCATGGGCCGAATAGCTTTTCCGTGAGCCTCGATATCAATGAAGAACTGCAAAGAGCTTGAAACAAACTCTGGTGGAACTCCACGGGTGACTGGCGTGCTGATTAAGAAGTGACCGCAGCAAAACGCAAAATAAACATGATCAGACAATTATGATTAAACCTATTCTAGATCCTCATCGGCCAAATCGATTGTTGATCACAATCATTCAAGTTGGATATCGTGATCTATGGTGCCAAATGAAGCTAATAGATCGAGCACAATTAATTTCATAATCATTTTCGAAGCTCAGACTGTCATTTGTCTCCGACGGTGGAGAGCCTTTTCAGGGCAGTAGTGTCTCATGAATCATGACTGACCATTTTCTGAAAATGCGTCCTTGCAAATCTACCTCAGTTTGGCCCTGGGTTAAGGTTCTAGCCTTCAACGACTAAGGTCGCGGGCTCTGGCTCTCCGGCGCATATAAAGCACCCGGAAAGCGATAAGTTCTCTTGGCATAAATTACAGATAAAATATATAACAATAAGAATAGTAATAGTTAAAAATTTGTTTAGCACCCTAAGAACACTGAACTTTTTTTCCAGATCCTTTGATGATGCAGCAAAAGAATCCTTATATTGATTGTGCCCCAAATGCTGCCCAGTATCCTACTTCCACGATGCTTAGATCTGCTGCTACCACGCATGAATAGCATACAATAAATATGTCCTTAGCCTCAGGTCAGGTACTCGCCCATTTCAAAAAGGATTTAGTTAGGCCACTAATTAAGAAAGCAACACTAGAATAAGAGGACTTGAGCAGCTTCTGTCAAGTCTCCCTTCTCTCGCTCCTATAAAAGACACTAGAACGAGTTGTGGCAGACAAACTAAACTCTTATATCGAGACCTAAAAAATAGCAAGTAAGTTTCAGTCTGGGTTTCAAAATAATCACTCCACAGAGTCGGCATTACTTAGGGTGTGTAACGACCTTCTCATGAATGCAGACTTGGGTAAAGTCTCTCTGCTTGCCATGTTTGATCTGTCGGCAACCTTTGATACTATTGATCACAAATGCCTCCTTGAGCGTCTCGAATCCCGCCTGGGCATCACTGGCACTACGCTGCAATGGTTCAGGTCCTATCTCAGTGGGAGTGGGAGACTCCAGAGTATTGATGTGAATGGACAAACATTATCCGAGGAACCACTTAATTAAGGGGTACCTCAGGGCTCTGTGCTCGGCCCGCTTCTTTTCATAGTTTGTACCCCCGTCTAGCCAATGTGATTGCCGAGAACAATCTAGGCTTTCACTTCTATCCAAATGACACTCACTAGTATCTTTACTTTGATCCCTCCAAGCCTTCGAGCAAGTCAAATTCTCTCAACTCCCATGCTGCATGTATTGATGACATCCGCACATGGATGGCAGCAAATGTTCTTAAATTAAACGATAACAAAACTAACTTACTAATTATGGGCAAACCAAGTGTGATTCAGAAATTCGAAAATCTGACGCATAGAATCGGCTCCACCAGCATATCTCCTGTTGAATCTGCACTTAATCTTATTGTCCTGTTCCAAAGTGACCTTTCATTAGACGATCATATCAAGCCTGCCTACTTTTAGCCACATAACATTGCTAAAACTCGGGCTTGTTTAGACAGGAATACCACGTCTAAATTGGTCCATGCATTTGTGACATCCCGTCTTGACTTCTGTATCTCACTTCTTGCTAGTCTACAGGCCTAAGCTGTTAGGCGCTTACAATTGGTGCAAAACTCTGCAGCTAGGCTCGTCTGTCGTGAATGGCGAAGTTGCCAAATCACACAAATTCTCGCCGATCTGCACTGGCTTCCAATCAAGCATTGCATCGACTTCAAGGTTCCATCACTTACTTTGAAGTCCCTTCATCTCTGGCTCCAGCCTACCTATCAGAACTACTCCTCCACCAGGTGATCAATCGTACAATCCGCTGTTGCGGCTTCAAGCATTTAGCCATACCTCGTACGAACCTCAAAACCGTTGGAGACCGTGACTTTAGTTGGTATGCTCACAAAGCCTGTAACTCACTACTGACGCAGGTCACAACGTCTCCTGACATTATATTTAAAAACAAGCTTAAAACGCACCTTTTTATTACAGCTTTTGGTGGGTCTATGTGATTAGTCCTTCGGGTGCGCGTACTTGCTTACATTATTCCTGCTGCTTTCTGATATTACAACCGAACATTTCGTAATGCTTTATATGCAGTATCTATAAGGCTCCTAGAGAGAGATTCAGTTCCCTGAGGGTGTTATAAAAAGGCATTATTATTATTATTATTGGTGACAATTTCTTCGAGAATCTTTGGATAAACAAAGGAAATCGTGTGACTTGCGGATAATTTGCTAGCACCTCGGGATTGAAACCAAGGTCCAATTCAAATTCGAAGAGCCCGCGTCCGCCGGGCCGGACGCAAACGGTAGAGAATACAAGCCACTTCATCGCCGTCGCCCAGTTGTTGGACAGCCTCTTAAATTCCGCCTACTAAATGTCCACTCGCTAAAAACCAAGGGGTTACTTATCCACGATCAGGTGGTCCATGAGAAGCTAGATGCATTTCTGCTTACCGAAACCTGGATGACGCCTTGTTCCAGTAGCTGTATTTCCGAGACCACTCCACCCGGGTTCTCATTCTATCAGTCCATGCGTTCTGATAAGGTTGGTGGAGGGGTTGCAATTGTTGCTCGCGAATCGTTGGGCTATAGAATGTGCAGTTTCTCGCATGGGTCATCGTTTGAATCGGTTGCTATCAGGTCTTCATCAAAGACAATGCCTCTCACTGTTGTCATATACCGCTCTCCATCTGGCTGTCTAAACTTGTTTATAGAGGAGTTTTCAGAGTTCCTCGCTAAAATGTTTGTGTGTGACAGGCCGTTACTGATTGTAGGAGACTTCAATATTCACGTTGACAACCCTAGCAACAGCCAGGTCCACTCATTTCTTGATTGTCTGGAGAATTTTGGTTTGGCCCAACACGTTAATCATAGCACCCACGTCGGTGGCCACATTCTAGATCTCGTGATCACTAAGGATGTCCTCCCCACTGACCTTGTGGTGTGCCCACTGACCCTCTCAGATCATTGTTCGGTCTCGTTTACTGTTCCTGCTCCCTCGTACGTGCAGGGCAATGTCGAATTTTCCAAACGACGTAACTTACAAAGCATTGACGTGGACAAGTTTTTGAAATATGTTTGTTATGCAGGTCTTCTTGATCTGCATTCAGACTCGCCCGGCACCCTCGATACCCTCACTGATGCGATGAACATGACACTCAGGAGTGCTCTTGACAAGCATGCTCCCGTTCGCTCTATCCGTGTTCAAAGTTGTGGAGATGCCTTTAAATTTACAAAAAAACTCCTTAAAATGTGCCGGGTTAAGCGCAGGCTAGAACGTCGTTTCAAGAAATCGGGGTCCTGAGGCAGATCTAGTCAATTTTAAAGACTTCCTTCAAGTTTACACCCGAAAGCTTAAAAAACCAGGGCTTCTTTTTTCATTAGAAAGTTGAGTTCCTGCCAGTCGGACACTAAACAGATTTAAAAGACAGTAAACCATTTACTGGCCAATGCTGTGAGGTCTGACTCCCCAGATATTAAGGGCTCAGCCGAAAAGTTTTCAGCCTTCTTTACTGAAAAAATTGTGCACATTCGCGCCTCCATTAAGCCCCCTCTGACCAAAGCAATCGCCGTTCCTCAACCTGTGACCTTCCTTAAAAGGTTCTCCGACGTTTCTGCAAGCGATGTGGCTGCCTTAATAAGGTCTAGCAAAATAAGCTCGCCTCCTGAAGACCCTATACCTTCATCTCTGTGGTCTTCACTAGCAGACCAACTTAGCCCTGCCATAACCAAGATTTTTAATGCTTCGTTGGGAAGAGGGGTCGTCCTCAAGTCCGTCAAATCGGCAATCGTTAGACCTATTCTTAAAAAGCCTTGATTAGACACAGAGGTCCTAGCAAACTATCGCCCAGTTTCCCTTCTTCCGTTCTTATCAAAGATTCTTGAAAAAATTATGTTATTGCTAAGCAGCTGGTTGAACATATTGAAAATAATGGAATGTCAGAAACATTTCAATCAGGGTTCAAGAGGCAGTACTCTACTGAAACTGCTCTCCTCCGTGTTAACAATGACTTTGTACGTGGCAACGACGACGGCAATGTCACTGCCTTAGCTCTGCTAGATCTGTCTGCTGCCTCCAACACTATTGATCACGAAGTTCTGCTTGAAAGATTGAGAACAACGATCGGTTTGGCAGACGAAGCACTGGCGTGGTTTAAATCATACTTGTCTGATCGTGTTCGATCCGTGTCGTGTGGGGGTCAGGTCTCAGACACGAGAACGGTCACCTGTAGAGTCTCTCAAGGGTCTGTACTTGGTCCCTTACTGTTCTCCATTTATACACAACCTCTGGGAAAAGTGATTAAGGCCCATGGAATAGGATATCACTTCTATGCTAACGATACTCGGTTGTATTTGTCATTCACACCGTCGGAATCTGCTTCGGCAACTGAGAAACTGAATGCTTGCCTTGCCGATATTTGATCCTGGATGTCGAAAACTTCCTGAAATTAAATGATGATAAAACCGAACTGCTGCTCATAGGACACCCTAAGCGTGTGGCTGGATTAAAAGGCTTTGCCTTTCTAATAGGTGATGCTATTGTGCGACCATCACCACGTGCTCGAAATTTAGGTGTCGTTTTCGACAGCTGCCTCAATTTCAAAATATTCATTCAGAAGACTGCCTCTACAGCTAGCCATCACATCCGATCTCTATCCAAGATTAGGAGCTGTCTCCCACAGTGACTTGTAAAAAATTTAACTAGCTCTCTAGTTCTGTCTCGGCTTGATTATTGTAATTCCCTTTTGGCTGGGCTGCCAAAGAAAGCTATTATGCCACTACAGCGGTCTATGAATATGGCTGTAAGGCTAGTCTTCAAGTCCCAGCGGTTTGAGCACGTGTCTCCTTTGCTGAAAGAGCTAGGATGGTTGCCGGTTGAGCAAAGGATACAGAGCAAAGTTCTTACGCTGACCCACAAGGCCGGCCATGGCTTGGCTCCTCCATACCTAGCTGAACTGCTGCATCAGTTTCAGCCTGTTCGCGCCCTCAGGTCCTGTGTGGACAATAAATTAGCTGACCCATTTCTCCGCTTAAAGACAGTTGGCGACAGAAGCTTTAGCTCTGCTGGTGCTAGACTGTGGAACTCGCTTCCACAATTCTTACGATACGACAACTACTCTCCTACTGTTGACTATGGCACATCCTTTTAAGCGGTCCTGACCAGCTACTTCCATGCTACTCACTACCTCAACTGCTCTCTTGACTCTGCTACGCTTCCCACTTTCTCTTTGTTGCGTGAGACGAAGTCTGTTGGGTACCGAAGGCGTACCGAAAGCCGCTTAGGCTGTGAGTGCGCTATACAAAACTCTTCTGCGTAACACCCACATGGTCTTTATGACTGTGTGGAGTTACAGACGGAGATACATTACATTACATTAAATTACATTGAATCCAGGATTTTAAGTAATGGTCGAGCGATTTGAAAGACTTCGGAACGATCGCTTCATTCAGCGAAGCATTTTAAACCTAAGACACTGCTGGCGTGAGGCTTGCCCGCCAATGAAAGGTGCCAGTGGTCGGGCGGCGGCAGGCCCGCCTGCCCACCTGCGGAGGCGCCACTTTTCGGTTCGACTCTGCAGAGAGGGCACCTGCCAGGGCAGGCCTAGAAGCAGACGATGCTACCCGGATGACGAGCCCTGCTACTCGGCACTGCTGCGACCGCACGACCGTCAACAGTTCGGGCTGCACCGCGACGGGTACAACGAACAAAGACAAGAAGCTCGCAGTAGGCCGACGACGACCGTAACGACGCCGAGCTCGATATTCTGCATGCAACGCTAAACAACGCCGCATTTGAAAAAGTGCAAGCGGTAGCCTGTAAAATACGGCACACACCACAGGCGACCTCCGACAGCTTCGTTCACATGCTTGCAGCTCAGTGCCAGGACTCGCTCACCTCGTGAGGTTCTCACTTCGAGTGAGCGACTGCGGTCAGGTCCACGCCTCAAAAAATGGCTAGGTTGTAAGTTCTACAGTAAGCGCGTTCTAGTGTAATCATAAATCGCGCTGATCAGGATCCTCGGCTCATCGTGGCTTTTTTCATGAGCGGCCGGTTCTAATTTAGCGGGCCGCGCTCCACGTTCGCAATCGAGGTTCAGCTGTCGAGCTGTCCTAGTCAACAATCGCGGGACAGCGGTTGCTTCGCTCCTTCAAAGCCGAGCAGAATCGCAGTCCAATCCCAGAATAGATTCCCATTTCATTCTATGAGAATCTAATTAATTTTAATGCCGCCTCGGCTAATGAGGCCTGCCGGACGAGGCGTCTGCTGGGCGAGCAGCTTCGCGGTCTGTCTCCGGGCGGAGGGCGCCTCTGGACACGGAAGTAGAGCTGACACCCGCGGCTGGAGAGCCCCACTACTGGGAACTCCGGCGATTTCCGACGATCCTCCTGATTTCGGAGATTTGCCATTTTTCCTTTTTAACGTAAGCTCGTTTACATTTCACGTCGGAGCAGCCGACGAGACGTGCGGGACGGCCGAATTTAAGGGGTCTGTCTCGTTAGAAGGCGGCCAGACACCGAGGGATGCCGGTGGATGCGACCGAGCGGATGCGACAGAGATGCGACCAGTCACCGAGAGATTCGTTGCGCTCCTCCGTGTGGCTGCCCTGCTGCGGCGCTCCGGTTCCTCGTGGCGGTCGCCAACGGCTTCCAGCATCCTCTAGCTAAACGGTGTCGCAGTAGCAGCGACTCGCCGGTTTGTATCAGTCCGAAGGCTGGTACAGAAGACAGCGGCGACCTGTTGGCAGCTAGCCGTAGCGAGACGCCTTAAGATACCGAAATTCAGCAGCGTCACTCCTTGCCGCTCCCTGCCCTGCATCCTGCCCTGCATCCTGCCTTGCATCCTGCCCTGCATCCTGCCCTGCATCCTGCCCTGCATCCTGCCCTGCATCCTGCCCTGCATCCTGCCCTGCATCCTGCCCTGCATCCTGCCCTGCATCGAAGCCCGGCATCGAAGCCCGGCATCGAAGCCTCGGAGAACGACTCTGGTGGCGTGCCGTCGTGCGGCTCACCTTCGGCGGCGGGAGGAATGCAAGGCGTTACTCTAGGACAGAGGCAGGGGTCAGCATTTTGTTCCATCCGAAGAAGCTGGAAGGTCGGCTAGTGCCGAGTGTACCGTCGAAGCGAAAGTGCAGTGCGGCATCCGTCTCGCGAGGGGCTGTCGTACAGTAACGATCGCGATAGAATTTTTAGTGTCGCTAAAAAGGCATTTTTTCAGGCATGTTTATGGAGCCTACGAAGTGCCACTTCGAAGGCACGCAGCTTTGTCGCCGCTTCTTCGTGATCTTCTTTGTGATGAATGGGAGTGCAAGGTTTTGCGTAGCGCGTCTAAAGACTCTTCCAGGCGAATTGGGGTGCCTCTACAATGCTTACATTCTACGGCCATAGTTGAGAGAGCTCTCACATTAGTGCTTAAGGAGCTCAAGTGAGCCTCTTACTTTTGACCTGTCACCTATGACCTGACAAGCGCTCACATTCAGCCCAGTCCACCAGGAGCGTATTGCAGCCAAATCATGTGGGCCATTACTCATTAATAACCAAAGGCAATAAGCTGCAGTGCGCTGTAAAGCAGTACGCTGCGTAATTGACTCACTGAGCGCTTTAGAGAGTAAGCTTGAACGACTGCCTAATTTGAGACCTTTAAAAGTTATACTAGCTGATTTAACAGCCACTTTTTGTATAGCGGCAGAAGAGCCCTAAAGGCTATCACCACCGCTTGCAGCGACACTAGAGGATCGCTCGCCGCAGGATTAGAACCCACAACCTCGGGACCGAGGTCGTGAAGAGCAGCTGCCTTACCCAATGTGCCGTCCGTAAGCGAAATACTGCCGAATGGCTGTGAGAGACTGCCTACACTTCAAGTTTTTTGCGCTGAGCAGAATGTAAAGAGATTTGGTTTGTTTGCTAATTTTTCTCTAGATTTCCGAGAAAATTATCAGCTCTTAATTTTTCGCCAGTAGTCGGGAGATTTAAAGCTTAAGTTTGTTTCGGCGTCCGATTGGCTGAGGACACTACTTCACTAACTCGCTACGTCTACTGCCCTTCTGACTCAACTATAGTTCTCATTTTCTATTTGTTTCGTGGAATGAATGAAGTCTGTTGGAACCGTATGGTTACTGAAAGCGACGTGGGCATTAAGAGGTTTATAAATAACCTTCAAATTTAGCAACTACTTGGTCCTTGTGGCTTCGTGGAGTTGCAGACGGAGATACATTGGCATCGGCATTTGCACTTCGTCGTGCACTCACCCCGGGGCAGGCATATGCGTACGCGCTAGCATTCAAGCACGCTCACGCGCGGACACTTATAGCGACTTATGAGGCCGACTCTGTCAAGTAGATGGACCATATTAAACGACAAAGCGCCTTAGAGCCCAGTGGAGCTCCCAGGAATGAGCAGCTTGTACATCACAGCTACTGGAGCTGTTGGTCCAGGCAACCAAGCGCTGCGCTTACAGTCAGTCTCTCGCTCACGTACACGGCGTTTTTGCGGATTTCGTTTGCAGCAAATTTAAAGTGCCTATAAAGAGATCGCGTTATCTGAGAGTGGTTTACAACGCTTTATTATTATTATTATTACTATTTAAGAAAATGCTAACCACTGGCCTGTACCGCTTACCGCACGCGGCTCCTTTACATTTAAACAATGATGCACACTGCCATCTACCGGCTGCAGAAAGATAGTAGGGAGTGAGTGACCTGGCCGTTGACCTTGACTGGCGCACCTGAAGTAAAGCCAAATCAGGCCGGCCGTGCTAATGCGGCGGCATTCTGCATCGTCGACAGCACACGGCTTGGGCAAGCTTCGCGCAGCATTTTTCGCGGAAGAGACTACAGCGTTGCAGACATTGCGTGTCCGTACTGGTTGACGCTGGACCGCTGCAGCCGAGAACAACCGAATGGTACTGCTAAATGCTACTAAATGCTACACAATCTGCCCCCAAGCATACAGGCATAGAGCTGTTCCTTGGCGGCAAGAAGTTTGCGCCCGTAAGCGGCACACTTATCATCGGTGAGCGTGTAGAGTTTAAGAATTGAGCTTTATGGTACATTTTTAAAATACATCTTTGAAAGTGTGCCAGCGGAGTTCGGCCAGAGCACTCAACTCAAGGGCTCATGGGCTCCGAGGAGCGAGAAGCAACGTAAAGGCGAATAAAAATCACGTCAAGCGACGCGGTCTCTCCTTCTCTAGCTTTCCCGGACCCAGCTACAGGTAAATGATCACGTCACGGAAGAACGAATGCGAAAAATTCTCGGCTATTTTGCGTATTTTCTTCTTCCCGCAATAGTTCTCTTACTTTGACCTGATCACTTTAGCAATGGAAAATTACACCAGGATCGCGACTAGATGTTAGGCGTGTCCTCGGCGTTCGAATCAATGCTGCGTGGCAATCGGGCATTGTCCTACACGTTTGCTCGGCCAGCATTTACACACAAGTGCATACGCAAAGGTTGTTAAATGCTTTCGGATTTTATTGTAAAACTGCACTGCACATTGAATTTTTCAAACTTGAGTGTCTCACCCGTTAGGAAAAGTGAACCTAGAAACCTAAGACAGACCTCGACTTAACCAAAGCCGGTCGATTCGCACTGACGCACAAACGTTTGTCAGAGGGCGCTACGGGTGCAGTTATATAGATCAGCCGCTGCAAGACTTTTGGAAACGTTTTTTCAAGCAATGAATAAGAGAGCCGTCAACTGGGTACCCTTACCCCTACCCACGACCATACGCACCCGTCAACCTTGGGTACTTGGTGGGCGTGGGTGGCGTTTGTGACCTTATGTGTGGGTGTGGGTGGGTTTTGGCATGCCTTGCAGAAATTCCACTCAAGGATGCCTTTAGGAGACCAAGCGCCCGAGTCTGCCTGAAGTTCTTGTGGAGTCAAAGGGGGATTTTTGCTTCGCAGTTTGCTTCGCAGTTTCGTCAGCATTTTGCTATACAAAGTACGTTATTTTGCAGATTAGAGCCTTCAAGCAAAGGTTCCGACGTGCTTCAGGGCTAACCGGCAGCTGCACGGCATTTTGGCTTCTGCCTTGCACACCTGCTGTCCTCTCAACAAGCACGGTTCGTACACCGTTGATAAATGTAGCATCCGCGTCAGGTCAAGCAGACACCTGAACTAAATACGACATCGTAGAGCTGCATCGAACGCCATTGCCACAGATGTAGAATTGCCCTAAGCTATTCGTAACTCACGAACTGTTACTAGTAGGTAATACGACTTGTCAGAAACTCGCTTTGTAATTACCTAATGCTATTTGGGTGTGACTCACCGACCAGCAAACCACCGAAAAAGAGAGGCTGCTACGGTCAGCTTAGTTAGCGGCGGGCAGCGTGACGTCAGTTCAGTGTTTCAGTGTATCGAGCCAGCTGCCCTCAAGAAGCTGGAGCCGTTAAAGTTGTTGTGATCCATTGTTCGAAGGCTTGGCAGCACTGCGGACATGTTTAAGACGGCATAAATCACGGCTAACACCGTGTAGAAGTAGCAGGTGTGGGGACAACAGCACAGTGAGACGGCAATCACAACGCCCCATACCAAGTTGACGTCTTCAATGTACAGCTGCATTTTCGAGAGCCGATGAAGGCCACATCTGACTACTGCGAAGCACAAAGTAAAACCTTCAAATCAGCACGTCAGTTGACCTTTGAAGGTCTAAGCAACGCGTTGTGACACACAATGTTACTTATGATAAGCACTCAGAAGCAGCTAACAACCTCTTGCAACTTTTACAATTTGACTGATTTAACATGCCAGCCACTTAGGTGCGATAGTAAAAAATTAACTGTGTATGCCAGTTGTCAACACACAGCTTTACCACCACACCAGGTTCTAATATAAGTTGCTGCCGAGGATTTTTGGACCCCTTTGATGGAATCCTTTTAGATGTCTTTATTCACCCTCATCGTCACTAAATTAGGGTTCGCATTAATGCATCGGCTGACTCCTTGGCTTCGTTGACATTCAGATCACTAGTATGTCACTTTTCTAGAGCCTGTCGAACGCACTTTGCTTCAGCCTTATCTCTTAAATACATTAAAAGATCTCTAGCTAGAAGACAATTAGTATACATAAATATGTACAAGAGGAGAAAAATCGATCCACCGCTGCAAGTCTTTGTCCAGTTTTTGTGCGACCGCCACGCACAAGCTCTGAAGACTTAAAAAAGCCTCCACGAAGCCAAGGCAAACCAATCGAATGCGCTTCTAGAGCAGTCCTGATTGGTTCACCTGCCCTCATTCCTATTATTGGACAAAAGATGTGGGATTAGATGTGACTAAAAGTGGTCGACCCCAGATTTTCACGCAGCGGTAAGGTGCCTACAATAGTCCTCCTAGGCGGCAGGTGCAGGTCCTTAAGCGGTAATTAAGAATTGCCAATTACAAGAAAGATGAATGACACTAAGGAATATGTGCCGCTATATAAATGAGGCTTTTGAAATCTTTTGACATTTTTTTCTGCTAACCCTTCGGTGGCAGTGTTAAGGAGTTCTACATATTTTAATTAGTGTTAAAGATAGATATTGAAGTAAAGCACGAAACTGAGTGTGAGGAGTCCAGTGAGAGTGTTACCTTGGAGATTGACTCTTGCTGATAGAGACGGTGGACAAACGATCTGCTAGACCTCCGAAATGAACAATTAGCTAGGGCTGTTGCTAGTTGCTCGAGTTTTGACGTGGAAGTGATCCAGGGGGCGGTGGGTGGATGACATATGCAGTTTTTGGCTCTATATCTGTAAGTCGACAATTTTGTTGCGGGAGCTAGACCTGGCCTCAACTAGAACGGACTGGAACGATCTACAGCAATCCTCGTATGCCAATCGAGGGAATGTCAGTCCTGATGTTTTTTATGCCTGCTCAAGATTGCAATTAGTATTCATACCTAGTTTAAAGTGTGCTATAAAATATAGACTGTCGGTACGAGCACGTATCAAGTGTTCAAAGAAGCAAACTCATTGAAAAATTAAGCTTATGCCATCCTGTTCCGTAGTAGGCTAGTTTAGTACTTGTGTCTCAAGGCGAACGTAGAGCGAGAAATTTCCTAAACATAAACCATGTCAACTAGTGAAGACAGGTTGTCCCGATACCACAATCCGGATTCGAACTCGAACTAAGAGAGAGAGAGAGAGAGAGAGAGAGAGAGAGAGAGAGAGAGAGAGAGAGAAAGATTACACCAACTTGAGACGATAACGTGTCGCACTCAGTCCAACGGTAGACGGCACCCTTTTGGTAAAGTAGCATTTTGAATTTACGAGGTGCATACTCTTCCAGTCTCCTCCTGCATATCGTCGCCTAACTTGAGTCAATAATTAGAGGAAAAATCGTGCAGCCATTCTTTGGCGTAATGAATTTAAGCAAGTTTATGTGCCTGGGTACCCAGAAATCCAGAAAAAGAGTCTGGTTAAGCTTCTTAAAAAAATCAAATTCTGTTCTGATTGGCATAGTGCCACGAATATTGGCAGCTAATAGCGGGAATTTCGTGCTGTCTGAAAAAATGATACAACTACAATAAGCAGGCTTTTGAAACATAGTACTTCATATCGTTCTGAAACAAAGTGATAGAAAATGCAACGAGATTCCCCCTGTAAGTTGCTGAATACACTAACTCAACGTACGAAACCTAAGTTCTAACAGCTTATATACCAGGAATTCAGCACACCCAGCGGAAAATTCTGACCCAGCTCGAGAAGAGATTCCTGAATCAAATTTTCTGGACATGAATAGGTGTCTTGTTTGAGTTAAGTTGATTTAAGCTTTTTGCGTCCGCTTGTCCGAGCCGAAGCGAGCGAAAGTCTGGAGCTCAATTCCGGCTTCTGTAACCGTTTTGCATCATATTAGCTCAGCTAAAGATTCAGCATTTCGCTAAGATTTGGCTTGCCACCCAGTGTATTTGCCTTTGTGCATATACGTGTGTAGTTTTATATGCTGGTGCGTGCATGAAACCCACATGTTCTTCACAGCATTTGCTAGGTTCGCGTGAGCTTTCCTTTATGTGGTTATCCGTGCAAACGTTGTGCATGTTGTCATGAAACAATCGATGCCCTTTATCCAGCTAAAGTTAAGCTCTCTAGAAAGAGGTGCAGTTCTCTCAGGGCATTGTAGCAATTTAGTGTATTACTATTATATTTGCATGCTTTTTCATGCACGTCTAAGCATATTACCTTGCTTGTCATTATCTGTTTGTCTTGCAGCGATCTGATAAGTAGCTTGGATAGGGATCCGGGTCTCATAAAGCGTTAAACTTTTAAAAAGTACTATTTTTACTCATATTATATATCGATATTAAAATTTCCCTGGTGCCTGGGGCCTAGTAGGGCATGTTCAGCATATATGCACGAGAACTTGCTTGACAATATCCCTATTTAAGGGGATCGTTTAATTATGACTACGTTTAAGCTGTGGATTCTCGGTGGATTTGTGGTGGATTGTTATTGACTGTAGTATTAACTCATGCGATTGCAGTCGGCTGCATGATATGCAACACAATTTTCTTACCCACTAATATATAATGTAAAGCTGAGTCGTATTTAGCCTAATTTAGAGCTTTGTACTAAATGATTTATGGTGCTTTAGGGATTTTGTTTGAGTCCTTGCCATCTGCGATGTGAAAGCTTATATGCGAAATGCCGCGAAATTTTGGCTGCACCCTGAATGAATTGTGGTGCAATACAAACTGTAAATTGAACTATTAAACGCCGGTTCAATTGGATTGTTGTAGACTTACATGTGATTAGGGTAGTCGCCAAGATCAGTACATTGTATTTTGCAAGAACGAGCGTAATCAATAGGGCAAAAACTGGTTCTCACCCTCGAATCACACTAAATAATACAGGTATGTCAACGAAGTTCGAGCATCGCGGATTTGAGGTATGGTCAATTTGTGGTATTTGCCCCGTCAGGTGTTGTCGGTTGTGATTGTACGCGCATTACCTAAGGACTAGCATTCAAAATGGTTATATAATTTTTTGGAACCCTTTAAACAGAGCATACTGCAACTAGCAATCCACTCTAGCTTCCAGCATCCAATTTCTGGTGGATTTTGGATGGATTGTAATTGATTGTTATATTGGTCCTATACTTTGCTACTGATTTGCGTGCATTTTCTTGACAAAGATCGTGCTAAATGGTACGACGTTTCTTTAATTCACTAAAGAATAAAGGAATTCTATATGCAAAGAAAATAGCAGCCTCTCACAATCAAGTTCTTATCAATTTACTTGATTATAGTGGATTGCGACATTCGACAAAGCCAGTGCAGTCAGTTGCTCTGCATTACAAGATATTGCTCTCGATGAAAAGGTTAAGTTTTTGCGGTTGAACTTTAAACGGAGCATTGTATTATGTACAATCAAAACTTGGCGTAATGTATATCAGATGGATCTGTAGTGGAATAAAGTGGCTTGTGGTATTGGCCTTGGATATGCCAACGATTGCAATACAATACCGGAGATCGTGTTCACCCAATGGTTTTAACTTATGTGGTTGCACACTTCACACTGTTCGCTTTATTTTGCAATATAAGTGGGACATTCGTACAATTTGTTTTTGGGCATTTTACTTCGAATTGTTGTGGAATAAGAAATTTGTCCCTGCCACTGCAGTGCCATTGCACTGCAATGCACGAGAGCACTCGCCCATTCATGTGAAATTTGGAGAATACACAATACGAAAAGTACGGTAAAACTCAATCAAAAATGGAGCTACTCGAATAGGATTGCCTTCGCTTTCTGCTGATTTCGTTATAGGCCTGCGCCACTACAGTGAATCGCAGTAGGCTGCATTCGAACGAGCACACTCAGTGGGGCGACATTTTTTTAATTGAATGATATAACAGTGGAAGGTGAAATTAAAATTGAAGCTTCGAACAGCCGAATTGTGGTGGATTTTTGTGAATGAAAGTGGATGTCGGGGCATTGTGGTAGTGGCCAGCGTCTATGAAGCCCAGTATCGTGAGAGCGAGCGTGAAATTAGGCGGATACATGATGTGCACGAATAAGCACAATATTGACTCGAAAATTACGGCCTCGAAGAACCCATTTCCGTGCGATTTTCACGTATAATGGGTTTGGGAAATTCACAGCTGCCCCCTATACTGACCCGGGTACCACCATAAGTGTGTTCTATCTCTGGAAGCGACACCTAGCCCCAAGGACACTGACCTTTAATATATTTGCCAGTGGCTAGAGAGGCATTCTAGTTTATGCTATTTATGCGAGCGATTGTCTGCCATGCG
This sequence comes from Cristatella mucedo, assembly GCA_009760855.2. Classification (NCBI taxonomy): domain Eukaryota; kingdom Metazoa; phylum Bryozoa; class Phylactolaemata; family Cristatellidae; genus Cristatella; species Cristatella mucedo. The sequence continues at coordinate 862,378 of WPIO01000027.1, read as the reverse complement.
GATGGTTCTCCCGGTACCGTAGGTGTGCGCGTACTTTACAATTCTAAGAGAGGACCTGGTGGTAGTTGGGGGCTCGTCATCATTGCTCAATTGTCTCAGCTTTAAAATGGTAGCAAATGTATTTCACACACCCACCTTTTTCAAATCCATTCTTATCGTAAAAGGCCCGCCTCCCTTTGTTTCCCAGTCGGGAGGGGAGCAAACGCATCTAGCGTCCAGCGACGCAATTTCGTAAGATTTATGTTGACCAACCATCCATGTCCACGTAGCGATGAGCAAAGGCAGGCGAGAAGATTGCCTTAAAATATTATCTGTCCTTTCGCTCCGTTTAAACAAGAAGATATTGATAAATCTTTATGGTATAGCATGAAGAAACAGACCAAAGCACTCATGCTCGCGGTCTACATCCGGCCATTCACCCTCCGCACCCAAGAGCTACCACGATTTCCTGTTACTGGTAAGGTTTGTGTACTGGTGTCGTCCTTAGATTGTGCACATTTTGTGTGCTTGATATTGTTGTAAACATTGCTAGTGGAAAATAAACTGTCATAGTTTTTTCTAGGATTGGTCCACCTTCCCAAAAAACCTGAGCGTGCGAGCGATATACTTTTGTAGGGTATCGCATTCTAGCTGTCCGAAGTCGCAGTAATGTTACGTGTTACGTGTACAGAAGGCCAACAGTGTCTAACAGCGCGTGACAGCAGCTCGCATCTCTCCACCAGTCGTTAAGGCTGCGACAAATAGGTGCGGCATCTGTCCAAGATCGCTGATAAGGAAGCGCTGCTGAACTAAAAATTACCACCGTGATGGTAGGCGACTTAGAAATTAAGTCGGACTGTCGAGGAGCGGTTGGGGCTTCACCACCAGTGGCGTTGGAGATTAAGAAAATGTTGGTTTTCCAGGGCAACGATAGGGCTATGACCATTGGCCTGTAGCAGTGATATGCCAGCTATGCAGCTCCGTAGTACAAAGTTCGTAGGGGCGATTCGCTCATTCGTAATGAGAGCAATACAACGTGTTTTCGTCAGTGACCGCGTAAAGCCACTGGGACTAAGCGGGTCTTAGCGCTGGAGAGTTTTTCCTGTAGCGCACTGAAAGCCTAAGCGGCTGTAGGTGCGCTTACGGTAGCCAGCCGACTTCAGCTCAAGCAACAAGCAGACGGTGAGAATGTCCACTGGTTAGTTCCCTTCGGTGGGCGCAGGGAGTTCGTTTCCGGTTTAGCGCTCGCCGTAAGTGGCTGCCTGCTTATGTACGAATCGCTTATGTACGAATCGCCGCGCGCATTCCAGAGACTCTGTCGGCCTTCTGCCCTTCGCAGTTCCCCTGGACGACGTGAACCATTTTCTGTGACTGCTGTATCCTTTACCTAATACTGGTCCGCATCGGATTTTCAGGTTTTACCAGAGAATGAATGTCGGAGTCGCGACCAGCGAGGTGAATCCCACCCACTCCTACTTTAACAGCAAGGGAATATGGCTGACGTACTTACTACTGGTAGCAATGCTGCACTGGACCCTGCTAACCGTACCAGTGCTCAGCGTGGCCGTCGCATGGTCACTCACCAACGTCCTGCATAACATAGTGAGCTTGCAGTGCTAGATAAGCAGCAGCTTCGACTAGTTTCTTGCCGCTACCCTGATCACGCCATTTTGCTTGGGGCACCTACGACTGTACCTGCAGGCGCAAAGAGTCTCAAATTGCCGTGCCGAGCTCTTTCGTAATATTTAGGCAGTCGCCATTGAGATGCTCGTGCCTTCTGTGCTACACGTTATGTTCGTGACTGTCTCGTTGGCAGCTTTGACATACACTGCTGTTGCTGTATTGCCGGCAGAACCAGCAGTACAGTGTGCTCCTATGTGGAAATACGACCGACCGTCAGGCAATTTCGGGCTAGATTCCAGAACAAAAGCTCGAGGGGTGGGTAGAGATGTTATAATGCAGCTAGACTGAAGTTTCAGATTGGTTATCTGCTTTATTTAGCTAGCATTTGTAACTGGCATGCACATGTGCAGGCCCATCTTTTCCAAGGTCAACGATCGGTCATGTCAAAGTGCTTCATAAGCAATCATTAAGATAGTGTTTTTCGCTTCTCTCCGTTTCCTTTTCTCTTCATGTGCATCTTCCCGGCCCCCATCGTCTGACCTTTTTCTGTCTGTCTCTCTCACCACTCTTCTCCATCTTTTGCTGTCACTCCTCATGTCTTCTTTTTGACGTCAGCTTCTTTTTCTTCTTCTTTAGAACCAGTCTTGTTTTTTGCCTCCAATCTGTCTCTAATCTTCTTCTTGCCCCCCTTCTTCGGTATCCCTATCAGGTCTTCGGTGAGCCGTGATGGCACACTAGGTAAGGCGGTTGCCTTCACGACCTCGGTCCCGAGGTCGTGGGTTCGATTCCTGCGGTGGGCGATTCTTTATCGCCCACCGCAAGCGGTGGTGATAGCCGTAAAGGCTCTTCTGTCGGTATACAAAAAGAGGCTGTTTAATCAGCTAGGTTTTTTTCTCTCTACCTGCCCTTCCATAAGCTGTTGCTCTTCACAGGTCCCTCCACACTGTTGCTCTCAGTGGGTATCCATTCTGTCTCTCTCTCTGCTGTTCCCCAAGTTCACAAGTCTATTTGCCCTTTCCTCGGCTTTTACTCGTGCTCTCCTCTGCTTCAACTTGCCTCCCTCTCGTGTCACACACACACACACACACACACACACACACACACACACACACACACACACACACACACACACACACACACACACACACACACACACACACACACACACACACACACTTACTATTCTCCGTGCTCTGCCACCCTCACTGTTTCATCCGTACTCATGATTGCCTATTGCCGTGGCCGTATGTGTGCTTATGATACAGCTGGAAGTATTTGGCTGTGGAGGTAGTTAGGAAAAAATCTTGGAAATCAAGGCTGCTAACTGCAATGCTTAACACTATCTGGCATCCCGAGTGTGGCATTAGAATGTGGAGTAATGAGAGAGCCCAACAACCTAGTTTAGTGAGTTCTGAAGCTCTTGCAGGGATTTATGTTCAAAGCATAGCATCGAGTCCTAATCTAGTGTATCCATAGAGACAACTGCTAGTGAGTCCCAAGTCCATAGCCTGCATTAATATTTTGATTAGTTGTGCCACCGAAAGGATCGATAGAGGCTCGCTGTGCACCAGGAAATGTCTTTGGCTAGCAAGAGCTGTTGCTGCTGTATCGTTTTGTTTGCTGGGCACGCGGTCTCATCGGCGGGAAACAAGAGTTGCTTTTTCCATACGTCCAGGGTATGTATTACATACTGCACGTGACCAAGGGCACACCTTGGGAGACCAACGATCAGGGAGCCGACCGATTACGGACGCAGTGGGAGCAGATCGACTGCGGTGCCCAGTTCACTCCGACTCGCAAATTTCTCACCGTGGTACCCATCGTCCTGTAAGTGCTGACAGACCGTGGCCGCACGCTGCGCTGCCAAGTATCTCGTCGTATTGCCTCACCCTGTAGAGCTGCATTCTGCTGCTGCTTACTCAGTTTCGGCCGGTGCTGCTGCTTACTCAGTTTCCATCTGCCTCTACTCCACGAGCAGATATACTTCGTGATGAGCAACCTCTGGACCAGCCCGTTGCTTATCGTTGTTAGCATTTTCCCTGGCCACCTTACGGTCGCATAGCTGATGCGGATGGAACGGGACATTTGCCGTGACCTCCGAGATTGTCGTGGTGGGTGCTCCATGTAAAAGAAACCTGGCCGCCAATCCCCCTCCACCGTGGCTGTGCTCTCCGCCATTGCCGTTTCTTTGCAGGTTCATCATAGCAAGCATCTACACGAAATACGACCCGGTACATTTCATGGTGAATGTGACCTCGCTCATTTTCGTCCTAGTGCCCAAGCTGCCCCAGCTGCACGGCGTACGCATATTTGGCATCAACAAATACTAGGCTGCCGAGCGCACTGCTGTGCAGGTTTACACGTGGCCTGCTTGGTACACGACTGGAGGATCTGTTAGCGATCATGCCCTATAGCAGGTGGCATGTGCTTCCCCGATAACCAACCTGCAATCTGCACGAAGCAATGAATACTGCGAGCTGAGTGCAGCACGACCCATCCGGAGCTGGGCACAGCACGGGGAGCTCACCCGCCCCCTCCGAAGGCTGGCTGCTTGAAGGAGTCAGTGTGGCATGTATGCACTCATTGCCAGCTGCCCAACGGTTACACTTCGACAAGGTTTGAGAGCAGACGGTCTATTGCCGGTGCTTTCAAATGCACTTGTATTGCGGCTTATTTAAAAATATAATTATATTCAACAAGAGCCTGACATAAGTCAGCAAGCTGTAAGCAGATGCAGCATCAGATCGGCACAGCAGCCTCGCTGCATCGTCAGTGCTGTTTGCATTGAAGCCACACCAGTGAGAGTGCACACTGCACACGTGGCTAGATTCGGCTGCAGGTTACACTCTGGGGCTGCTCGCCCATGCTGCCTGCCACCCTAGCTGCTGCTCTGATGCAGCTGATGCTCGGATGCAGCCGGGTGTTGGTAGCTGCATGTGACCCTCCTTCCCCCCCAGGCTTGAGCTCAGCAGGAGCATGCCCTTAGCCAACCCAAGGGTAGACGGGTGCCAGCATTCGAGTGTCACCCTTGCTTGCAGTCGTACGGTGTCATGGCTACGTGACTAGACATGCCGTTGAACCTGGCTGTCGGACCAGCCCCTGCTAGCATCTGCTTTCCTGGTGGCTGAATACGGCCGGTGCACTGAAGAGAGACCGGCACGGCACCCTCATTGAAGTGCGAACTCGGCCGGTGGCCGAGTGGGTGGTGGGGGGGCAGGCAGGCAGGCAAATGAGCAGCTGAGGCAGCAGGGCTCTACTCGGTGCCAGGCAAATGGCAGCAGGCAGGTGCTGCTGTGGCCTGCCGCAGCCGTTCCATTGAGCAGCTTGCTCCTTGGTGGGGGAGGTGAGGAAGGACTGATTACCCTGGCAGCCCGACTTCCTGCAGCTACGGCCTAGTTAGGAGTGCCGGTGTGGGCTGCAGCGTGCAGGGGAAGAAGAATGAAGAAGCAGCTTCGAAAGGAGCAGCAGCAGCAGCAGCAGTGGGCGGGTGCTCTGCCCGTCGGTCGGTCATTGGGTGGCAGCTACCCAGTTCGCTCTCGCTCTCGGCCCGTGTCCGACTGACGAGCCGCCGTTGGCTGCAATGCCGTTGCCGTTTCGAGCTTTCACCGCGCTGCTGCTGCCGCCGCTGCCGATCTCCGGCCGCCGCCGATTCTTGCCGTCGCCTTCTGCAGCAGCTGCTGCTGCTGGACAGGCAGCTACGTCCTCGGATTCCTCGCTGGCGCTGCGCACGTCCTTGTCGACCTTAAATCGAGCAAGAGAGCGAACTGAGCGATGCGGCGGCGGCTGTGTCGACGCACGGACGGATCGGCGTGGATCGTCCACGGGCGCGCTTATGCGCCACCCAGACAGGGGCAAGGCTATACACTGCCTTTCCCACCAACCGGACTGGAAGCTCTATCCGGCTCCGTCTCCGGCAGCTGCCAGGACAAGCGTCGCTGCTGCTCGGTCAGTTGGAGAGCGAGCACAAGCTCCATGGTGCTCACCTGACCGGTCATTAGAGCTCGGTAGGAGATCTTTGCAATGAGGTAGAACCAGAAAACGTTGAGGATCAAGAGAGTGACTAGGAAGAAATTGTAGAAGTACACGGCCGGTGCGTAGCCGATTACGGCGACAGCTTCGAACATTGTACTCCACACGATGCTACAACGATACATTTGCATAGAGCAGCCGTGAGGCACTCACAAGCAGCACAAGCAGTGGCATTGCCTCAATGCAGGTCAGTCATCGCGTCGGGGTGGGCTGATGATGAGGTGGGGTGTTGGAGGACTGGTGGGCCACCTGTTCCACCGTGCAGCTGGGGAGATGCCCACACGTCGATGTTTAGTACCAATCCACATGTCTGCATGGTGGGGGGGGGGGGTGGAGGACCAAAAGCTGCCAACGACAACTAGCTACCAGCAGTTGTTCAAGCTGCCCTCAGCCGACTGGCTGAACAAAAGACCGATTTGTCGTCTCTCGGCCTACTAGTCACGAGATCGGTGCAGAGGCTGCCAAGCTATCGATCAACTCAGCAGTGCAACAGCAGCCTCTCCAGTATTCCTGAGTGTGGCAAGTGGTGGCTGCAGTCTGCCAGCCAGCTCCTGGCCTGTTGCATGGGGGGGGGGGGTGTGTGTCAACGTGAACTTGAGAAAAGCAGTAGCAGCTGCATCTTGGCTTGCAATGTGATGCAGGGCGTGTCAGGGCCAGGGGAGGAGGGAATAGCAGGTGCATTCGAGTCCAGCAGCAGGCGTGCGAGAAATCTCGGCTGCCGGCCGCAGGCAAGCTGAAGGGCTCGCCTGCTGCAGCTGCCACTACTCACAAGCACGGGTAGTAGATCAGCCGCGACAGCAGCCACACGGCGGCAAAGCAGGCGAACAGCTTGTCGCACAGTGCGCTCCTCTTGCTGTACTTGGCCAGCTTGGCTCCCTGCGAATGCAAACACACGACAGCCTGAGCTGTGGCGGAGCTTGCCGCCGCTGAAACTGCAGCATCCGCATCAGTTGCTGAGGCAGCAACTGGGCAGCGAGGGCGGCGGCCGCTGCCGCCCTCGCTGCTCTTTCTTCCTCACTCACCTCCAGCCAGCAGTCGGCAGCATCGTGAGTGCACAGCACCAAGCTGCCCATGCGAACGAAGTTATTGGACCACGAGAACCACATTAGAAATATGGTCGCAACGTGGTGGATGAACTGTTCCCAAAAGTCCTGGCAACGAGAGACAAGGCATGTTTTATGGCATACGAAAGGCACCGTGAAGCGTGCAGCAGAAACGGCAGCAGGGGGCTGGTGGTGGTGGTCTCGACTCCTCCCTATGCCGTTTTATCGACGATTTCAGGTAAGCTGTGCACATCTGTGCCCGAATGCAGATCTCATCCAGTCAGCAGTTTACGCTCTCGTCGATAACCGGAGTCATTTGCAAATCCTTGAGACCCTTGAAAGTGATGGGTGTCCTCACAGGAATATTCTCTTCCTCGCCTCTGCTACTTAATACTCCTTACGATCCATCTTGACAAGTGTTGCTACAACACCACGACACTAGCCAACGTTGGTGATAAGTTGGCATCTCTGACCAAGGACATTGTTTGCCCTCGCCGAGATGGCCTATGCTTTACCAGAGATATTAATTTAGCCAGGTCGAATAAGTGAAAGCTTGAGAAAGCATGCACAAGACCAGGACTGACTGTCCATCGTCAGGCATATGAAGATTACTGTAGATCCTACCAATCTCACATAGCAAAGGCCAAGTCTAACTTCTATAAAATATTGTCACAGAACAGTGCACCAATCCAGAAATGCTTATGTCGACCATTAACCATTGCCTTAACCACTCTCAGGATAGCACTTCACCTAGCGATCTTCGTGGTGCTCAGCAGATGGCCTCTCTAGGTTCTTTCTGTCAGCAAAATAGACAAGATCAGAGAGTCCATCAGTAAGGTAACAGCATTTCCAAAGGACTCTTCTCCCCAGTAACGTTCTCATGGACTCTCTCTCTCTCTCTTAGTTCCCTACAGAAAGAAACACAATGCCTGCATTTAAGCCTGCTACTTACTAGTTACCTTGTTTTGAGTTCATTTCCCAGACTAAGAGGACCACTACCTCCCCAGACCATGTAACTACTGACCTTTTATGCCATGCCTTGGTCTCCTGCTGCTACATATAAATAACACGAAACATATGCCCTTAGGTGTTGTCCCTGTACCTCTCGAAAAGGCTATTGTTAGGCCACTTGTTAAGGAGGCAACACTGGACCAGGAGAACTTCAGCAACTTCTGCCGACTCTCCTTGCTGCAGTCCCTATCAAAGACACTAGACCAGAGGTCAGCAAACTTTTCGGACTACTAGGCTACATTTCAGGAGGTCAAGAAGGTGCACTAGGAGGCCAGAGGAGACCACGCCCACTACGGCTGGCGGCTACGCCCACTCTATACTTCGAAACACGAAGCAAAATCAAGCACAGTAACAGTTAGTTCTCAACTCAAAGCAAAAAGCAGCCGAAAGATGGCTCGTGCTTCGAAAGCTCTTTAGTTGGAATACTCGTAAGTCAAAGTACCTCTATAGTGAAGGAGAAGAAAACTCAATTAGGCCGGAACCATCAATAAATAACTAGGGGGCCACTCGCCCGACTGGAGCACTAGCTGGGCCGGATCTGACCTACAGGCTGGAGTTTGCCAACCTCTGCACTAGACGATTAGTGACAAACCAGCTAAATTCTTATATTGAAACTTAAAACCTAGCAGGCAAGTTCCAGTAAGGTTTTAGATGCAATAACTCCCACAGAGTCAGCATTACTTCGCGTGTACCGCGACATTTTCAGAAATGCTTACTTAGGATAAGTCTCTGTGCTTGTCGTGTTTTGTCACTATCGATCACCAAGTCCTTCCGACTGCCTCTCATCTCACCAGGGAATCATTGGCCACTCACTGAGCCATGGCTCAGGTCCTAGCTGCTAAGTGGGAGAGCATTAATGCCAACAGGGAACAATCTACCAAGGAGCTTCTAAAGTATGGGTTCTGCAGGGCTCTGTATGTGATCCTCTTTTTTCCACAGTTTGCACTCTTCCTCTTGTCGATATGATCGGCAAGCACAATCTAGGCTTTCACTTCTATGCATATGACACCAGCCTGTGCCTAGGCTTTAATCCCACACAGGCTTCCAGCATGCCAAACTCTCTCAACTCTCTTGCTGCATGTATCGCTAAACCTGAACTTGCATGGCAGCAAGCTTTCTCAAATTAGATGCCAATAAAAAACTTACTAGTTATGGACAAATCTAGCATGAGTTAGAAATTGGAAAGCATATCCCTTAAAATGGGATCTTCCAGCCTACCTCCTGCTGTGACCTTTCACTAAATGACCACATCAGTACCACGGTCGAGTGTGCACACATTTAGCAACTCAAGATTGTAGAAATTCGGGCCTACTTAAGACATGATACAGCATCCTAATTGGTCCATGCATTTATGACATCACGTCTCGACTGCTGTAACTCACCGCTTGCTGGTCTACCAGCCTATGCAATCAAAGGCTTGCACTTGGTGCACAACGCAGCAGTCAGGCTTGTCGTCTGCCGTGAACTTTTCAGTTACCACATTGCACGACTCTCGCAAACCTGCACTGGTTCCAAAGCAAGCAGTGGATCGACTTCAACGTTTTATCTCTCACTTGCAAGTCCCTTCATTCTCTGGCTCCAGCCAACCTATAAAAAGCTACTCACTAATAATGCTAGGTATTGTACCGTATTCCCTTCTTACTCAAGTTGTTTAGCTATGCCTCAGACGAACCTCAAATCCTTTGGAGACTGAATTTAGTTGGTATGCTCACAAATCCCACAACTCACTCCCGGCTGACGTCATGACATTTCCCGACTGGACATTTTAAAAGAAATTAAAAAAGCACGTGTTTTCAGAGCATTTGCTGTGTACTCGTGAATTTTTCTTTGTGTAATGTTATGTATCTCCGTCTGTAACTCCACAAATACTATGTGGGTGTTAAGGAGGAGAGTTTTGTTTAGTGCACTCACAGCCTAAGCAGCTTTCGGTACGCATTCGGTAGCCAACAGACTTCATCTCATGCAAAAACGAGAAAGTGTGAAACATAGCAGAGTCAGGAAAGCATTTGAGGTAGTGAGTAGCCTGGAAGTAGCAGCTCAGGACGGCTGGAAAGGACTTGCCACAATTGGCAGCAGAAGAGAAAGTGTCGTTGTATAAGAAGTTCTATTTTCAGCTTCATAACATTGCTACAATTCGGGCTTGTTTAGATAAGGATACCACGTCCAAGTTGGTCCATGCATTCGTGACATCCCGTCTCGACTTCTGCAACTCACTGCTTACTGGCCTACCAGCATGTGCGATCAGGCGATTGCAGCTGGTGCAAAACTCTGCAGCTAGGCTTGTCTGTCGTGAGCGTCGCAGTTGCCACATTACTCCACTTCCCGCCGACCTGCACTGGCTACCAGTGAGGCAACGGATTGACTTCAAGGTTTCGTCGCTCACTTTTGGGTCTCTTCATTCTATGGCTCCAGCCTATCTTTCAGATATACTACCCCATCAGGCCAAGCATCGTACCACCTGCTTCTCGGAATCCAACAGTCTGGAAATACCTCATACAAACCTTAAATCCTTTGGAGACCGTGCATTTAGCTCGTATGCTCCCAAAGCCTGGAACTCCCTCCCGACCTGCGTCAGAACATCCCATGACCTGACCACATTTAAAAGAAACTTAAAAACACACCTATTTAGGACAGCATTTAGTGGGTCCTTGTGATTCGTCCTTGATGTGCTTATGCGTGCTGACACTGTGCATGCTGCCACTAACCACATTTGCATGCTGACCCTGTGCATGTCACCCCTAACCATATTATTCATTTTGTTTGTTTTTCAAGCATGATTTTACTTACTATTCTATTGCACATCACTTTGCAGCAAATGTAAAGCGCCTAGAAAGAGATTAAGTTCTCTGAGGGCGCTTTATCAAGTGCAATATCATTATTATTATTATTATTATTATTATTACAATCAAGGATCTGCAGAACAAAAATTTTTGTCGCCAACGGTCTTTAAGCAGAGGAATGGAACAGCTAATTTATTGTCCATACAGAACCTGAGTGCACGAGGAAGCTGATATTGGTGCAGCAGTTCAGCTAGGTATGGAGAAGCCAAGCCATGGCGGCTTTGTAGGTTAGCATACAAACTTGGCTCTGTATCTGTTGATCAAACTGGAGCCATGAAAGCTCTTTCAGCAAAGGAGACACACGGTCAAACCTCTGGGATTTGCCTCTTAAATAATTCATTTGTACAGTGCTCCAAGAGAACCTAATCTCTATTCAGGCACTTCACGCATGCCACAGGTCTCGAGCCCACGACCTCAGCCAGACCTTGGTCGGGGCGAGCACCTTAACCGCTGGACCAAACCAGCTTGGCAACCTTGTGTGCTTACGTTTGCACACACGGTGCATGCTATGAATAACCATATTGCCGTGCCCCATGTACTGCATATGCTAAGTGCCTAGAAATGGGTTAAATTCTCCGAGGATGCTGTAAAACGTATTATTATTCTTAATATTATATCGGTGCATCTATAGGAGTTCAGGAGCTGAGTGTGGGACGGGATCCGATAGGTTCGGACAGCAGCATATGCGTGCCGATGGCATCTTAAGTGAATTACAGCCGTCTCTCTTGCGGCTCTGCTTTCCTCTGAATCCCTAGTTGGTCTGAGCCCCTGTCAGGCAGCACTTGTCGGCCCAGAGCAGCTGCAGACTGCTTTCACTGCTCCCCACTGACGTTCGACAGGGAGCGAAGCAATGCACAGCAGCACCATCTCGCGAGGGTGCAAGCAATCAGATGTCAGCAGTCGCTGAGCTAGCTGCAGCAGCTACCGCTTGCCTGGCAGCCATAGAGGAGGGTGGGGCTCACTACATGAAGCACACACCAAACCTATTGTGGTGTTTGACATCAGACCACCAGGCCCTAGCTAACTCCGAAAAGCTGACGATTGGAATGGAAATGCTGACTTGCCAGAAATAGTCAATAGCAAACATTTGCATTGCTTGGTATACCCCAAACAAGCGCAGTCCAACTAAATAGTATTACTGAAGAGGTGCATATACGCACACGTAGAGCCAGGGTTTCATCTTATGGGCAAGACGAAAAGGATTTTCCCATAGGCTCACAATTAATAAAAATCACAGTGTTTGTTCGACACGAACTCGGCCATTTCTTATTGAGTGGAAATAGGACATAATTTCGTCATCATTGACGGTATGGGGCGTTAGAATGGGGGAAGCCCAGGTAGCACTGTACCCCCACCGTAAGCATTGGAAGGGGAAATGCCTGCCTGGCTCCTGGTCCCTCCACTTCACAGACACTATTCGTGACTGTTAGAACCCAAACGAATACAACTGCCAAGGGACCTCATATCGACGCCAGTAGCTGAGGAGGTGCAGCTCTCGATGTGAATGCATGATCCAAGGACCGGAGCCGGCTCCGTGGGGGGGGGTGCCCAGACTCCTCCGAGGGCTACCACCCACGCAGTACCAAGGAGGAGCCTGCAGATATTATTCGTGCGAGCCATGGAATCCAGGGCACCGACAACTAGGCAAAAACTACCGTGCTCGTCGCCTGAAGGCCTCTTACCTGTCTATGAATTAGATTTCTCTCTCTCTCTCTGTCTGTCTCTCTCGATCACACATCTCTACCCATCGTTGTCTCGTCAGTCGGTCTGTCTAGGCATATGTCCCTACTGTTGACACTGTACAAGAAGACGTTCAAGAGGACTTTCGATCGCAGATCGTAGAGAGGTGTACTAGGCTCCCCTACTCTGCAGTTCTTACCTGTTCAAGTGCCTGCAAATGAACGTCCGTCCACATCAGTTGCCAGAGATGCAATGCAACGCATGCTAGTCAGCATTGCTGCAAGAAAAGAATCCACTGGCCCCATCCACCTGGCTCCCCCCACGATGCAGGATGCAGCGACTAGACCCTGGATGACTTGCCAGATGAATGCCAGTGAACTACACTGCTAATCGCAGCCAATGCTAACACGTGTGCATGTCACGACCCTGAGCTGAGTTGCCTTTTGGCTATGTCTAGCAGGCAAAGAGGGGGTTGGCAGAGCCACGAGCCTGCTGCCATTGCACGCGCCCCACCCACTCGATGACTGCAACTCCACACAGCAACGCTTAGCATGCCCAGCTCGGTGGACGCTTTTTGGAGGGAAGAAGAATCGCTCTAAACACGGCATGCATGTCAGCTCCACCATAGTCATGCTGACGGCCACCTTACCATATTTGCTCACACCCGGCTTCCCAACGCCCGACCAACGTCGGCGCACCTCACCCTAGTCAAACGACTGGGGCGCGCATTTGCACACCTCCGCAGCCGCGCGGGCCGACTCAGCACGGTCGGCCCGGGCCACATCATCGGAGCGCCATGCACAGGCGTCGAAGCACGTGAATCAGAAGCAGCATGCACGAAGCTGCCGCCGGCAACCGGAATGGCTGACCCGAACGGCAACCGGAAATGCTGCTGAGAGGCAGCTTGGACGCGAGGAGCATGTGCTGCCACCCAAATGCGCTCTGCCGAGTGCGAGGCATTTACATGCTGACCCTGTGCATGTTGCATCTAACCAGGCTATGCTTGTTGACATGCTAGCACAAACCATTTTCGATCACGCTTCCTTTGCAGCACACGCAATATGCCTAGAAAAAAGGTGGAGCTTTATGAGGACGCCGCACAAATGTATTGTTATTATTATCGACCAGGGGCCGGCTGCCAGTGACGATGCGGTGAAAGCTGCCAGCGCTGACAGCCAAATAAGCTGCAGCTGCTCACGGAGACTAGACACAGGTGTTCAGGGTTCGCACGAGGGCAAGCACAGCCGCAGTCTGCGCCACGCTTAGACTGTCGCGTGATTAGCAAGCCGCTGAGCGAAGGCGAAGCTCGGACTCTCCTTCCCAGAAAACCTACAGTGCGTCAATTTCTCCGGAAAATGGCACGAGGGCAGTTATGCAGCTCAGGCAAATGAAAGGGAGGACGACGGGCTTTCTCAGGCAGCCTCTTACCTTTCTCTTGACGTCCGAAAACTGACTGAAGAAAAGGCACACGTAGAAGGCTAGCTCTATCATGTAGTACCAGTACAAGTCGCGAGTCACTGACTGCAACGTATGAGTAGGTCGCTGAGGCATCCGACGAAGGCCAACAGTGGAGACAAACACAGCCACTGATTGGCAAACAGAAAGTCAAGGAGAGCATCTAATAAAAGCACAGAAGTTCCGATCGAAGCAACTGCTCTTATCATGCTGCTCCAGCAGTGTCACCATCTGCCTGGCTCTCTGCATCTTATCTCACGTCTCTCCGCTCTGACCTGCCAGTGTCTCTGTTGCTCCGAGGGTCACTCTGTCATCTCTGCCCCCCCCCCCGTCTGTCTGTCTGTCTGTCTGGCTCTCTCTCTCTCTCTCTCTCTCTCTCTCTCTCTCTCTCTCTCTCTCTCTCTCTCTCTCTCATTCTCTCTGTCTGTCTATCCACCCGCTAGTTGTCTGCCTCTTTCCCATCTCTGTCCTGTTGCTAGCTTACCTGCACGGGGTAATTGTACCAGCACTGACGGGTATCGGTTAACCAAGGTTTCTGAAAGATAATAATACAAATCAAAATGAAAATAATAATACTAATAGCAACACATTTCCATGAAACCCTGAGAAAACTTAATCTCTTTCTACATACTTGAATGTATGCAGCAAAGTACACAGCAGCACAGCTTCAGCATATGCAAGGCAAGCAGAGGACTGTGCCATCGACCTCAGCACGCGGTGCAACGTATATTTATGTATGTATATGTGTGTGTGAGTGTGTGTGTGGGAGTGAATATCAACATATACGCAGAAAGAAATGCTAAAACGGAAGGAAGGGAGAGAGAGAGAGAGAGAGAATGGTAGGAAAATGAGAGAGGAGGTTCGATAGGATGGGGGAGGGAGAGAGAGAGAGAGACCGGAGGTGTATGCCAGAAGATGGTTGCATACACGGGAGCCAACATGCTACGGAGCACACACGAGCAAGTCCCGTCTTTTTGCTTGCTTGTTGAGTGCGGTGCCCAGGTAGATGGAGATGCAGTTAAGTTCACACTAGGCTGCCATGGGACTGATGCTCTATTGCAAAGCATCCCTACCTAAGTCTTGGCGCCTTTTTGCTTCAGCATAACCGCGGGCACGAGGTTGCGATGCATGCACGGCCTTGCATCGCTTAGGATGATCTCATGATAAGTCGACTGTGAGTAGATACCAACGCAGTAGTCGGGAGCAAGAGGTGCAGTCGCAGACAACACAATCAACTTTGCTATGGTCTTGAGAGCCCCCCTCTTGAAAGCGAGTGCTTGTGAAACTTCTATGCCAACGCTCGATCCAGCTAATAAGGCATCGTTTGTTCATAGAGCCAGCTCATTTCCTGCTATCGGTGCAATGCCCGTTGCAGGCTGCTAAACGTGTTTACCAATATTTACGATAAATAGAAAACGTTTGAGATATCTTTTCAACTGAGATTTTTTCCCTAAAGCCACCTTAACACTGACCGCTAAACCCTACAAGCAAAACCTCAAAGTCAAACAAATAAAAAGCCAAACCACTAGAACACAAAATGTAAATCTAACTCAAAACCTCTAAGCACTACGCCCACAATCCTAAACCCTAAGCTAAACACACACCTACACCTACACACACACACACACACACACACACACACACACACACACACACACACACACACACACACACACACACACACACACACACACACACACACACACACACACACACACACATATATATATATAGAGAGAAATGTGTTGATATAACGTAAATATACTAACTAGACGCCGCTTGATCGTGCAGGCAAAACACTACTGCTGCAGACACTCACGGCCGAGCCAACCTCAGTGCATCGAGCAACGTGTGTGTGTCTGTGTGTGTGCGTGTGTGTGTGCATGCGCGTGTGCGTGTGTGTGTGTGTCTGTGTGTGTTGCCAAAAAGGGCTGGCCAAAAAGTCAATACTTACATCCCAGAGCACGTAAATACCATAGATGAAAATAACGAGATAGTAGGCGAATCTCCACCTGAGACGAACACAGAGAATCGAACGCTCTGTTAGGCTTTCGAGCTTAGTAGTTTAGCCCTTGCTGACATCAACGCTGCTGCACAGCTGCCTCCTCCTCCCCCCTCCAACCACTCACGCCCACTCCACTCTCCCGCCCCGAGGAGGGAGAGATCAGCAGCCTACCGATCAAGGAAAGGACGACTGTGCACAGTGCTCGAGTGGCTTCGAATGGCAGCTCGCAGGAATGCGGCAAGCTAAAGGGCAAGGTGAGCACGACATATCATGTAGTGCACAGCACAACAGAGCCTGTAGCACTCCACACTAGCCGTGATGGCACACTAGGTAAGGCAGTTGCTTTGCACGACATCGGGACAGAAGTCGTGGGCTCGAATCCTGCGGGGGGGGGGGGGGGGGGAATCCTCTATTGCCACTGTAAGCGATGGTGATAGCCGTCAAGGCTCTTCTGTCGCTATACAAAAGAGGCTGGTAAATCAGCTAGTTTTAAATTCATTTCCAAGGCCAGCTCTACTGACAAGCTGTTTGGCTGATCGCGTTTAGCTTACCTAGTCGAAATGACAAATCCCCATGAGCAGGTTCGGCTCACAAGTTTCATTGGATTCGCAGTAGATTCGTTTGTCAAAGCTGGGGTTAAATGCAGTTCCTTAGCGCCAGCATTTCGTGACTGGGAAACTCTGGAAACTGGTAAGACTGGTTTGCTGTTACCCACGACGACAGAGTGGGCCGACAGGATATCTTGGGAAACATTAGATGATCCTGTTCACTCACAAGTTCTGAGACTTCGGGATGAGGAGGCTAAGTAGTAAACCAGTCGTGGTAGGAACGGCGAATTTGCTCCAGAAGGCAATGCAAAATCATGGGCGATCCACGGGAGAAGCTCCGAAAGCTTTCGAAGCAGCGAAATTTCTCTAACGACCAGTAAAAGCTAAAGATGGAAGCCGCACAGGGGAATCATAGACGGATGAAAGGAATAAGTTTACAATGGCAAAATACCGTGGCAGACCGACTTGGATAATGCTGACCTTTAGGTCGAAGGTCTGCAGTACAGAAATCACGAGACAGGGCCGTGCAGGGTCGCTTGGTCCAGAGTGATCCACCGACGTGGCCAGGTGATACCGATGCCTATCCATATGCCCATGCAGAATCTAGATGCACAGCTAACATATCTTGACTTATTCGAGCCAGATGAGAATAACCTTGCATTTCAAACCAACAGCGCACAACAGAGAGGCATTCTACAACGAGGGTTACTGGCCAAAACGTCGAAGCCTTAGTTTATCACCGGACAGAATTGCCATGTATGTGACCACATACCATTGCAGTAACAGGCAAAGTCACGACTCGTTGTGGTACGCACCGACATGGGTAGGGATAGAATGCATTTAACTAAATGCAAAAGGTACTTAGACGGTACATAATGGACTGTTCGACAACGAAATTGGTGCCTAAGAAAGAGCCACAGTCCAAGTACTTAGCAGATCAATTCAGAGGCTTCAAAATGCAATACTACTGCAAGGAAAACATATACGTAGTATGGATAATATCACTGCTAAAAGGAGCCACAGATCAATGTCCAATCATCTAAAATTGGCAGTAGAAATCTATTTTCTGGCAAGCAAAGAATTGTTGGCCATCGATGCACAGACCTTTGTTGCACTAGCTGTCAACGTACACCTTTAGCCTTTCTATGTCCAGCTATATCAGCAAACGACAGCAGTGTTCAACTTCGGGTGCTCTGTTTCGTGTGTGGCTGAACCAAGTGGGATCACGGGCGCGAGCAAAAGTGCAGCAGACTCAGCTCAATCCCCAGGAAGGAAGCCGACACGCCCCTTTAGCTTTCTATCGATGGGCTGCATTTGGCAAGGAAAGGGTCTCCCTGTCCACGGCTTAATTCCGATTGAGCCGATAATTGCTAAGTGTAGTCGATGAATACTTTTGTAGGGAATCTTGGGTTTACACACGATATCTCCATGCCAAGTGGCATGCAGGCACCAGCTCTAAACAGGCTCCGAGGACATCGACGAAAATTATCACTTTGGCAGTGCTCCGACCTGGGAGAGGTCAAGAGCTAACCCTAAACCAGAAGTAGTCATAACTAGACGCACGAGAAGTATGCCACGTGATCAGCACAGCACACAAGCACTAAGCCGGGATTGAAGTATTAGAGTAACGTACTGCAGCAGCACAGCGATAAGCTATTCGAACGAAATCGGTACACAAATATGAATGCGATAAGCAACTACAGTGCGTGCTTGGACACTCACACTCAAAGCAGGCAAGCCCAAGCAGCAGTGCAAAGCGGTAGCAGTTGGACAGAAGGCCGTGTTAGCGCATCTACAGAATTACGACTAACGCACACAAACCGAAACTGCAAGCAGATACGATCGGTGTCCATCGTCACTGAGGTATCGCTGTCTCAAGCGAAATAAAATTACAAAAAAGAAGCGTGCACTCCAATAGCAAACTCGGCAGCTCACGAGCGACATGCAAGCCAGCAGATTACTGGCGGCAGAATCTGGTACTTGCCGGCCACATGGGCCATTAACATCTACAAAATATTCGTCGGACAGCATGCAGCCTGGCTATCTGTACGGCAAAAGATACTAGCGCCCCAGCAAGCTCACCGGCAAGCAAGCAGGCAGCTCGCATGCGCAGGCAGCGGCCACAGGCAAACATACCAAGGACCCAGCAAGGATGCTTGCTATACAAGTGCACCCCAACTGCTGAGGGAACAACCAGCCGGACTGCGAGCAAGCATATGCATTGGCTGGCTAATAGTGGCATGCCGACTGAGTCAAGCAGCAGCAGCAGCAGCTGGGTTGCCGTGGCAGTCGCGAAAAATTCTGGCACCACTGAGTCAAGGGCTTGTGGGCCAATGCTGCCACCAAGCAGGCCCGCTGCCTGCATGCACGAATGTGCACTGTCGCTGTCGTATTGAATTCACGCTCCTTTGTCCCACTCGGCAGCTTTCGAGTCGCGCTGACGAGCAGCGCTGCCGCCGGCGGATGAAGCAACACGACGCTGGCATCACAGCAGCTGCATGGCAGCAGATGCGCTGAGCCGAGCCTGCTAGGTGCGTGGCACGGCCACTCGACGAGCGCTGTGAGTGCACGCATGCATGCACACAAGCAAGCACTCCGCACTAAGGGTGCTCCAGAGAATGGTATACACCATCAGATTGGCAATGGAAAGACTCCAGATTCATGTCCCGATCTGGCACGACTTTGTCGATTGGCAACTTAAGTGCCCCAGCAGACACTTCCTGGCAGTCAGTGCATAGCATGCCCTGCACGGACCTCATGCGAGAGTGAACGATGAGAACTCTCCCTGGCAAGCAGTCTCATGAATCATCACATGGCAGATCGCTTGCCAACAGCTGCAGACTAGGTCCTCGAAGGTAGACAAGGTTGCTGCGGCTGGGTGTTCAACCGACCGCAGGCGCAAGCTTGGCTTCGAGGAAGAGGACGGCGAGTCACAACTAGCAGCCGCCATTGCAATCGCAGGGGCAGAGCATGCTGAGAGGGCGAGACCGGAAGCTCCCTCACGCACTAGCTAGCTAGCTTGTGGGAGAGGCAAGTGAAGGGAGGCCACGTGGAATGATCGTTGCCCTGTGCAGAAACGGTCGAACTCCAGTGAAGCTAGCCGCTCTGTGCAACTGAAGCCTTCGAGTGGCTGCCGACGGCCCCACACCACCGCCACCGCTGCCACCATTCCTGCGCGCCTTCACTCACGCGGTCTCCGTGAACTTTTTCATGGCGCTGGGCCTCTCCTGATTGCGCCGCCGTCGGTACCAGCGCTGCAGCTGTCGCTCCGACATGCCGGTCTGCTCAGACAGAGCCTGTAGGCACAGCACCGACAACTGAGATGGGTGCGGCCAAGGCAAGAGGCAGCGGCGACAGAACAGCGCCAGTCACCGAGTGGACCGAGATTCACCAGGCGGTGGCAGAGCATGCCTGCTGGCTATGAGCGCGACGAGCATCACCTTGACATCGTCGTGGTGCAGATGCTTGCTGGTGGCGTAGCAGCGCTCCAGCGGCTCGCTGTGCGCGGCCTTCGGAGGCTGGGCGCTCGACAGGCCGCAGAGCTCGCCGAGTGGCCGTGCCACGAACCTGTAACAAGGCCAACGAAGGCGCGGCTCAGCGCTCGGCTGCATCTGCGGTGCCAGCATCGTGGCACTGCATCTGCCACCGAAGGCGCAGCGCTTGTTAGCGCGACTCGAAAGTTGCTGATGAGTGGGACGGTGGAGCTTGAATTCAAGACGACAGCGACAGTCTAGCCAGCGAGCAGCTCGGGCTCATTGAGCAGAGTGAGACGTGAGCACGACTCACGTCTGGCAGCAGCGGCACAAGTAGCTAAAGGCAGAGTGGAGAACACTTTCGGAGCCCTTGCATTGCACTACCACACGGGAGTCAGAGAGGGCTAGGACTAGCCAGGCAGCGGACAAAAACGCTCGCCACTCAACCCCCCCCCTTGACAAAACTGCGTGGGTAGCCTACATGGTGGGTAGGTGTCTGACGGACGACGCAGCCTCGACTGAGCAATTGGGTGGCAGCAGCCTCCGGAGACCGCCGCTCAGCTCGAGGCGAGCAGGCCGAGCACAGCAGCAGGCTGGGTGGCCTGCTCCGAGGGAACGTGAAGGAGGCAGCACTGCAGCTTCGGGGGACCTTGCACCGCGCGGCTCGAGCGCTAGTCGGACCGTGGACAGAGCAGCAGCAACAGAGCTGAGCCGGTTCGTGTGTGTGTGCGTGGCACGATTCTTGACACGGCCCGTGACCTGCCGGAATGGTACGACTGAGACCTGGCGTAAACGGCTGGAGATCCGGACCATGACCGATGCGACCCCCAAACAGGTTTTTTTCTTACCATTCCCAGAATCAATACACACTGGTGATGGCGGAGTACTGATAGTCGCTGCTTCCTGCCTCAATTTCCAGTCATTTGTAGTCCCCACAACGTAGTTTTTTGGATCTTTTGTGTTGAGTTACACCAACAAAGCTAACCAACAATAGCAATGGCAGTAGTTGAAAGTCATCATTCGGTATATAACCTTCATTTGTTTCAAATTTTTATGACCTCGTTTCAATACTGGATTCCAGAAATCATGCATTCTTGGTACTGGGTGATTCTAAAAGTCACTTTGATGACCAACGAGGTGACACATTTCGGAAATTGGCCGATTCACTTTATATTGTGTCTCTTGTGCACGGCATGACCTTACTCATAACATACAGGCAGGTCAGAAAGATGATCAAATGTACTCTCGTGATTGTATACATTCAACTCCAAATTACAAACAAATTCTGAACATTTGATCATATGCATATCTCATTCAGTCTGCAGTTTGCATACAACTCGGTATCCAAAATCATCTGTGAATCATTTGGGAAAACGTCGAGAGGATCAGGACTGATTACACATCGACTGGCATAGGAAGACTACTGTAGATAGTTTCGATCCATCATAGCCTCAATGAAAACAGTGTAATCACAGATGTACAACAGACAGTGCTGCTGTCGACCATAAAAACATTTTGATCGCTTCCTGGGTAGCTAGCACCTTACCAAGCGATCCTTGTGAGGATCTAGCAGACCATTTATCTAGCTACTTTGCCAAAGAGATAGGTAAGACTATTGAGTGTCAAACTCAGTGGTAACATCCACATTGGACTCTCTGTTCCTTCCCGCCTCAACGTCCCTGTTACAGTCTGACACTAGTGACCCAAGATAGACCACCACATATAACGTTCTGCTTCTGAGGTGCATGGATTTGCTGCTTCCCTAAACAACTAATGCAATAATAAGACCATAGTGCGAGGTCTTATCTCTGAATCCTTCAAAAAGGCTGTGGTTAGGGTGGCTCGTTAGGAAGTGAATGCAGATCTGGAAAATTTAGGCAACATGGGTTCAGTCTTGCTGTTGTCATTCCTACCGAGGGCACTGGAACGAGTAGTAGCAAGCCAGCTAAACAGTTGTATCAGAGCTTCAAACATAACAAGCTTCAGCCAGTTTGTAGAGCTAACCACTCCACAGGGGCAACACTGTTGGAAGCTGAGTGGAACAGAGTGTACCTTCAGCGGAGACTTAAATGGTGCACAGTCATTGCTGGCGATGACAGAAGCAAAGATCGAGTTGCATATTTTTGGTGCATATGAACTGGAGGTCCGATCACCAAAAGATCTGTCTGTCGCACAGCAGTATAATATGATCTGATTTCGACAATGCTCATCAGCTAAAGTGGGACGACATGAAAGTTGAGGCAACATGCTCATCCAATTACGTCGTTTCGGGATCACTATCCACATTAGGAGCAGATGCTACTGGAGAGAGATGCTAGATAAACCAATGTTGAGGGAAGGTCCTTCTTGAACAACTGTCATTTTGCCTAATCATAATAACATAATAATAATAATGCACTTGATAAAGCGCCCTCAGAGAACTCAATCTCTTTGTAGGCGCTTTACATTTGCTGCAAAGGGAAATGCAATTGAATGGTGAGTAATATCATGCTTGATAAACAAACAAAATGAATAACATGGTTAGGGGTGACATGCACGTGGTCAGCATGCAAATGTGGTTAGTGGCAGCATGCACAGTGTCAGCAGGCATAAGCACATCAAGGACGAATCACAGGGACCCACTAAATGCTGTCCTAAATAGGTGTGTTTTTAAGTTCTTTTTAAATGTGGTCAGGTCAGGGGGCGTTCTGACGAAGGTCGGGAGGGAGTTCCAGGCTTTGGGAGCGTACGAACTAAATGCACGCACGGCCTCCAAAGGATTTGAGGTATGTACGAGGTATTTGTAGACTGTTGGATTCCGAAAAGCAGGTGGTACGATGCTTGGCCTGATGTTGGAGTATACCTGAGAGATAGGCTGGAGCCAAAGAATGAAGTGACCTGAAAGTGAGCGACAAAATCTTGAAGACAATCTGCTGCTTGACTGGTAGCCAGTGCAGGTCGGCGAGAAGTGGTGTAATGTGGCAACTGCTACAGACAGACAAACCTAGCTGCTGCTGGAGTTTTGATCATGCTTGATAAACAACATGAATAGCAGGGTTAGGGGTGACATCCACAAGGTCAGCATGCAAGTGTGGTTAGTGGCAGCATGCACAGTGTCAGCAAGCATAAGCACATGAATGAAGAATCACAGGGACCCACTAAATGCTGTCCTAAATAGGCGTGTTTTTAAGTTCTTTTTAAATGTGGTTAGCTCAGGGTATGTTCTGACGCAGGTCGGGAGAGAGTTCCAGGCTTTGGGAGCATACAAACTAAATGCACGGTCTCCAAAGGATTTGAGGTTTGTACGAGGTAGTGGTAAACTGTTGGATTCCGAAAAGCGCTGGTACGATGCTTGGCCTGGTGGGGGAGTATATCTGAGAGATAGGCAGAAGCCCAAGAATGAAGTGACCTAAAAGTGAGTGACAAAACCTTGAAGTCAATACGTTGCTTGACTGGTAGCCAGTGCAGGTCGGCGAGAAGTGGTGTGATGTGGCAACTGCGACGCTCACGACAGACAAGCCTAGCTGCAGAGTTTTGCACCAGCTGTAATCGCCTGATTGCACATGCCGTTAGGCCAGCAAGCAGTGAGTTACTGGACATTTCTGGAACGACTTTACTTTCCAGCATATGCAAAGCCCCTAGAAAGAGATTCAGATCTCTCGAGTATGCAATACAAATGTTTCATTATTGTTATTGTATTCTCAGCCACCAATGACAACCTCTGCTAGCAAGCAGTAACGCAGGCTGAGCTAGCAGTTAAATGATGTGGCAAAAGAGTCAGCCAGAGTACAAAAATGTGCTGCGTGGTTATGGCCATGGCAGAAAAAGAAGATTATGCCAGATGGTCATTGGAAGTTGAGCCAGCGACCCATAAAACTCGAGGCAAGAGTCGGCAAATTAAAAGCTGAACTACTTTAACCAGTAAATTGGCAAGGTAAAGTGTTTAAGTAAGTGGTTAAACCAGTAAATTGTCCGTCACACTTTCCTCTTCCTTACCCAGTCTGTGAGTATCGCACTTCAACAAAGCTTAAACTCATCACCACCAACCGCACCGAACACTTTACGCCTGCCTAGGCATTCAGGCAGTAACGACTTCCAGGCAAACCGCCCCTTCGTTGGTTGAGCATGCAACCAGTCCTGACTGCAGTGAAACAATGTGCATCACGTCGGCTGAAATATGCCGAGTGTTATTTTTAAGCAGAAGTACGAATTACAAGAAACAGGGCACGAAGTGTGCACTCTTACGCATGGCAAATATTTACACAAGGAGAAGGGAGAGAACAAACATGTGAACAAAAGAGAGATGGAGAGAGGCAAATCGAGATCGAGGAGGGATAGAGAGAGAGAGAGAGAGAGAGAGAGAGAGAGAGAGAGAGAGAGAGAGAGAGAGAGAGAGAGAGAGAGAGAGAGAGAGAGAGAGAGAGAGAGAGAGAGAGAGAGAGAGAGACAGACAGACAGACAGACAGACAGAGAGATTGGGGAACCACCACAATCAGCCAAAGGGGCGATGCTCTTGATCAGCTTGTACCACATTTTAACATAACCAGAAGTGTAGGGCACTCGGACAAGATTGCGAAGGCATTGCTTTGCTCAGACGTGCCACCCCTATTGCACAAACTACGATGGCAGCCCACTGTCCCACCGGCTGGAGGGTTGAAAGGTACCGTGTCAATACACTGTAAGCCGAACTGCTGCAGCTGAAACGCTAGCAAATCGAGCCTGTCTGCAAAACGCCAGTCTCTCTGGCTGCTGTGGTACATCTGAGTTTTCTCCCAGCCTAACTGCTGCCACCACAGCCATGACATATCTTTCCTTGCCTGTGCTCGGTCCAAACAACTTGAGAACCACCGAGCCAACCTTGAAAACCCACCGAGCCTGCCCTTTGGACTTGGACCTGAAAACAAGTCCTGTGTCAGGGTCAAAAAGACCAGCACTCACATCCATCTGGCGAGCATGCCAGACGAACTGGGAGCACCAGGGGGGGGGGGAGGGGCTGAGTCCAGATCACAAGGGAGTGCTCACCACTGCATCGAGGTTTGGGGTAGCCGAACATGCAGACAGCCAGCAAGCCGATCACACCCGACTGGCAATTGAAGTGGCAATGGCAACTACAAACTATATTTCGGTTCGTACGACCAACACGGCTAATAGTGCTGAAATCATCGTCTAACTGCCAGCCAACTTGTCATTAGATGGCCCCTACACCGAAACGGCCCAATCACCATCCAGTCGCAACGATCGCATCAAGAGTCTCTAGCAAGAGGAAGTGGTCGGTCGGCAGCTCTGCTTGAACATAGCTGCCTGGCTTGGGGACCCTGAGACACGGCCGGTCAGTCAGCTGCAGCCGGCTCAGCAAGGTTTTGTCAGCTGACCGGCTGGCAGCCATCAATTCGTGCTCCGACAGAGAAGAAACTCTCACCAACCCCACCCACCCTCACGATGGCCAGGCTAGCATCGGCATCGAGGCGGCAAGAACAGAATACCCACTTCACTGCTGCTGCTGACATACATCCATCGGGAGGAGGAGGAAGAGGAGGAGGGGGAGGAGGAGGAGGAGGAGGAGGAGGAGGAGGAGGAGGAGGAGGAGGAGGAGGAGGAGGAGGAGGAGGAGGAGGAGGAGGAGGAGGAGGAGGAGGAGGAGGAGGAGGAGGAGGAGGAGGAGGAGGGGGGGGAGGGGGGGGGGGGGGGGGGGGGGGGGGGGGGGGAGGAGGAGGAGGAGGAGGAGGAGGAGGAGGAGGAGGGGGAGATGGTGAAATCTCCTCTACCTTCTACACGACGTAAACCAGCACACAGGTTCTCTGCATTCACCACTGCTGCCCGGGAACACAACTCGAGGGCATGCTCTTTCACGTCGGCTTGCTCTGACTTTGGAAAAGTCGTGACCAGTTAAGAAAAACTAAGCAATGCATGGTACTTGAGTGAGACGAATCCCCTGGGAGGAGAGCGACAAAAGGCAGCCGCGACACGACTAGAGAGGCGACCCGGAAGACAAGCTGCTAGAGAAAAGCCCGTCACAGCCTCAGCAAAGAGAATCTAGGAACTTACAGCTTAGCTTTCGAGCCGACCTTAAAAAAAAAACTTAAAAAATAGTCACGTGTGTAATTGGATCCAGTGAACTGGGTAGCAAGACATGAGAATTTACAATCGAACTCCACGTCTCCTCGTATTTCACAGGGACACTAGCTATGGCTTGCAACCACAAATCGGACAGGCAACAGGTGCAGGCCAGAGCCAGTCGGCTTCTAAAACGTCAGTCGTCCCCTCTAGCACCGACCGACAGTCGTAGGGAGTGAACGCATCCGGTGAACCAACAAGCCAAGACCGATGGACAGGCTATTCTTACGTGCACCTATTCGAGCGATCTAAGAGCCCATTCTAAGCCGACGAGTGAAACGTGTTCGCCCTACCGGCTACTAGCTGACACCCTGCACCGCCGGGGAGCCACAGGTACAGGGGTGGCGGCCCCTCCCCCCAGAATCTACAGCGCCTAGCTTGGCTGCACCGTCTGAGGTCGGCGACCGGCCAGCGGTCGCGCCGGTAAGGCGACGGTCGGCTCTTGCTCATAAGTGCACCGGTAAGGCGACGGTCGGCTCTTGCTTATAAGTGCACGCATAAGCAGCTGCAGGCAAACACTCGGGCACTCAGGCGAAAGCACTCGGGCGGTCAGGGGCTTCGAGCCCCTGACCGTGTCCGCGGCGCTACCGCAGATCCCCCCACCAGGTTGTGGCAATAGCGGCACCGCGCCCCCCTCCCGGGACGCGCTGCCCCACCCCCGTGGAGGTGAGCGCCAGCGCCCGCTCCACAGCGCCCAGTGCTGCCCCTAGCGAGCGAGCGACGTTACCTCCGAAGAATGAGCCGGACGGGCCGACCACGTGGCCGACTCGTCGCGCTCGAGGACGGGCCGACCGCAGCGCATTCGGGCCGCGCGAGCGCATAGCGGCCAGAGGCCCGCTCGCGCACGCGCGGCGACCCCGGAGCGGCGTAGCAGCGAGCGAGCACGCAAAACCCACCTTTCGAAGAGGAGGCGCACAGCGGACAGGGCGGCGGCGACGGGCAGCACGTACGCGAGCTCTCGCGTCTCGGGTATGTAGACGTCGCTGTGCTTGTTTTCGAAATCCTTCCACGAGATATGAGCTGGAAACCAGAAGCTCTCCTGCCAGATCCAGTCGTACACGATGCCTCCCAGCCTATCCATGCTTCAACCTCAGTTGGGCGGCCGGGGCCGAGGTCGGCGTGACCGTAGCGCTGGCGAGTCACAGGTGAGTCAGAGGCCGAGGGGCAAGGCCTCAAGTCGCGCGCGCACGTGAAAGTTAAAGCGGTAATTAAAAAAAAACTATCCGCTCTGCACAACAAAACTGCCGTCGACTGCACCGCCTTTGACAAACGACAGAGCCAGACGGCGGCGCTTGAGAGGCGGGGCGACGGCGTGGCGTGACCTCACGCCAATGGCCCGTGCGATTGCTCCAGGCTGTGTGGGTGGCTATCTGAGCACCACAGTCTGGCGGTGCCCTCCGAGCGCGACCAACATTTTTAGAGTGCATCCGACTGATGTGAGATAAGTTAGGATTAATGGCACAGGGGGGGGGGACTGGGAGAGCTGAGGCTAGGCACTGGTGCGGCTGTAGGTGCAGAGCGGCCCCCACCCCTTCAGCGGCCGTGCTGGTTTCTGCCTTCAGCCTCGAGCGCCACGTTGGCTACCCCCCTCCTCGCCCACCCAACGCACCCCGCGTCCTGGAATCTCGGCATCGGCCCGCTAGCGGTCGCAGGGCTTCGGAGGTTGGAGGGACTGCTAGTCTCCAGAGAGTGGCTCTTTGAGAGGCTATCGGCGTGAGAAGCTCGTCGGCCAGTCTCACTCCGCCCTTAGTGCTTACTAGGCGGCCCAACCAGACTCGGCAGCTGGACTGGAACCTGGACTGCTTCGTTCAATGACGGCACTGATTTCCCTAGAAGTCTTGCTTGGGAGGCCCGTCCATTATTTCTACGTCAGTGACCCATAGTAAGGGACGCCGTTACACGGATGTTGTCTAGACTATCGACCTAGCTGGCGATTACGTCCTGTGGTTTCCCATAAGGCAGAGTTAGTAGCAAATCTGTAGGATCTGTTGAAGTGCTGGAGACTTTTTTGCACTTTTATTTTAGTAGCGATGCCTTTCCAGCGTCTTAGCCTGCCAGCTACCTGCAAAAACAAATGACGCCATCAAGCAGGTGCTTAAAAAATAAAAAATAAATACTAGCTGATTTAACAGCCTCTTTTTGTATAGCGACAGAAGAGCCTTTACGGCTATCACCACCGCTTGCAGTGGCGATAAAGGATCGCCCTCCGCAGGATTCGAACTCACGACCTCGGGGCCGAGGGCGTGAAAAGCAACCGCCTTACATAGTGAACCATTACGGTTCAGAAAGAATGGTCTTGCTAATCACTCCTTAACATAATGGTGGGCTGCTAGAATTTGCATTTGTTACTTGGCTAAACGGCGATATCGGAGATCGGCTCCGTGAAGAAATGGTGTACATCAGTATTGTCTATGGCAGTCACCAGATGTTATAGTAGTTCCTAAGCTATAAGCACTAGGACCTTGATGTGTCATCGCGATGGTTAAAATCGGGAAAAAAACACCTGAAGTGTTGATTGTTAAGTGGGCTGCTTACAATCGTCGTGTGCACGCGAGGCTTTCTTCACCCGTAGAATGGAGAGGTAGACGTGAATGAGCCGGGCTTGTTCCTACATGTACTGCGATTTGACTGATTTTGAGCTCTACTGGTATCTCTTACTTTCGTTTTTTGGTGCTTTTTTCCTTCAACTCTTTATCAGTATCTGAAGGTATTGGTTCCGACAATATTCAACTTGCACTGGGGCAGCTCTCAGCTTAGCCGCGATGGGAGCCCTTGCCTTAGCGGGGTCGACTAGGACGCCTAGCGCAGACCCAGCTCCTGGTCCACCCGCTAAAGCCTGGTTCGGACGATGCGGTCAGGATGTGCACCGACTAACGTGCTGAAGTAAAAATAGCAGCTACGCGCGAGGTCAGGAGTTTAGTGGAGGGAGAAAATATAACGGGACGACTGACAGAGCTTGGGGCTGCAGCTTGGTAGTCGATGCGAGACTACGCTTCGAGAGCACGCGAGACGAAACTAGGGCGACGAACAGCTAAGTGCAATTTAGACTTCGCAGTTGTGTTCTGCCGGCTACTCAGTTAGCTGCTCGTATCTTGGGGTGCTGTAGCGGCCCGCCTTCGGGGTTGGGACAATCGACGCACGCATGGGATAGTTTATTATACTCGGGCTTCGAGAGTTCGTGCAGTTAACTCCGTCGGTCCGGTTCGCGCCGCGTCAAGCGCTTTCGCCGGCGCGTTACCGCTGCTAACAGGCCCACAATAAACTGTCGCTTCGGCGCCCAGTCGTGGCCGCTTGTGTTTTAACCGCACTGCAGCACTGCATCATACAGTCCACCGGTAGAGAACCTGGGGACGAGCTACGCCGAACGCATACAAACTGACATACAATAAAATAGGCACGGCACGTCCCAGTAAAGTCTGGCATCAGAGACGAACGGTGCCTTTTGAGTGCGAACCCATAGTCGCAAACCCATAAACAAGACATGCTACGCACTGTTCGTAACAGCACAGAGTTCTCGCTTTCGACGACGAGTCTTTCTGAAGTCGACGAAAAGCCACATTCGTTAATAGCGGAATGTGCCTGTTCTTTTGTTTTAGCAGCGACAGGCCTCCCAAACTGTCGCCCAGCACTAGCTAAGAAGTACTTAAATCAGCAACCTCCTACGAACGAATTCCGGTGCTAGCTAGCTGCTGGTTCTCTTCTAGTCGGTTCCGGTAGCATGGCTTTTCGTTTAAAGCAGAGCCCGCGTTTTGTTTCGCGGAGGGTACAAAACATCATGCCGTCGCCTTTGTTGTGATACGAAGAGGAGATAACAAATGACTAGGGTGTAATGCAAGCCACTGCACTAGCGGACTCCCGCTTGTTACACTGCATGTCTCAGCTGTAATTTTGTCGAAATATCACTGGCTGCGGCGCCAGCTCGATCATCTCGTCCTGCTCTGCAAAGTCTGCACAGCGCAAAGTCTTCCCTTGAGCGTTCAGTCATGATGAACGGTGGCGAAACGTCTTGCCATTCAACCTGCATAAAGCAATTGGTGATCATATAATGGGCTACATATTCAACTTGAATGCATCGCCGTAGATATTTACCCGAGCTCGTCGTGGATGCTATCGGTGTGCTTGCCACGATCAGCACCGATGTAAATGGCGCTGACGTTCAATTACGCAGGACTATGGGTTTTGAAAATGCACTAATGCAGCCAGTTTGCGTATTTCAAGGGCTACCGATACCTAATGTGTGGCAGCAGTGGTTTCTCTCCAACCAATCTGGATTGATCGAGCTTTTAAGGAAGTATTTGAGATTGATGTCTGGACTCAATTGGACATGCACTGAAGGGTCTAATATTCCTAGTCCCTAAAAAGAGATAGTGTCAGGCCATGGCGACTGGTACATAAGGCCAGCCTTTGTGAGCGATTTCCAGGCTTCAATTTATCTCGGCTGGCTGAAGCCAGATCAGTAGTACAATGAGGAGTTGGCCCGCTCATGGCTTTTGATTAGCACAGTAAGTCAAAACCAGGGCCTACACCTGACATCTGATAAATGAATTATTATTTATAGACTTAATGGCTAGAGCATCCTACATTTCACCCGGATCAGGGACGAAAGACTTTTGGACACTAACAAGAAAATACCGACGTTTATAGGACATAAAAGCAGCTCTAAAAAAACTCTTTGGCCTCATCAGATGGTGATGACTACGGCTGCAAGGCTAGTTTGAAAATCCCAGAGGTTTGAAAATGCGTCTCCTTTGCTAAAAGAGTTAAGATAACTGCCGGTTGATCAACGGATACAGAGCAAAGTTCTTATGCTGACCCACAATGCCCACCACGGCTTGGCTTCTCCAAACTGGCTGAGCTGCTGCACCAGCACCAGTTTCAGCCTCCTCGTGCACTCAGGCACTGCATGGACAATAAATTAGCTTTTCCATTCCTCAGCTTAAAGATCGTTGGCGACAGAAAGTTTTGCTCTGCAGTCCCAGACTGTGGAACTAATTTCCAGGCTTCTTATGCAACGATAGCTACTCTCCTGCTGCTGACTGTGGCATATCTTTCCCAGCCAACCCGAACTTCTACTTCCATGCTACTCACTACCTCAACTGCTCTCCTGACTAAGCAATGCTTCTTGACCCACGAGGCCCGCCACGGCTTGGCTCCTTCGTACTAGCTGAACTGATGCACCAGTTTCAGCCCCTTCGCGCCCTCAGGTCATGAGTGGACAATAAATTAGGTGTTCCATTCCTCCGCTGAAATGCCGTCGCTGACAGAAGCTTTAGCTCTGCACGTGCTAGACTGTGGAACTCGCTTCCACAATTCTTACGCAACGACAACTACTCTCCTGCTGCCGACTATGGCCCGTCCTTTTCAGCGGTCCTGAGCTGCTACTTCCATGCTACTCACTACCTCAACTGCTATCCTGACTCTGATATGGTTCCAACTTTCTCTTAGTTGTGTGAGATGAAGTCTGTCGGCTACCGAATGCCGCTTAGGCTGCGTGTGTGCTATACAAAACTCTCCTGCGTAACACCCACATGGTCCTTATGACTTTGTGGAGTTACAGATGGAGATACATCCATTCATTCTTGCATTCTCTTTGTTGAGCAAGAGGAAGTATGTTGGGTACCGAATGCGCACCGAAAGTCGCCGAGGCTGAAAGTGTGCTACAAAAACTCTCCAGAGTAACACTTTGTGGCTTTGTGGAGTCGCAGGCGAAGATGCATAACGTTACACAGCCACAGAGGGTGGCCAGGTGTGAGCACCTGAGGAGCCACGAAGTAAAACTACCTAGCATCAAGACTTAATCAGCCATTGACATCGGCTAAATAGTAGATAAGTGAAAATTGGGCTGCTAATAATTACGAGGAACCGCATAGCATCTCACGCTTTGCCATAGTTGGACTGGTTTAGCATGCAAATCTTGTACTGCCTCTTAAAATTAAGGCTGCCCTCGGTCATGATAGTAACAAAGCATAGGTAGGTGCTAACTATGCTTCACCACCTCAATGAGTTCTAACAGAGACTTCTGCCGCAGGCTTTTCAGAGATGCTTTTTAACCGTTGTCACTTCAGCGATCTTGTTTTCATTGTTATTACCAATCAATATGCAAGAAACGAGCCTGAGCTTCAATCTGGTCGTTGGTCAGCTCTTTGAAGGCAATGTCGTGACATTTTTGCTAGGCAGAGAGACAGGTGAT
Source organism: Cristatella mucedo (assembly GCA_009760855.2). NCBI lineage: Eukaryota > Metazoa > Bryozoa > Phylactolaemata > Cristatellidae > Cristatella > Cristatella mucedo. The sequence continues at coordinate 830,409 of WPIO01000027.1, read as the reverse complement.
GACTTCGAGTTTTAACCCCATCTCAGAATGGTGCACTGAGATTGCTCGAAAAAATCTTAATGTCACGTGTTGATATTGTTATTTTAGTTATTTAAATGATAAGGTCTAAATAAAACTGCTGTCTCGTAATGTGCAATCAAGTCCTATCTCACTGGGAGACTCCAGAGTATTGATATGAATGGACGAAGATCATCGGAGGAGCCTCTGAAGTCTCTGTGGTACCTCAGGGCTCCGTGTGCTTGGTCCCGTTCTTGTAATTATTTATACTCTCCCTCTATCCGATGTGATTGCCAGGCAAAATCTAGGCTTCTAATTCGATGCAGATGACACTAAATTGTACCTTTGCTTTGATCCCTTCCAGCCCTCCAGCACGTCGAATTCTCTCAACTCTCTTGCTACAGGTATTGATCACATTTGCACACGGATGGCAGCAAGCTTTGTTAAATTTAGTGAGGATAAAACAAACTTACTAGTAATGGGAAAACATAGTGTGACTCAGAAATTTGAAAGGCTATCACTCAAAATTAGCTCTAAAGCATATCTCATGTTGAATCTGCACGAAATCTAGATGTCCTGTTCCAAAGTGACCTTTCGTGGACGACCACGTCAACTCCAGTCAAGTCAGCCTACAGTCAGGAACGTAACATTGTTTAAACAAGGATACCAAATTTACATTGGTTCATGCATTTGTGACATCATGCCTTGACTTCTGTAAGTTGTAGTTGCTGGTCTAACGGCATGTGCAATCGGGAGCTTACAGCTGGTGTAAGACTTCAGCTAGGCTTGTCTGTCGTGATTGTCGCAGTTGCCTCATCACACCACTTCTCACCGACCTGCACAGGCTCCCAGTGAAGAAACACATCGACTTCAAAATTCTGTCACTCACTTTTAGGTCCCTTCATTTTTTGGCTCCAACCCACCTATCAGATCTACGGCTCCACCAGGCTAAGCATCGTACCACCCGCTTTTCGGAATCCATCAGTTTACCAATACCTCGTACAAACCCCAAATCCTTTGGAGACCGTGGATTTAGTTCGTATGCTCCAAAATCCTGGAACTCACTCTCGACTTGTATCAGAACATCCACTGACTTGACCACGTTTAAAAAGAACTTAAAACACACCTATTTAGGACAGCATTTAGTGGGTCCCTGTGATTCTTCCTTGATGTGCTTATGCGTGCTGACACTGTGCATGCTGCCACGAACCATACTTGCATGCTGATCCTGTGCATGTCACCCTAATCATGTTATTCGTCTTGTTTATTGAGCATACTACCACTAACTATTCGATCATGCTTCCTTTACAGGAAATGTAAAGTGCCTAGAAAGAGATTGAGTTCTCTGATGTCAGCGATTACAGCTTGTGCAAAACTCTGCAGCTAGGCTTGTCTGTCGTGAACGTCGCAGATGCCACATCACACCACTTCTCGCCGACCTGCACTGGCTTCCAGTCAAGCAACGGATCGACTTCAAGATTTTGTCGCTCATTTTTAGGTGACCTCATTCTTTGGCTACAGCCTATCTCTCAGATCTAATCCCCACCAGGCCAAGCATTGTACCACTCGCTTTTCGGAATCCAACAGTTTACAACTACCTCGCACAAACCTCAAATCCTTTGGAGACCGTGCATTTTGTTCGTATGCTCCCAAAGCCTGGAACTCCCTCCCGGCTTGCGTAAGAACATCCCCTGACTTGACCACATTATAAAAGAACCTAAACACACACCTATTTAGAACAGCATTTAGTTGGTCCCTGTGATTCGTCCTTGATGTGCTTATGAGTGCTGACACTGTGCATGCTGCCACTAACCACATTTGCATGCTGACCCTGTGGATCTCACCCCTAACCATGTTATTCATTTTGTTTATCAAGCATGATATCACTGACGATTCAATCGCGTTTCCCTTTGCAGCAAATGTAAAGCGCGTATGAAGAGATTGAGTTCTCTGAGGGCGCTTTATCAAGTGCATTTTTATTATTATATTATTATTACCTCAGGCCGGTGTAATCACAAAGTACAATCTAGACTTTCATTTATCGGCAGATGACATACAGACCTGTGATTCGATTGATCTAACTTGTAAAGAATTCTTAGCTCCCTTGTTACGTCTGTGGTTGAACTTCAAACTTAGATTGTAACATCCTTTTCTAAATTTAATGATGATAGAAATATATTACTCTTTATCAGCAACACTGTTACCAGAACTTGAATAACCTCTCTATCAAAGACGGTTCTGTGAGCAAATCGCCAACAGCTTCTGCATGAAATATTTAAAGCAATCTTTCATGAGACGACAACATCAGTTTTCCAATCAAGTTGTCGCAATTTCAGCTACATAATATTGAAAAAATTCAGGCCTGCTTAGGTAGGTGCATATGTCTGCTTACACTTAGTAAGTCTACTATTTCCGTGTCTGCTGCTTATGAATGTTATCACCAATCATTTGGTAATGCTTTCTGTGCAGAATCTGTAAAGTGCCTAGACAGAGATTCAGTTCTTTAAAGTTGCTATACTCCAATAACTTATAATTATATAATTTAAGTTATACTCGATCAACGTTCGTCCGTGCATTTCTGACATCCAGTCCCGACTTTTGTAACTCACTATTTTCAGGTCTTCTGACTTTCTCAATTAGCAGCTTATGGTTGGTGCAGGACTATGCTGTCAGGGTTTGTCCTCTGCAGGAGTCGTAGTTGCAAAATTATATCCCTTCTGGGTCACCTGAGCTGGCTCCCAATCAAGCAGCACTTTATTTTAATATTTTGTCGCTCACTTGTAGGTCCTTTCAATCTTTTTCTTCAGACTACCACTCAGAACGTCTCCCTAATCAAGATCGGCACCCTCCCACTCACTCTTCGAAATCAATTCGTTTAGTTGTGCCTCCAACTAAGGTCAGATACTAAAGTGAAATTGCTTAGGTGGATGTAAAGAAACGTATCTCCGATTGTAACTCCACAAAATTATAAAGACCATGTGGGTGTAATGCAGGAGGGTTTTGTTTAGCGAAATCACAGCCTAAGCAGCTTTCGGTACTCATTCGGTAGCCAACAGACTTCGTCTCACGAAACAAAGAGAAAGTGGGAAGCATAGTAGAGTCAGGAGAGCAGTTGAGGTAGTGAGTAGCATGGAAGTAGCAGCTCGGGACCGCTGAAAACGATGAGCCACAGTCGGCAGCAGGAGAGTAGCTGTCGTTGCGTAAGAATTGTGGAAGCGAGTTCCACAGTCTAGCACCTGCAGAGCTAAAGCTTCTGTCGCCAACCGTCTTAAGCAGAGGAATGGGACAGCTAATTTATTTTCCACACAGGACCTGAGGGCGAGAACAAGCTGAGACTGATGCAGCAGTTCAGCTAGGTACGAAGGAGCCAAGCCGTGGCTTGTGCCTTGTGGGTCAGCGTAAGAACTTTGTGATGCTCCCAAAGCAAGGAGCAAGACTTCCAAATGCCGTCATGATGCTCCCTGACTTAATAGGATTTTATAAGAAGAAACAAATGCTTCCATTCCTTCTGGCATTTTTTGTGTCAATGTGAATTTACCTTTGTATTTTATGCAGTTTTACCACTGTACATGATGTCACTAACCTTATTGACACGCTTCGGTTAGAGGGAGACTACAGAGTATTGACATAAATGGACAAAGATCATCCAAGGTACTTCTGAAATATAGAGTACCTCAGGGCTCCGTGCTAGGTCCGGTTCTTTTCACGGTTTATACTCTCCCTCTTGCTGATGTGATTGCCAAGCACAATCTAGGCTTTCACTTCTATGCGAATGACACTCAGTTGTACATTTGCTTTGATCCATCCCAGTCTTCGAACACCTCGAATTCTCTCAACTCCCTTGCTGTATGTATTCATGACATCCCCACATGGATGGCAGCAAATTTTCTAAAACTAAATGATGATAAAAATAACTTACTAGTTATGGGCAAAGCCAGTGTGATTCAGAAATTGGAAAGGCTGACGTTCAAAATTGGCTGTGCCAGCATATCTCCTCTTAAAATCAGCTCGAAATCGAGGTGTCATGTTCCAAAGTGACCTCTCGTTAGACGACCTCATCAGCTCCACAATCAAGTCCGACTACTTTCAGCTACACAACGTTGCTAAAACTCGGGCTTGCTTAGATAAGGATACCACGCCCAAGTTGGACTATGCATTTGTGACATCCCGTCTTGACTTATGTAGCTCACCGCTTGCTGTCCTACCGGCATGTGCATTCAGGCGATTACAGCTGGTGCAAAACTCCGCAGCTAGGCTTGCCCGTCGTGAGCGTCACAATTGCCACATCACACCCCTTCCCACCGACCTGCACTGGCTACCAGTCAAGCAACGGATCGACTTCAAGGTTTTGTCGCTCACTTTTAGGTCACTTCATTCTTTGGCTACAGCCTATCTCTCAAATCTACTTCCCCACCAGGCCAAGCATCGTACCACCTGCTTTTTCGGAATCCAGCAGTTTACCACTACCTCGTACAAACCTCAAATACTTTGGAGACCGTGCATTTTGTTCGTATGCTCCCAAAGCCTGGAACTCACTCCCGACTTGGGTCAGAACATCCCCTGATTTGATCACATTTAAAATGAACTTAAAACAGACCTATTTAGGACAGCATATAGTGGGTCCCTGTGATTCGTCCCCTTTATGTGCTTATGCGTGCTGACACTGCATGCTGCCACTAATCTCACTTGGATGATGACCCTGTGGATGTCAGCCCTACCCCTGTTATTCGTTTTGTTTATCAAGCATGAAATTACTCACGATTCAATCGCGTATCCCTTTGCATCAAATGTAGAGCAATTAGAACGAGATAGAGTTCTCTCAGTTCGCTTTATCAAGTACATTATTATTATATTAAGTGCCTACACAAGAGAGAAAGAGAAAGACAGAGAGAGAAAGAGAGAGAGAGAGAGAGAGAGAGAGAGAGAGAGAGAGAGAGAGAGCACGAGCAATTTAGTTCCCTAAAGAAAACCAAGAAGTAAGTAATACTAGTAATAATCATATCATTATTATTAATTTGAGAAAAAATTGCCACTGAGCCGATGAATGATTAGGTTCTCATCAATTAATATCTGTCAACTGGCAGTGGCAGCTTATTTTCTGAATAGAAGACTTGCGATATATCTTCTCGTTAATGACTTTCGGCAGGGTTGGTCTCAACCTTACAATCCTCGAGCGGCCATTTGATGCGTAAATATTAAATGTAGCTCTGCTTGTAAATGTGCATGCATAAATCATTTAATTGCTCATTTTTCAGAAAAGAGATTATACAAACTTATTGGAACAACAAGAGTTTACTTTACTCTGCCTGGAGATATTATTTTGCTGACATTTTGAACAGGGCGACGACGATCAATGCACATGAAACAGTAGGACAGGTAAACTGAGCTACTAGTGTATTCAATTATCGGTTCTCTCCGTCAACCAATCATTTTCTCATGATCGCACGTTAATGCAGTTGTGTGCAGGCTCAGTTATTCTATTTTATCAATGTAAAATAAATTACAGGTCTTGTGACGAGACGTTATTATATAAAGACCCTTATTGCTAGCACCACCGCTTGGAGTGGGCGATAATTAAATGACTGCTGCAGAACTTAAACCCGTGTCATCAGTCATGAAGAGCGAGTACATTGCTCTTTCGCAGATAACAAATGTTGCGTCTTCAAAAGTGTTTTACTGTGCAATGTGAAGCTACACATTAGTGCCTGAAAAAGTGGCGCAGTACCAGGCTTCTACTTTGTAAATAGATATCACGGTTAGCGGACAAACACTAGTACATGATTTTCAAAAAGCATGGTTCCATGTAAGCTTTAATCAAAAATGGTCAAAACGCGCGATCCATAAGAGCCGGATATAAATGCATGACATTATTTCATAAGAGACTAGATGGATGTCATTGAATTTTGATGTACCTTCACCGCTAGTATCTTCCTTCAGATATATACCAATAATTATTATGATAATGTATTTGTATAGCGCCCTCAGAGAAATGACTCTTTTTACAGGCAATTTACAGATGCTGTATAGAATGCATTACTGAGTGAATGATGGCCACATCTGCAAGCAGCAGGCGCAATGTAAGCAGGTACATGCATACGAAAAACGAATCTCAAAGACGCCAGCAGAATAAGGGATAGAAAACGTATGCATGAGGTCTCTTGTGATATGAAGTATCAAGGAAGTATTTTGCATGTTCTATATATTTGTTGGCAAAGCATACATAAGCTTTGTGCAATGTGATTTAGTCTATAATAACCAAAATTCTCGTGTGAGAGCACCAGCTGGATGATTTGCACTGGTTTGAGGATCGCCATTTAAGGTTGGGCCTCAATCTTTCGTTTCTCTTGCCGATTCCAATGGTCAAAATTAATACTAAAGGTCATTGTTTATGGATGCCTTGGCGAAATTTGTGATCTATTTGTTTGTGCTGAACATGCTAGGATGTTGACCATCATAAAATAATAAAATTAATTTAATTTATTTGTATAGCAACCTAAAAAAACTGAATCTGCATCCACACATTCCCCAAATGCTACGCTGTTCGATCCCATGACCTCGACCGTACTGACAAGCCTTTATATCTCGGTCGTTAAATTTGTGCACTATTACCCTTTAGCTATGCGGCTTATCTTTTCGGCTCCGATAAGCGGGTATTTGAGACGTTAAATATCATATCTTAAGTGTCTAGCTAAATAGTTATCTTAATTTTCTCAAATGTTTGATGCGTCGATAATAAATTCAAAAGTATCTTTTATTCGGTTCGAACGTCCGTTCTATAAACAATAGCATATCATTTTGGTATATCCTTGGAAATCTGTCCTCTATGAGCCTCAAGTAAGCACATTGGCCCGCACTTTTAAATGGAAGCTGGTGCCCTGATGATGTTCGTGCACTTACTATCGGCCAGTGAATAACGACCTAGTCAAGATTATGCCCTTATAAAGTTATAACAAGGCCTTGTGAAATCGGCAAAATAAAAAGCTATAATGGGTGATTTCACTTCTGTATTTACATAGTGACAGAAGAATCTTAGCAACTATTACACTCATGTAACCACCACACCGTAGGCGAAAAATGAGCGCCTGATCCTAGGCTAAGACCCCCGGTTGCTAAATCTTTAGCTCTGTTAGGTTAGTGCACTTGCTATGGCTTGGAGCTCCAGTTGCAACTGCTCATGACTACATAGTGAAATTCTCCTTAATTGTGGTCCGTGATATCAAAATCTATTAAGATATGTCAATTATGGATAGCAGAAGAAAATGTGATATTAAATTTGCAAACGTGCTGAAAATTTAATCCGGCGTGTATAGTGCTAGCATAGTCGCATGTTAAGTCACATTTCACCAAAGGTGTTTTCAAGGGCATTTGACTATGGAAGCTGACCTTGTAAGACGTAACGATAAAAGTTAATTGGACCGTGGATCAGACTGAGTACTTGCCGATGCCTTTCAGAACTGAATCGAATTGGATGCAGCCATCCAGTAAAAGTTTGCAGAATCTCGCTCAAAGACCTGATAAGTGTACACGCTAAGACCTGACTGAACCTGTCCAGTTCTGTTCGAGCAGGTTTACAGATGCGCTGGCATTTGTAGTGGCTTTTATGTGAAATATGCAGCATGATTGGGAAAAATGTTTCAATCTATTAACAACGGGAGAGGTAAGAATGCAATATTTATAAAGAGTTGCAAGCACGCGATGCAAGTGCAGTATAAATGCACTCCGAAATTTCAATAGTTTCTAAATAAAAGAAAAACTTTGAAAAAATAACAATTAGATCCCTTTCTGAATGAATATGAATATTAATTATGAACATGGATTATTAGTATGAAGTGGTTTCTGGTTGTGCATCAATAATCTTTTTTGTCTTTAATGTGGGTTAGGTAAGTGCTGCTGTACCCTTCCTGATATGTCCTTGAACACCCTTTTTTGCTTTATTCACGATTATTTAATGTCTTAATTACTGTTGGTGCATAAATCTTGCTAGTTGGTGTCGCTTCTGTCCATTAGAAATCACCACTAGCTGCTTGCGTTTTCGGGGAAGTTCTGAAATCGATATCACTGACTGAGTGAGCTGCGACCTACCGTCCTAGAGAATATATTTGCTATCACCCCAGCCACCTATCATACTATTTTTGCCTCACTTTTGGCCTCTTTCATCACTCCACATAATAATAATAATAATAATAATGCACTTGATAAAGTGCCCTCAGAGAACTCAATATCATTTACTGCCGATCATAATTGGTTCATAATCAGCACCCATCAGCTTAATGACCAACTGACTGCCGTGTTCAAGTCACCGTCAATCTCTGCAAGGTAATGGTCTTTTCGCCAAGTGCTTGTCCGTCAGTAGACGCGAGAATATACCGCTGCAATCACTACTAGTGGCAGCTGCTTGAGAATTTAACCCGTCATCAATACCATCCGCAACGAACACCGAAGACGACTAAGTCCACATTGCCGACTGTTCTTGCTGCCAAAGGCACTTGCACAGCTCACTTCCGAGTCCAATTTTACAGCCGCGAACCGACACTCTTTTGGGAGGCTACATTTCTGCGATTGCACTGCCGAGATGGGGGCTAGTGCTGATCTAGAATTTCGATTTGGACCGCAGTGCATTATTTAAAAGCTTACCTAATACTGTCTTTTGTGTCGCGGCTACATACTGACTGCCTCGGAACTTGACCACTGTGCCAGCAGTGGTTGCAGCAACATCTGTCTACCCAGTAGATTGCTTGCCTAGCAGTGAGGTCTGCCAAGTACAGGTCAGCCACACCTGAATCCACACCTGTCTTGCCACAGCAAACAAATGAAACTTCGCTGCTACCGCTTGGACTAAGCAGACACTCTCTTTTCTATCTACTGTCGGGCTAATTAGATCACGTCTTCTATCTCCTAACGGCATTAAATTAAATGGTCGAGAGCGCTGACAGTGAGCGCTGTTCTGCTTAAATGAATGCAGGGATCGACAAGCCATATCCGGCTACGATCGATGGAGAAGTGTGTTAGCCAGCGCTACCGAACCATGACGTGTATGCCACCCGGTGAGCTGTAATAACACGAGAGTCAGCCTTTCCCTTACTAAGTAAGCAATTGCAAAGAAAACGGGTTTTGCTAAGCATTTTGGACGACTATGTAGCTACAAATTTTCGGCAACTTTTCTATAAGACATTTCTTAAAGTCTTACAGTAAGATTGAAATGATATCTTCGTTTATTACATTACATGCTTGCTCTAAATCGGCACAAGCTAGAACGTTAGATTCTGTACTTTTCCTCAGTTATCCCGCCACCCTTATCCGGCGGTCTTATCAGGATCGACAGGTTCAAGCATATTCAGTCAAACGTTGGCGTGCAAATTTCCAAACCCCTAGAACTAAAACAATCCCATAGCGTTTATTTCTTGACGGCCTGAATTGCTTAAATAAAGTATTGCCAACTGCTGAAGCTTTTAGAAATTAGTACCATTTTGTCCCACCAAAAAATTGCTACAGTATTGGGAATAATTAGTTGATTTAACAACCTCATTTATATGGCGGCAGAAAAGCCTTAACGGCTTTGTCTACAGCTTGCAGTTGGCGATAAAGGATCGCTCATTGCAGGACTTGAAATCGTGACCTCGGTCGTGAAGAGTCATCACTTTACCCACTGTGTTATCGTGGACCCCTAAAGTGGCATTTTGCTTCTCGGAATTAACAAACCACGCACGCTCAATCGTTTCTGTATTTGGCAATGACGTCGAATAGGAGTCCTGATAAAATCCAAGGATGGACTTTGATTTTGAAAAATTTTAATCTTTTATTTGGACTTTTTACTTTCTGTTATGTTCACAGCCACAACCCTGCCGGATGCAGCCAACTCTTCGGCCGGATACCGTGGCCTCTCTTCCGGACGTCAACGCGTTGCTTTTAGACACCAATTTTTCTCTGTCGAATGCCATCGCGTCTCTGATAGTCACAGCCGTATCGAAGCATGTCGCCTCGCTCAACGCCACCGCTCAACGGGCACCACAGCCTCGCACCAGGTCGCCCCGTTGACCGCTGACGCTAAGACCTCTGTCGCACCCAACTCCACCATCAAGGTCTGCTTTCGCTCCTGCATCAGCCTCGCAGACTAGCAAACTGTCGTCGCCTGGCACTCCGTCTTGGGTCGCTGCTGCCGCTCCTGGTCGCTCTGGTCCCCTCACAGTTCGACCAGCCTATTCCATACCCGTCCGCAGCAGCCCAACTTTACCGGCCACCGCCTCCGGCCGCTTCTGGGCCATCACCCGGGCTCTCCTGGAACTCTGCAAGTCCGACCACCGAAGCCTCTACTCACCTTCAGGGCATGCAAACACCTTCACAAGCATTGCACGCACCTCGACTTAGTTAGCATGCATTGTCTCAGGAAGACTCACAACGAACGTTAACGCGCCGACTTCCAGGAATACAAATACATGCACGTGCCACATAGCTTCGACGACACCTCTCTCGTTAAGCCTCCAATCCGAGTCGAGCAGCCAGCTTAAAAAGTCGTCCCGACTTGGTAGTACTTCAGCAGCATCTGAGCCACACTGCCGCATCCTCCGAGATGGCTTGTTGTTTTATATTCTTCAAAATACAGGCATGAGACAACACGCAGAACTCAAAGCGGGGTCAAAGAGACGTTTATTCATCTAGACGCCCCAGCTGGTCAGTAGGCGACCGCTCTGCCCGAAGTCTTTTTCGTAACTTAGTGGCCTCTACAGCCCGTTACGTAACACTCCCTGCCATAAATCGCAACGGTCCATAAGCCACCAGCAGTGCCATTAAATCTGCTGGACCATACATAACTTCATAAGGCTATAAACTGGCCGTAGTAGGAATAACAAGGCAATAAGTTCAAGTGACCCGTGAGATACGAATGCCATAAATGAGCCACAAAAACATCTTTAATTTTTTGACTGGCCTTCCAGCAGTATTCATCATCACCTGCAGTGGTTTACTAGCTTTGTCGGTTAGCCAGCCATAATGGATTAGCATTAGTCTAGCTTAGAAATACCCAGGGAGCCGATGGCTGCCTAGTTACAGGAATCGGAAGAGCTCACCTTATCTGAATATTTGGAAAATGTGCTTCGCATGGTTTCGCGGCGTTTTCTATCACACTCTTTGACGTATTCAATACGATAGCGAGCTTAGGTTTAACAACAAGCAACCAATAAGTTCCGGCTAATTTTTCTGTTTGTTGTGTGTGTTGGGACTGCAACAATAAACTGGGCTGGTTACAAGGCCTCGGCAGTTAGTCGTTGTCAAGTGACCCATTACCGGCGACAGCCAACTCTACCCTGCCTTCTCGTTGGTGCTGCTATCTCTTGCAGTTTTTTATTTTAGCCTCTTAAATTCTCACTTGAGTGGTCTGCCATAAGGGAGCTGAGCTGATCTGGGCTGGAAAGTGTCGCAGCAAAAGCAGATTTGGCAACGGAAGCATGTCAAAGCATGCAAAGCGCGTGCAAAACATGAAAAATCTGCCGTTGAGCTCAGGTGCACATATACAGCATGCTATCGCTCGACTATGCTCATTAAGATTGGTTACTGCTCACCACAAAATTTAATTTTGAAATCTGTACGTGAGGCAGGTCTTTTTAATCTGCACCCAGACTCAATCGACTTTGATAAACTCAGTGTGACAGTGAGTATGATACTTAAGATAACTCTTAATGAGCATGCTTCCCGTACATTCTGTCCGTAAATTCTGTCCGCGTACAGAGTCGAGGAGATTTCTTTCTATTTACGAAAAAGCTGCCAAAGATGTGCCGCGTAAAGCTCTGGCTTTATCGCTGTTTTATGATGTCTGGGTCTGATAAAAATCTGGTCAATTTCAAAGACTTTCTTCGAGTCTGAACCAGAAACCTCGAAAAGCACCTTTTTTCACTCGATAACTGAAGTCTAGTCAGCCAGACCCAACCCAGACTTATATAACGGTAAACAATTTGCTGGCCAATGCTGAGAGGCCCAACTCCCCAGATATTAGCGACTCGGCCGAAAGGTTTTCAGCGCTTTTCACTGAAACATTGTGCACATTGTGCCTCCATAAAGCCCTCTCCGACTAAAGAAATTGCTTAATTGCAACCTGTAACTTTCCATAAGAGATTTTCCAAAGTTTCTGCATGCGATGTGGATACCTTAGTAAGGTTCTAGTTAAAAAAGCTCATCTTACGAGGATCCTATACAATAATCTCTGTGGCCTTCACTCTCAAACAATTGTCACCAAGCAGCTGGTAGTGTACATTGTGAAGAGAACAATTTCAGAAAAGTTTCATTAGGTTCAAGAGGCAGCACACCACTAAAGCTAGTCTCCTCCTCGCTAACCAATGTCATCCTACGCAGCAACGATGACGGGAATGCCACTTCCATAACGCTGCTAATTCTACCAGCTGCCTTAGACACCACTGATCACGATATCCTACTTGAATGGTTGAGAAGCGATCGGTCCGACAGACGAGGCACAGGCGTGGTTTAAATAGCATTTGTTAGATCGTGTTCAATCCGTGTCATGTGGAGATCAGGTCTCATCTACTAGAACAGTCACCTGTGGAGTCCCTCAAGGGTTCGTCGTTGGTCTTTTGCTGTTCTCCATTTGCACTCAACCTCTGGGAAAAGTGATCCAGGCCGATGTACTACGTTATCACTTTTATGCTGGCTATAATGATCTGTATTGGTCATTTAAACCGTCAGAACCTGCTGCAGCAACTGATTAACCGAATGCTTGCTTTGCCAACATTCGATTCTGGGTGCCGGAAATTTTCTTGAGAAACTAAATGACGATAAAACCTACCTGCTGCTCATAGGGTACCCCAAGCGTGTGGCTGGACTAGAAGAATTTGCTCTTCTAATACATGATGCTGTTGTGCGACCATCGCCATGTGCTCGGAATTTAGGTGTCGTCTTCGACAGCTACCTATATTTTGAAAGCATCGTTAAGAAGACTGCTTCCACAGCTGACCATCACGTCGGATTGCTATCTAAGATTAGGAACTGTCTTCCACGCTGGCTTGTAAAGAATTTAACTAGCTCCTTAGTTATGTCTTGGTTAGGTTACTGTAATTCCCTTTTGGCTGAGCCACCAAAAAAAGCCTCTAGGGCACTGCAGCTGGCGATGAATATGGATGCAAGGCTAGTTTAAAAATCCCAGAAGTTTGACCATGTATCTCCTTTGTGAAAGAGCTTGGATGGTAGCCAATTGATCATCAGAGACAGGGCAAAGTTCTCATTCTGACCTACAAGGCCCACCACGGCTTGGCTCCTTCACACCTAGTTGAACTGCTACATCAGTTTCAGCCTTCTTGTGCTCTCGGGTTCGGTATGTACACTAAATTAGCTGTTCATTTCTCCACCTAAAGACCGTTAGCGACAGAAGCTTTTGCTCTGCAGGTCAAGACTATGGAACTTACACCCACAATTCGTACGCCATGGCAACTGCTCTCTTGCTGCCGACTGCAGTACATCCATTGGAGCCGCCCCGAGCAGCTACTTCCATGCTACTTACTGGCTCAACAGTTTTGCTGACTCAGGTATTTCTTAATGTCTCTTCGTTGCCTAAGATGTGAGATATTGGCTACCCAATGCCTAGCAAAAGTTTGCTTAGGCTGTTAGTGCGCTATAAAAACTCTCCTGCATAACACTCACATCGTTTTTGTGACTTGGTGGAGTTACAGACAGAGATGTACACCTTTCAGTTGCTCCGTTTACTTGATCTACGGGATTAAACCCGCTGCTGTATCGAGATTTGACTTTTGTATCAGTTTGAGACCAAGAGATATGACAAAGCTTGCAAAGATATCTGGCCGCGTACTTGTCTAACGTTGAGATCACATTCTGAGCAATTGTCTATTGAGGAATAAAGACAGTGTGCTGGGTCTTTGCAGTAGCTACTCTTTGTAGTCGGTGCTGCACTTTGTATATGGTGGTTAAAGCTTGACAATAAATAATACATTCTTTAAAAATGTGCATTACCATGTATTGTAATGAGGTGAAATTAAAATAAGGCTTTAAAAAACCGATTAAAATAACAAATTGACCCATGACTGTTGCATAATGATTGCTTAGCTGAATGTTGCAGTTGAACAGTATTGAAGCCAGCCGCAAACGAAAGCAAGAAAGTTATGTACGAATGTCCACTGTGCGCTACTTATTAATGTGCCAGTACAATATAATAGTGGATACTACCATGCCACCAGAGGTTCTTACTCATAATTCATATTGCGACTCTTTCTTCTAGCGTGTGCGGGTGTAGCTGTGAGGAGAAATAAAGATACAACCCAAGAATGCTTTCGCCAGCCTTGTCAGGCTCATAGTCGTATACTCGTTTCCAGGAGTCTTTGACTTTTGCTTTTTTCTTGCTAGAGAAATAAACTCTACGCAGTTTGAAATTTGAAAAGTTCGTCCGTCATGCTTTATGCTAAATCATTATTAAATTTATTAAATTATCATTTCATTTAATGATACTACAATCACGGCGCACGAACGTTTTCCTCAACCTTATCTAAATAGGTGGCAGATTAAACGGCTGTAGACAAATAGATGCTGGAGTCTCCATCAGGTAAGTGACCATACTGGATATGAACTCAGCAGCCTTATCATTAGTACTGGTGATATTCCTTGCTTTAAAGTAAGCTCACAATCCACGGCGAATACTTAGGTGCAAATGATGACCGACGTATACTAACAATAATGGTGATCGTACTTGTTCACGACCACATTTAAGTACGATTATACTCTCAAATTGATAGTATAGTGACATGCGTATGACAGATTAATAAATTCTCTTCTTTTAACACCAATAATTCGCGAAACCTTAAGCAAACTTTATTGGCAAGAAAAGCTATCTTGGGCTAGTTCTGGCTTGCCATATGTCTATACTTGTTCAGCAGGAAGAAATACGGCAGCAAGTCGGGCTAAAGTGGAGTGTTGTTGATAGTAACCCGTAAAAGTGTGAGTATTACATGTTTTCTCATTTAGAAATACTTGCAGCTTCCGTCCATTGCGACAGTGCCATGAGAATAACCGAGCAACAATTAATTTATTGCACTCATTACTATTTTTTGCATTTGAATTATTAACTTGATGTATATATGAAATGTTACAGTGGGAGTCAATTGATCAAAAAGAAAGTGCTAACAGACCACAGAGCTGGTGAAAAGTACTTGAAGAAATATTAAGCCTCAAAGCAGCCTATCACTTATAGCAGTTGCAAAATGGCAAAGATGCACTCAAAAAATAATAAGCCTCAAAGCAGCCTATTCATTATAGTAGTTGCAAAATGGCAGAGATACAAAGGTGATCGATCGCCTCACTCATGGTCATGCTTCGTCTGGACTTGTAACAAGAAGTACTTAATTCCCGCATCTCGGGAGAAGCAGTGACGCCTGGAATGCATTTGAAAGACAGTGATGAAATTACAATAGAAAAAAAACGATCGCTGTAAATAACGAAGCCGTTGAGAGCCAGCAAAGCATTAGCTGCTGGCATGATGGCATCGCCAACAAAATCGCTGACGCTAGGTGCACACGACGAGTTGCCTATCAGCATGTACTTTCCTAAACATTACTGAAAAAGGTTTATAAAATCGCACGTTTATCGGAATTGCACTTGGAATCAGGCGATGGAGTTCCAAAGTCGTTAGTTCGGTACAATTCTTTGGAAATGCACTTTGCACGTAGTAAGCTCTTCTCTCTCGTTAGGCCTAGTTTATCGTAATCCAACGTATTCATACGCAGGAAGACTTTCCAGATGATTTAATGCTACGTAGTGTTTGTCAGATTTATAATTTATGAATACGGTTTCACCCTTGGTCTCTGGCAAAGTGGTTTATGGCTCTGAAGAGAGGCAGAGAAGGCAGGTTTAGGGTTTAGGGTTATGGCAGTGAATAGGGGCTTTGTAGATAAGCGATATGCCGGTTGATGGTGGATGGCTTAGGTTTATGGCTTACTTATAACATGAGGTGCATCGCATGCGAACGGCGGTTTGAAAATGGCCAGGGAGGAGGGAGCTTCTGATCGAAACCTTTTACCTAAGCAGGCAAAGCTTAAGCAGCGAAGGGCTGCGGTAGTCGCTGAGTGTAGTGAGCTCGTATGACCAGTGCCATTGAAGTCGGTGTCGGAGAGCCCCGAAGCGTAGAAAGCAATGAAGGGCCCGAAGGACTCAGCCAGCCGGAGGTAGCCAGCGACATACTAGGTCAGGGCACTAAGCCACTCAAGGAGCAGGGGGAGATATTCTCACCACCTATCCATCGACGTCATGACTTTCGTCCTCTTGGCTGTGTGAATTCACAGACGGAAATACAAGCGGAAACAGTTAGTCCAGACTAAAAGGAATTGCACCAATCAAGTTGGCATGTCACAGACGCATGAGCTAGTTTAGCTGTCACTCTCTCGCCTTCGTAGAGCCCGATTTTGGTTATGATCCCATGGCGAAAGTAATCCGCCGGCCCCTTTTCACACGCTCAAGCACCTCAGCTTAGGCGCTTGCACTTGAAGAACCAGCTCTAGGGTTTAAATTTCGGAGCAGGCAATTCTTTATTCTTCACTACCAGAACTTTGCAATAGCTTGTCACATCTAAAGCTTACCTGGTGATAATTTCACCGCGAGCAATGGAGTGTGGCAGTTAGAAGCCGAAATGTTGTAGGCGCCTGAAGCTAGACTGCTTAGATTGCAGCTCGTGTTAGGTGCCAAAATGCGTTGTTTTCAAAATTTCATATAGATGTTAATGATCTCCGTATACCATCAGCATTAAGGTTTTCAATCAGCCAACCTTACTTTGCAAAATGTGTTCACTCATGCAAAGTACCTATGTTATAATACAGCACCCTGTTGACAAACTACTTCGATAACACCCACTATTTTGAGTCAACTTTCAGTGAACAGGACAGGTTTTAAAGCATCTGTGTTAGCTAACGACAGTACTATGTCCCCTTCCCACCATAGCTTTGGCCCATTCGTCCTACTAGAGGAACGGTGGTGGCCCAGGAGGTGAGGTGCTCAATCTTCACGTCCGAGGTAGTTGGTTAGAATCCTGCAGTTTGCAGTCCATTATTGCACAGCTCAGGGTCCGGATTCCTGTGGTCATACCTCCGATCGCTCATGCCGGCAGGCCTCAGAACGGAATGGAACTGGATGTAGCTGCCATATTCTCGAAAAGCCGCAAGCACATCGATTTCAATTAAGAGACACGTGGGCCACGATAGAAGCAATTATGTGACATTCTCACAGTGAGACTCTTCCACAGCTACATATCTTAAATCATAAGAAAGCAGGTTGCATGCTGAGAAGCACAATAACCAAGTACTTCCGACAGATATGCCGAAAGGTGCAGCACAGCTGGCTATGGCAGTTTGCTCAGGGGCAACATGCTTCTCATTGGCGCCACAGTCAGACCGGGCTGAGCCGGTGGCTGTGAGAGTAGGCTCCGACGAACAGCTGAGAGATAGTGCCAAGACGTCTCCGGCTACCAGCAGGAGCAATCGGTCGGTCAGTGTGAGGCCGTTGCGGCTGACGCCCCATTTGCTCTTGCTCTGGGCAAGTGTCCGACTGACGAGCCACTGGCTGTGACACTGTGGATGTGCTGAGCTTTCCTGACGTTGAGCTCACACAATGGCTGCTCACCCTCCAAGGCTGCATCCTCAGATTTCTTGGTGCTGGCAGTGTGAACCTTTCGACATTGGATTGAACGATGGTCTTTTTCGACCTTGGATTGAACAAGGAGCAACGAATGAGGCTCATCTGGTCGAGGACCGAGGACCGAACATATCTGCTCGAGTTCTGTGGCTCCACGGTCAGGGCTACAGCTTCCCCACAAGGTGCAAGACTACCTTTCCCCACTGGCAGAGAGTTCCATCTCCTGCAGCTGCCTGGTGCTGGCTCTGGGATAGGTGCTGCTGCCATGCATGCAGAGCCAGCTCTGCCACTCACCTGGCCGGCCATGAGAGTTCGGCATGCGATCTTCGCAATGAGGTAGAACCAGAAAAAGGTTGAGAATAACCAGAATTACCAAGAAGAAATTGTAAAAGTACACTGCCGGAACATAGCCGATTATGGCTATAGTCGTACATCGTGCTCCTAACAATGCTGAAACGGGCAAACATTGCATTTCAGCAGATAGGCTGCCATGGCTGACCAAGCTCTAATCTCTCATAGGATGAGGGTGGTGTGTGACAGACCACGGTCGATACACGAGAACAGATGGCTTTCATATTTGGTCACGTAGCTTTGCAAAGGCCTATCAGTTAGCATTCAGGGCGAATGTGCATGCCCAACCACCTGCCCACCCACCTCCCTCGGAAGTTGCAAGACAAGCAAACAGCTGTAGGAGTGGCTCTAGCTGCCCACTGCCGAAATGTCGAACATTAGGCTAGTTCTGTCCAGGTGCAAGTCGGAATTTGAGTAATGGGATAATCATCAATCCGTTAGGCACTGCAATCTGCTGCTGGTCGAAGGAATGGGAGTTCAGTACATGCGGTTGCAGGCAGGCAGGCAGGCAGGCAGCAGCAGCCCCTTAGTGCACCAGATCCAGGCGAACTCAAGCAAAGCACTGGCATCTGCTTCTTATGGCTGGGCCTGCAATGCTGATACAGGGGCTTCTAGGGCCTCTGGGTTGGTGGATAATGCAGTAAAGTGGCTGCTACTCACTAGAGCGGGTAGTAGATTAGCCTCAGCAGTAGCCACATGACAACGATCCAGCAGGCGAGAAGCTTGGAGCACCAACTGCTTGGCTTAACATGTTTCGCCAGCTTGGCAGCCTGTGTGTGAGCGCGGCAGCCTGAGATTGCAGCCTGTTGAACCTGTGCCGGCTCGGCTGTTCGCTAGCTGCAGTGCCAGTGATACAGCTTGCTGTAACTGAATCAGCGCCACTAGCGGCCGCCACTAGCCACCACCGTGTCGGACACGACGGTGTCGGACACGGCCGAGTCTGACACGGTGGTGAGCGAGGCTCATTGTTTGTCTCTCACCTCCAGCCATAACTCGGCTGCGTCATGAGTGAACAACCCCAAGCTGCCGACGCATACGTAGTTATTAGACCATGAGAACCACATGAGAAACATGACGCCGACGTGATGGATCAACAGCTGCCAGAAGTCCTGTTGAAGGAAAATTGGTTGTCGAGTCAGCAGGACAGGATGGCCTAGCAAGCCTGGGGCCATAGGCATGGCTGTGCAGGCAAAGCTGTCTAGGCCTGCAGCCACACGAGTTGGTAATTGGCCAGCCCATCGAGAGACATCTTGGGCTATAAAAGCTGCACTGGAGCTTCAGGGCCAATGTGAACCTGTTTGATCAGCAGGTGATGCCTCAGTTGTAATTGCTACTAAGCAAACCTGCTAGCAGCTGAATAGGCTCCCCTATTCCCGAAGACCTGGAGGCTGTGATTCTCAGCTTTAATACTTCGTTTTTGCAGTAACTGAGTTCGATCAGGGCGTGCATGCATGATGCTTGGAGTTGCCCGTGCTAATCGTGAGAGCCCCCACACCTATCCTCAGGTCACGTGCTAGAGTGCACGTGCTCAGGCACGTGCAATGGCATGCATACAGGCAGGGGAACACTCACAAATACATTTGAACGTATGCATGCTTGTTTCGGCAGGCATGTTTCAAAGGGCAACCAGAAATGGCATGTTAGTTGTCGAGGACAATTAAACATACTAAATTAAGAACGTATGACTAATCAATTAAAATTGAGGGGATACAAATGCAATGACTGCATAATGTTTGATGACCTCACAACACAATGCTAGAATTATATTGGAGCAATCTCATCCACAAAAATATTTAATTTTTTACCCCATCCGATTTATAGTCATTCCAGTTTCTCAACCCCTGACACTTTCTAATTTAATGTGCAAAAAGCTCTAAGAAAGTGATAGTGCCAGAAATTGTACCGATTGAACCAGTTGCACTCAATGAGGTAGAAGTACTCTGATTACTGGTCTGTAAGTTAACTCATGGCAGCTAGATCATGGAAATGAATTGAAGATCAGGAGATAGTGAAGGTGTGGTATGCAAGGTGTGCTTTCGGACTAACTGAGATCGGCAGACAGATGTTCTGTGAAAACGAAGTAACATCGTAATAATAATAACGAATGCATGACCATATGGTAATAATGTACAGGAATTGTGCCAAAAATATAACATGGTTAGTGGGAAAACGGACTGTGTCAGCATGCATTAGCACACAAAGGACTATCGATCAGAAAATCTTTCCGAAGCACCTCTCATCTCGCTTGGGCATCACTGGCACTGCTTTGCAATTGTTTAAGTCTTAACTCAGTGGGAAACTCAAGAGCAATGTCTTGCACAGACAAAGATCACCCAAAAAATCTCTCAAGTAAGGGCTACCTCAGGGCTATGTGCTTGGTCCAGTTCTTTTTATGGTTTATACTATCCCTCTTGCCGATTTCATTGCCATACACTAATTAAGCTTTCATTTTTATGCAGATGCAACGTGTTTTACCTTTGCTTTGATTCCTCCCAGCCCTAAAGCATGTCAAACTCCCACAGCTCCCTTGCTACATGCAATGATGACATGGATGGCAGCAAACTTTCTAAAACTGAATGAAACTAAAAAAAAATCCTAGCTGCTTAAACAGCCTCTTTTTGTATAGCCACAGAAGAGCCTTTACGGCTATCACCACCGTTTGCAGTGGCGATAAAGGATCGCCCACCACAGGAATCGAACCCACGACCTCGGGACCGAGGTCGTGAAAGCAACCGCCCTACCTAGTGTGCCATTACGGCTAGCCATGGGCAAACCAAGCCTGGTTTATAAATTAAAAAACCTAACGGTCAAAATTGGCTCTGCCATATTTTCCCTAGTTGAATCTGCACGAAAATGCAGATATTCTGTTCCAAAGTGACTTTTCACTGGAGAAAATATTACCTCCTAAATTCAAGTCTGCTTACTTTCAGCTACATTACATTGCTACAATTCAAGCAGGCTTATACAGGGATCTGCAGTTCCTAATTTAATCAATTTGATTTAATTTCTGGGTCAAATAGTTTAGCTATGCCTCATATGAACCTCAATTCCTTTGGAGATTTTGCATTTAGTTCAAATGCTTTCGAAGCGTTGAACAAAAAGACGATTGATTCATAAAACCTACCGACTTGATATTTAAAAAGAAGCTAAAATCAATCTATTTATCACACGGTTTAGTTGATCCGTGGAAATCGTCCTTTTGTGCTCATGCTTGCCGACACTACATACTGCCACTAACCATATTTACATGCTGAGCCTGTGCATGTCACCTCTAAGGATTTTAAGCTTGTTGATATTGAGTTTGCCAGCACTAACCATTCAATCATGCATCATTTACAGGATACGTCAAAAGCCTAGAAAGAGACCAAGTTCTCTGAGGGTGCTAAGAAAATGTATTATTACTATCACCATTTTTATATAAGCCACAGAACCAAGCAAATACTGTGAGGAATATGTGCATTTTAGCTGCTTTATAAATGCTGTCACATTAGAAGATGTTGAGCCGTACCTCAGTAGTGAGCTCTATGCTTTGAGAGAATATAAAAAAGGCAAGGTCTCAGAAGGATTTAAGTTGTATTAAAGGCTCAGCTAAGCAATTTGAGTCTGGTGAGTGGGTTGGATGCAAAGCCTAATTAGGGATTAAATGATAGACTGGAGAAAGATAATAAAGGGATCTGAAAGTACGATACATAGTTTATAAGTATGTGTAATAATTCATTGGAGGCCAGTGCACGTCGGTAAGACATGGTGTGGTGTGACAACTATGACCCATACACCATACAAGTTGGCTGAACAGTTTCGGACCAACTTTAGACCCCTAATTGCTAAGGCATGAACATCTGCAAGTAAGAAGCTGCAGTAACCATTACTAAATGTTACAAATGGATTAACCAACTTGAATTTGATATGCTATAGTATGTATGAAACTGGTCACAGCCTATAGTGGCAGGTACACTGATCAGGACTCTGCTCGAAGAAGATTTTGTAACAAACGCGTTTCGTGTATCTCACCACTCCACGACTGCTACTCGTGTCAGTGCCTATCAAATCAGAGCAAGCTAGGACGATTTTAAGAGGAAAATATAATCCAACGTGATGACATTCAAAAAAGGCTAGAATGCATCTATTTATCACAGTATTAGTTGGTCCATGTGATTCATCCTTGTCGTGCAAGTAGGTTAGCTTCACCAGAGTTAGGCCGCCAGCCACCCCTATTAGTCATAATCAAGATCCAGAAACCATATAAATTGGAATGTAACTTGGGCTAGTGAAACGGCATGACAGGCATGGGCATGCATGCAAACCACTGGTCTTTCAAAGCAGTTGTTTGCTATATCAAATCTAGAGCCAAGCACAGTCTATAGGCCACATTGCCTGAACCTTATGCAAAGGCTAGATGGCCCGACCTAGAAATGGCCTTCTCGAGACTGCTGTCCAACAGAATAGCAATGTTGCCATGAGTTAGCTTAGGTTCAAAAAACCCCAATGCCACCCGATATACAGTGCCCGCAGCTGTTGCTGTGGGCCTACCGCCGATACCGCATCAAACTATGACTGCTAGCACCAGTGCAATGCAATTGTAATTGTGGACCAGTCATAGATAGAAGCACTCATGCAAGAGGAAGTTCAGCTGCAGGCTGCCAGCCTTAAATCGTCGGAAAAAGCCAGCCTCCGAACAAAGGTGTAAATTGACTTCATCGGCATCTGATTTCCAAAAATCTAACGTGCTTCATATTTTTGTATGTCCACGACCTTTTATTCGCGAATTAGACGAGTATGCCAACACGTTGCTGACCGAATAGATTGACGGTTGAATACAGCCCTAAAAGGAGAGGGCAGAGCGGCTGCTAGGCTGTCTCTTACTATCTTATTTACGTCCGAAAACTGATTGAAGGAAACTTTCACGTTGAAGCCCAGCTGTATCATGTAGTACCAGTACAAGTCGCTATCAACTGACTACAAAGCACAAACTATAATTAATGTACCGCCAGTCAATTCAGCCAAAGACAATACTCAAAGTGGAGTGCAAGCAAAGGAGCATTAAAAAACGAGCAGAACAAATCAACCATCCACTTATCTAATCATCAGGCTTACTCGTTGTTACCCCCTGTAAGTCTGTCTGTCAGTCAATCTGCCTGTTTGTCCGTCAGTTAGTCAGTCATTCTGTAAGTCTGTCTGTCTGTCTGCCTGCCTATGTGTCTGTCTGTACGTCTGTCTCTCTGCCCGTCAGTCAGTTTGTACGTCCATCGTCAGTACATCGTCCTGTCTATACGTCTTTCCCTATGTCTGTCTGCACGTCTGTCTGTTTGTGAGTCTGTATGTCTATACGTCGGCCAGTCTATATGTCTGTCGCTACGTCTGTCTGAAAGTCTGTCTGTACATAAGCCTGTCAGCAGGTCTATCTGCCTGTACGCCTGTCTCTCCGTATGTGTGTTTTTCTGTACGTCTGTATGTCATGTCTGCCTTCCACATCCCTCTCTCTCTCTCTCCCTATCTGCATCCCTCTGTACCCAGGTTGGGTTCGGTTGGCTGGGACCGGACGGCTATAGTGAGGGTTAGGGTCACCGGCTAGGCCGGGGTGGGACCCTACGGCATGGCCGGATGTATGCGGTGACGTGAGGTCACCGGGGCTCTTGGGTACGGGAAGTTGGCCAAGTAAGTCATGGTGTTGGAGGCTCCCGGTCTCGCCGAGTTATGCACCTGGATTCGTGCAGGCGTGCTCCGGCGATGCTGCCACGCACGCAAGGGAACGAGTACCCAAGGCCCGAGCGGAGCTGGATAGCTCGCTCGTTGTTGACTTGTTGTTATTCCACTTTCCCCCTGTAGCGTGTTCGTGACCCCCGTGTGTTGGCGTCTTTCGGTGGAAGCTTACGACTGTGGTAGTTGTCGACTCAGACTGGCCAGCAGTTACTCAGCCAGCCAGGTTTTGGACGGCGTACGCTCGTACTGTTGGATTCGGAGTCGGTACAACGACAGGACTGCAGAAGCCGACTGACCCCAACTAACACGTTTGTTCGCGCTTGCTGCGTCGTCTTGCGCCCCCGTAGTGTACTGTGTATAGGACCATCCCTGTAGACTTGTTTAGTTCCCCCGTTGTTGTTGGCGTATGCGTTATAAAGATGTTTAACCTGACGGCTGCTCGTCTTACCCTAGCTCGTTGGCATGGCGAGCGGCAACGTGACCGGAGTATGGTGGGGTTTGGCGGGAATTAGCCTCTGATCCCTGGAACCCGGTTACACCTCTATATCTTTGCTTCTCTTTTTCACATTGCGCCACCTTTCTCACAGTCTCTCTCTCTCTCTCTCTCTCTCTCTCTCTCTCTCTCTCTCTCTCTCTCTCTCTCTCTCTCTCTCTCTCTGGGTCTCTCTACATCCTTGCATCGCTCACTCTCTGCATCTCTTTTCTTGCGGTCTCTCTTTTTTTTATGTCGCTCACTCTCTGCACTTCTCTCTGCTCCTCTCCGTCTCTTCGTGTTTCTCTCTGCGTCTCTCTTTTTGTATCTGAGCCTCTCTGTCTCTGTCTCTCTGGCTGTCAGTGGGTTTCTCTCTGCATCCCTCTCTTTCTCTCCGAACCTCTCTCTTTTTCGCTTGATCTCCCTCTCTCTCTCTCTGCGTCTCTCACTGTCTTACTGTCTCGTTCTTTCTCTCCGTCTGTCTGTCCGTCTCACTATCTGTCCGCCTCTCGATCGTTCTCTCCCACCGTCTCTCTCTATCTCGGTCTATCTGGCTTCCTGTCTGTCCCTCTTTCTGCTCTTCTCTTTCCTCTCTCTCTCTCTCTCTCTCTCTCCCTCTCTCTCTTTCTCTCTCTGTGTGCCTTATCTCTGGCCTAGATGTGGACCCATCTGCCTGTGTAAGTCTCTACACCGTCTCTCTGACTTACTTCTTCCGGTTTTCTGTAACAGGATATTCCCCACCTCCATGTTTACTTTTTACCGCAAAGCTCGTGGATTGAGCCATGCGGCATACGTGAAGAGTCTTGATAGTGATTCAGTTTTTTAGGGGGATATTGCATGTAAATTATATCATTATATTTATGTCACTAATGTTTGCTTAAATGTCTTGACCTGTATCTCTCTCTTCTACCCTGACTCTAACTTACCTGCACAAGGTAATTGTACCAGCACTCTTGGATATCTGCGAACCACGGCTTCTGAAAAAGAGAGAGTAGGTAATGCTTACCACAGGCGATGCAAGCAGCGTACTTAAAAAAATTCACCTACCATGTGTTCAGCCAAACCAGCTTCAATTTACTTTTTCATATTTATTAGTGCATAAGATTTTACTTTAAACTTATTTTTGAATTTGAAAACGCCCGTTTAAATACGTCTATTTTGCTAGTACATGATTACTATATTTTTAATTTTTAGTCTGTTTAATTCTGCTAAACTCAAACAATTGTTTTTCAAGAAGCACACGTTTGTGCAAACCTAACTTTCAGCTGCCACCTGTTCCGTAGAATTTGAAAGCGCCCAGGAAAAAACGTGGCGGCGAGAAGAGATGGAAAGAAACTGTGAGGAGGATAGAAAGAATGAGGAGCAAGAAAATAAAGGCCGAGGCAGCATTCAGAATCAATTAAAACCTGCTGACTATCCGGAAGCATTCTGAATTTATAAATTGAGAGTGAGGATTGCCATGAATAAAGGCAACATATTTCATTCAAAGGAGCTTTTTTAGTGTCTAATACATTTTTAGTTTATGCTTAAATGCCGGCAATGCCCCCAAGAAGAAAACTCGAAACACTAAACACGCTAAATTCTAGTTCTCATAGTGTAACTCACCTGTCACACGTGAGATTACTCTTGAAAGCTTATCTGCATGGGTAACCATTGTGAGTTGTATGCATGTGCATGCTGGTACATAAAGTAAAAAAGTAAAAATAAGCTGATTATTAGGCCTCTTTTATTCTAAGGAGAAGAGACTCAGCTGCTGTCATTGCCACGTGCACGAGTCAAACAAATCTTTGGCGGGTTTTGAACATTCGACCGTGGTTTTAAAGGGTAGCATTTTAATCTAGGCAATAAGTAAGGGGTAGATAGTGGTTGGTGTCAAAGGAAGACTGAACAAAGAGATACAAGAAAGAAAGTTAAGCAGCAAAATGATCTTCCGTCAGATGCCCTACGCTGTTACTGGTCGTCCATTTCTTCTTCAACAGCAGCAGCAGCAGAAGACCGAGACTTTGAGCTGAGATGTGGGCATACTGACTGCAACGATCTTGGACACGGCCAAAGTCGGCAGCCAGAAAAAAGCCGGAAACCCTAAACAACAGTCGCCCGGCTTTCATGTAAATGCTGTGGAGACGAGAGAAAAACCTCGTAGCCGGATACAGCAAAGGCTAAGTCAGAAACAGGAAGACTAACTAAGGTGTCTATGCCGACTACCAACAGGAAGTGTCTAGGTTGGAAGATAACACCAGAGAGTCGATGCCGACTGCAGTAGGGTCTAGTGGTATGCTGGATAATTTTAGCAAACTCTCCCAGCTAGCTGCTGGTAGCTGTCAGTGTAAGGATATCATCTGCATTAAACATCTGCTGAAGCTTTTATTCGACATCCACGAGTGGATCGTCTGCAGCCACCAACGAGGCTAGGCATGGATGCATTTGATCCTCCCACCTTAGTCAGCTGATATAAGTTAGGTTCGACCTCCCAGACATATGCAAATGCCTCCTCCTACCAGACATAGAGATTCAGACGTCTGTTGCAGTGATCCACTTAAAAAAAGCCACTATCCTCAGCTACTTTCGGACGCAGTTTGGGCCCTCACAAATCGCCCAACTTACAAATAAAAATATTCTGGGATTAAGGACTTGTCAAGAAGCATTTTACATGCTTGCCTACAGGCACATACACACACACACACGCTCACACACATGCTCACCCACGCACACTTACATGCTCACAAACACTCACACACACACGCGCCAATATATATATAGATAGATAGATAGATAGATAGATAGATAGATAGATAGATAGATAGATATAGAGAGAGAGAGAGAGAGAGAGAGAGAGAGAGAGAGAGAGAGAGAGAGAGAGAGAGAGAGAGAAAGAGCAAGAGAGAAGAGGGTAATAGATTGAAGAAGTGAGAAATGTAGTCACATAATAGCAGCAATGTTAATAACTATTATTGCAGATATAATAATAATAATGCACTTGATGAAGCGCCCTCAGAGAACTCAATCTCTCTCTAGGTGCTTTACAATTGCTGCAAAGGGAAATACAATTGAATGGTGAGTAGTATCATGCTTGATTAACTAACAAAATGAATAACATGGTTAGGGGTGACATGCACAGGATCTGCATGCAAATGTGGTTAGAGGCAGCATGCCCAGTGTCAGCACGCATAAGCACATCAAGGACGAATCACATGGACCCACTAAATGCTGTCCTAAATAGGTGTGTTTTTAAGTTCTTTTTAAATGTGGTCAGGTCAGGGGATGTTCTGACGCAGATCGGGAGGAAGTTCCAGGCTTTGGGAGCATACGAACTAATTGCACGGTCTCCAAAGGATTTAATGTTTGTACGAGGTATTTGTAGACTGTTGGATTCCGAAAAGCTGGTGGTACGATGCGTGGCCTGATGGGGGAGTATATCTGAGAGATAGGCGGGAGCCAAAGAATGAAGTGACCTAAAAATGAGCGACAAAACCTTGAAGTCGATCCGTTGCTTGACTGGTAGCCAGTGCAGGTCAGCGAGAAGTGGTGTGATGTGGCAACTGCGAGGCTCACGACAGACAAGCCTAGCTGGGCAGTTTTGCACCAGCTGCAATCGCCTTATCGCACATGCTGGTAAGCCAGTAAGCAGTGAGTTGCAGAAGTCGAGACGGGATGTCACGAATGCATGGACCAACTTGGACGTGGTATCCTTATCTAGACAAGCCCGAGTTTTAGCAATGTTATGTAGCTGAAAATAGGCAGATTTGACTGTGGAGCTGATATGGTCGTCTAACGAGAGGTCGCTTTGGAATATGACACCTAGATTTCGAGCTGATGGTTTGCATAGCACTCCGAAAGAGCCAAATCTCTATCCACTGGCTTTACAACTCGCAGCATGACCAATAACTAAGTGTTAGTGACGTGGACGATATCAGGTATGCAAAAGCAATCAGGTAATAAGCTTAGGTGAGCATACAAAACGAAGACACACTGCCACCAATCAAAACGACCTCCGGCGAATATGATGCACTGAATCGTGCTAAGGTACGAAATTAAGGCACGCCGAAATAAAAAGATGAGGTGACTAGGCTCTAGAATATGCTGCCCAGAACGCTCGCGTCTTGTACTGAGACTTTAAAGAATCAAGGTCATTGAAGGGAAGTGACGATAACCACAAGTTAGAACTAAACATTTTTTACTACTTGCTTTAGGCTTGATTACAGTAGGATTGATATTTCATTTGATGGAAATGATATGAGCGGATGCTGAAGAGGAATGATGTGAGAACCCCGTGAACAAGTAGGTCCAATACGCAGACCGGTGCTATCCAGTAAAGTAACCAGTTAGCCAGACGTTCGAATCAACTCAATGCTTTTTAGTTATAAGGATACATAGTTAGGAAGAGATAGATCTATAGATCGACATATCGATTGATAGATAGATAAAAAGATAGGCAGCTAGATTTATAAATATATAGATAGATAGACAGATACGTAGAAATATATTAATGTATTTATTGACAGATACACAGATAGATAGTAACGTACAAACAGATAGATATACAGATAGACGTATGAACATCATGACGGATGGATGGATTAATATATATATATGTATATATATATATATATATGTGAGAAATTGTGGGCACAGAGGAAAACAGAGACTGAGAGACATATTGGACAACATATCTGCATCTATAATTACACAAAATAACTACGAGTTTGTGGTTTTTATGCTAGCCAGTTTTCTATCGCTTACCCAAAGCGCATGCGGAATTTGGTGCATATGCAGTGGCTAACATATTTCATGTCACCAAACAAAGAGAAAGATAGCAGCATAACTAAGTTAGAGGGGCAGCCGGGAAAGATGTTAGTATGGAAGTATGCGTACCGAGATCCGCTTAGGCTGTGAGTGTGCTTTAAAATATTCTCCCGAGTAACACCCACTTAGTCTTTATGGCTTTGTGGAGTTACAGACGGAGATACATTGCATTACATTACATTGCAAGTAGCACATCGGTACGAATGGAAAAGATTACACAGCTAGCTGCAATAGATTATGTATGGTTGCAAAGATTGTATGCAGGTGGGTTTCACGGTCTTAAACCTGCAGGGCAAAATCTTCTGTAGCACAAGGTCATACAGTGAAGAAATGCAGCAGCTAAATTATTTTCTTTAGAGGACCTAAGTGCCGGAGGAGGCTGAAACTGACAAAGAAGTTCGGCTAGGTGTGAGGGTCAAAGCCAAGAGGGGAATCTTAGGAGTCAGCACAAGAATTCTGCCAAGTATCCATTGATTGACTGAATGTCATCGCAGTTCTTTTAGCCTAATAAAATTATCGCTGAAGCTCTCTCTGTAGCTGTATTCGTCGGCGTCTTCAGAGGCATCGTGGCTTATTTCGGCAGAACAGGCAAAATTATGTTAAAGTAATCTAGCATAGACAAAGTGAAGGGATGTGTTGGAGTCTTTTGACTATGCACAGTGGTAGACAGTCCACAAACTGAGACAAGGAACAAACATCGCGGCTTGGTGTGGCATGAGTCTTCCTTTATTTAAAGCGTTAAGCGTTCATCAAAGAGGACAAAGTAATTCTAAATACACGATAATGTTGGCAGTACAGTATCACAAATTAGAACAGAAAAGTCTACCAGTGCAGCTACGTTCTTATGGTAGCGTATGGTATGGTAATGGTATAGTTTTATTATTGATTATTAAAAAAAAAATTGTTCGAAATCCATGATCAAACCTCTACAAGGCAAGCATTTAGTTTATAACTCAGCCAATCGAATATCGATGGCAAATAAGACGAATGCAGCTGGCTACATTCAGCATTGAAGTGGTAGCCGATCCCAAAAGCCTACTTTACTTTAAAGTGGCTCGGTATGAAAGAGAAACCAGCAAAAGACCGTGAAGGTTCCTTGAGGGACTCCCCAGATAACTGGTCTGCTGAATTAGACTTGACCATCTCCTGGCAGTAATTAACCACGACTGGACAAAAGAATTGGAATCATGCTAGTGACTCTTCTGCCAAACCGAACGCTTTTCTCAATCGTTCAAGTAGGATATCGTTGGTAATTCCACTTGGCCAAACACAACTGATGAAATATGACATAAGACTATGCTTCAATTCCACCGAATGTGTAGTGCCTCTTGAGAGATTTAGTCATCGGGAAGCTCGGGAAGCTGTGTAACTATGGTAACTATTAGTGATCGCAAGGCCTCGTACTAAATTTCGCCTGTCGAGAGTTTGATCACTAAACAACACAGGGGCTACTTTTTCTCGACCCGGTTACCCACGAGATGTCAGCTTCATTTCTGCTGACTGAGATTTAACGTGGTTGACGAGCTGTTCTGATGGCTGTGTACTTGAGACCACCAGATCCGGATTCAGAAAATGTCATCTCTGCGGTCCGGCAATGTGAGTGGTGGGTTTGCTAGTGTTGTTCTTATATTTTTGGCTATAAGACCTGCAGTTTTTCGCATGAGCCATCGTTTGAATCATTTTATCATGTCCTCAGCAAAGACCATGCCTGCCGCAGTTGTGATACACCGACTTCCTTCTGGCTATCTCATTATGCTGCATCGGTTTCTGCCTCACCATGCCCCCAAGTCCTTTATGGATATTAAATCAACTGTTCTACTCACAAGCTTAAAGACCGTTGGCGACCAAAGCTTTTCTTCTGCAGAAGCTGAAGAACTGTGGAATTCACTTCTAAATTGCTTATTCAATGACATCCACACTACTCCTTCCGAATGTAGCACATTCCCCTGCCGTCCTGGAGTGCTACTTCATGCTACTCAATGCCTTAATTGCCCTCCATACCCAGCTATGCTTCTCACTTTCTCTTTGCTTGGGTGAGAAGAAGTATGATGGCTACCGAATGCGTACCTTAAGCCTCTTAGGTGTGGAGTAATTTTTAGAAAAGAAACTCCCCCGTGTTACTGAGTCAGTGTGGTTTTGTAGAATTACAGTTGGAGATACGTCGCAACACATGGCATAAGTAGGAGTGCAGGGTTGAAAGGATTGTATGTGGTCATTACGTGATAAGATCTATTTCATTTCCTCGGAATTCAGGTGTCGTCTTCGACGACTGCCTAAAATGTGAAAGCTTCGTTAAGAAGACTGCTTCCACAGCAAGCCTACCGGTCCGATCGTTATCCAAGATTAGGAACTCTCGTCCGAGGTGGCTTGCAAAACATTTACCTAGCCCCCTAGTTCCGTCTCAGCTAGTTTATTGCAATTCATTTTTAGCTGGGCTGCCGCAAAAAGCCACTAAGCCGCTGCAGCTGGCTATGAATATAGCCGCAAAACTAGTTTGGAAATCCCGGAGGTTTGACTCAGTGTCTCCTTTTCTCAAAGAGCTAGGATAGCTGCCGGTTTATCAACGGGTACAGAGCAAAATCCTAATGCGGACAAAGAAGGCCTGCCACTGCTTGACTCATCCATTCATAAATCATAATATTCCTCACCATTCAATTGTATTTGCCTTTGCAGCAAATGCAAAGCGCCTAAATAGAAATTGAGTTCTCTGAGGGCGCTTTATCAAGTGCATTATAATTATTATAATACATCGCTGAACTCCTGAAACAGTTTCAGCCTCCTTGCACCCTCAGGTCCCGTGTGGACAATAAATTGGATGTGCCATTCCACTGCTTAAAAAACTGTTGACAGAAGCTTTTGCCCTGCAGATCCTAGGCTGTGGAAGTCACTTTCACGAATCTTACGCAACGACACTACTCTCCTGCTGCCGACTGTGGCACATCATTTCCAGCCATTCTAAACTGCTACTTTCATGTTACTCTCTAGCTTAACTGGTCTCCTGAATATGCTATGCTTCTCACTTTCTTTTTTGTTGTGTGAGAAGAAGTCTGTTGGCTACCGCATACGTACCAAAATTCACTTAGGCTGTGAGTGGGCTGTACAAAACTCTCCTACGTAGCACCTACACGGTTTACGTGGCTTTGTGGTTACAGAAAATATATAAATTACATTAAACAACACTACAAATCATTACATTACATTACATTACCTATAGTTGAATTAATACAGGATAACACTTCATGTACAGAAATATCAAACGATAAATTAAGGGGAGGTTGGAGGTTACGACTTAAGATTTGTTTCAATAGGACGTGGCTTTTACGAGGCAAAAATGTATTCAATATTTAACCAAAAACGAGAACAATTTTACGGCCGATTTGTTGCAATTCTGGTAGCAAGATCGAATACAGCGAACAAGGAGATAACGGAATGTCGCATGCAATTTGGTGTGGATTTGACAAGCCGTACTTTTATTATCCCGTGAGAAAATGCGTTTTTACTTTTCTGAGCTTCCTGGTGTAAACACTGATGCAGTCTTGACAAACTGTATTATCAAGTTCGCTTTTTCTTGAAGCTGTTTTCAATCCTACATTTTAGGCCATGGATGCTATGAGAAATTTTTTGTCAAAGCTAGCTACCGTAATCTCTATGAATCAATACACTGACTGAGTATAGGGAAGACTGCTCTTCAAGAGCCTTCTTAGCTTCTTCTGAGCGTGACCTGTGAGGCTATACAATTTTCGGAAGAGTTGAGCTACAGATAAAGAAGAGATGCATCAGGTGCAGACTCCAAAACTTGTAGGCAGCAGCGAGTTGTTAGGTTGAGTCGCTCAACAAGCGTGAAGCTTCCGTAGTCGTATGACTGAACAGTTGCAGAAACCTAGATACGAAGATGATCCGAAAGGGTCAGCAGGTATACGATGAGGCCACTTGGGCAGATGTCCTTCGAGATCGTGAGCTTCACGAAATTTAAGAAGATAGGAAGTGCATAACTAACTAGTTTGACAAAGGTTTTCTAGAATCTAAAAACCGGCAAACTTAACCTTGGCCAACTTAGCGTCGTAGGTGGGCTGTTAAAGTCTCCTGCAATCAATAACGGTTTACCACCGAAAACATTTGGGTGAGAACATCTTAAAACTCATCGATAAAAAAAGATAAAACTGCTTGAAAGGGATTGGTGAATCGTAACTGTGACAAGCATTGTATTTAGATCTAACGACCACTGATTCTAATGATGACCGATGCGAAAAAACTGCAATTGTAATTGTACCAAGTAATGCCGGAATAGCCTAAGCAAGCCCATCATCCACCTTGTAAAGAAACACGACCTTAGAAAGAAAAACCAGATGGCTTTGTCTCAGATAAGCAGCCTACAGAGCTGGGCGTCATCATTTTTTCTTCAGCACAAACTTTTTTTTTTGACAAACTGGTCTAGCTAGACTGACAGAAAGCTTGGCGAAATTTGCAAAAATGTTAACGAACAAATGAATTTTGTACCTATTAAAATGTGTGCCAGCAAAGCACTGGGTGAGAGGCAATACCAGTGCAGTAATATAGTTAACATAAAATACACTATGATATAGAGCTATGTTACCTACCAATTGTCAGCTTGGAGAGCAAAGCTATTAAAGCTATTGCTTGCTGTGGGCTTTTCGGAGCAGGCAGTGATTGGATAATTAGCTTGGCTGCAGAAGAGAACCACAATAGGATGAACGGGGAATATTAAAGACGCCAGGGAACAGCTTGCACGGGCACCTTCAAAAAGCAGTCAAGGGCCGCAAGGCCTTAATGAAATCTCATGATCAGCGAGCAAGAGATAGCAGAGCAAAGTCCCTCAAACTGCAGCTATAAAAGTTGCTATGGAATCGTCCAGCTCCAGCTTTAGATGGAGTGTTACTTTTAATTTACTTGTGTGTTTTCGAACAATGTTACACCTACGGCGACGTTCATTCTATGCTGGCCTCGTATTCTAGCAATTTTGTAAAAATAAATGACCTCAGTTATGCAGTCATCTTGTTTGAAATAGCGGCACACGAGCTAGGTAAGATAGCTAGCCACGGATTTCTTAGCGAGAATTTAGATGAGACATCGACTGTGAGTTCCGCAGGTGCAGAAGTCGGCAGTTTTACTGTCGTAGCGAACGATACCAGCGTCGTGACTATTTTCACTCTCTCTCTCCCTCTAGGATTACGATTTCGAGGCTCGTAACTGAGCATGTCAGGACTATCTTCCGGGGCACCATCGTTGTTGTCACTAACTGGCGCGGTTCCCCTTTATGCTGATTTAGCAGCTTCATCTGGCCGTATGTCGCTCTGAAGGGTGTACCAGCAAATTTACTCAAAATTCCACAATTCTATTCCACAATTCTAAAATAATCCAACTTCCAGATTCACGTGAGGATCGTTCAGACAGCAGACACTATTAAAGTCTTGCCAGCACACTTCATATGCTCAGACTGGCGAGCAAAGTTGTCCGTTATCAACCGCAATACTGCAGAACATACCAACAGAAAACGCCGAGGACTTAGTACTTACGTCCCAAAGCATACAAATACCGTAGATAAACATGACAACATAGTAGGTGAGGTTCTACCTGATACACAAAAATTCAAAATAGTTTATTAAAGCCTCGCAAGGGTCTCACT
Source organism: Cristatella mucedo (assembly GCA_009760855.2). Lineage (NCBI taxonomy): Eukaryota > Metazoa > Bryozoa > Phylactolaemata > Cristatellidae > Cristatella > Cristatella mucedo. The sequence continues at coordinate 795,814 of WPIO01000027.1, read as the reverse complement.
ACCGGTGGCAAACTGATATTGCAATGCCAGCCATAAGGCGACAATAAGACGAGAAACAAGTAATGCTTACTTGCTTGACTCAGCCTAAAGGGAACGCCTCTACTCCTCTTCCTAGAGAAATACCCACGCTGTTAAGCCTTTTCCGACATGCAGAATCAAGGCTTAATCCAGATATGCCCGTCACACTTTGAGAAGAAGGTAAATGACGCTCACGGATAAGCCGCCAGTCAGCCAGGCTTGCCGAAAGGTCCAACGTTAAGGTAAAGCTTCATGATGAGCCTTAATGGCTCACTAGGTAAGGCGGTTGGTTTGCACGACCTCGGCCCTAAGGTCGTGGGTTCGAATCCTGCGGTGGGCGATCCCTTATCGCCACTGCAAGCGGTGGTGATAGCCGTCAAGGCTCTTTTGTCGCTACACAAAAAGATGCTGTTAAATCAGCTAGTATTTATTAAGTTATTTATGGTCGTATTCATGACCACCCCTTGCAACTTAATGGTCTTAAATTTTGCTAAAAAGGAATTTCCTCTGGCGCACCTTTCAAAGCTCGGATGACAGTGCATTTTGAATGTCTTAGCTCAGGACTTACCTGTTCAGGCTTTATCCCAATGAACTCGTCTCGGTTTGTCCCGGTGAGATTTGCGTGGGTACTTGTATATACAAGTTCACAGGATACCAGCTGACCAGTGGCCATGCATGTGTTCGCGGTTGATTAAAAACGCTTGGCTTAGAATGACACTGGTCATGTCGTGTAATGTATTGTAACACCTTGCTGGCCCTGGCTTAATTTGAGCGCGAACAAGAGCTGTTCGGCGGCGGGCAAGAACTCATCTGTCTGGGAGCAGTGAGCCAGAGAGAAGCGCCAGTGCGGTTAGAGAGCAAGAGCTTAAGAGCAAGCCGGGAAGCTCTGAGACCAGCGGTGGCGATTCGGTCTTTAGAAGTTGTCTGACACCCGCGGGAGCTGCTGATTGATTTTGGCTAGCTTGTCAACCTCCGCCATTACTCTGTTCAAAAAGAATCGCTTGAAACCCATACCGCATTCAAGCTGGACAGAGTGCCCTTCCAGTGGCCTAGTGACGGTATTAATTCCTTACCGTAATGGGTAACGATGTTGGGCCCAAAACCACTAAACTCTTGCCCCATTGTCTCAGCTAGGTCGACAAAGAGTCGAGCGAAGCTCGCTCTTGGTCTTTTGTTCAGCACCTCACTTCGGCCTCGCTTCGACGGCGTTGGACACGTTTCTCTGAAAGCGAGGGAGGAGGGCGGGCTGTTCGCTGGCGATTGACGGGGCCGGACAAGACAGCGCTAGGATTCGGCATACTCCACAGAATACGGCCGTATCGCGCCCAAGCTAGCATTTTGTGTTTCTTTTGTGTTTTGCGTGTGCGCGCTCGCACGTGGTCTCAGCATTAGGATTTGCCGGTGCGAGCTAAACGTAGTTGGTACGGTGTGAGATGATCCGTTGGTTCGGGCTCCTTTGTCTATTTGGGCCGTTCCCCCCCTAGAGACGCAGGGAGCCTAAGTGTGGCGACGTGTTTCCTCCGTAAGAGTGCTTGAGGTGGCGTATCCTGCCGCAAGGTGGAAGCAGAGTCCTTGTTCTCCGGTCGGGGTTTAGGCTCCGGTTCGGGCTCCGTCTATTTAGGTCGTTCCCTACTACAGACGTAAGTAGGTTAAGTGTGGAGACGTGTTTCCTCCGCAAGAGTGCTTGGGCTGTCGAGAGCGTGTGAGGAGTGGGGAGATAAAACTGAGCCAGACGTGCAACGACTTTGTGCTCTTACGAATAAAGCTCAGTAAAATCCCCAGTTTGTGCGTCTCGCTTTCCAACTCACGCCGCGGACTCACGACCCCCTTTAGTAACGGTGAGTGGGTCAGCGCCAAAAACGCTCGTTTCGTGGCGGTCTGCTTATTGCGCGCAGACGCGCACTGAACAGCATAAGGCGTTATTTTAAGCCGCTGGGTAAGCGGCCGGTTAAGCCTACTCCACAGAGCCTTCGGCGTTACAGTATCATTGCCTATAACGACCAAAAGTCACAAGGACCACGTGGAAGTTCCATGCGAGAGTTTTCTACAACGCAATGACGGCCAAAACAGCCGTCTCTGTGCCTACGGTAAGATTCAATTTCCTCTCACGCAACAAATCAAAAGTGATAAGTATAGCCGGGTCAGGATGGCAGCAAAAGAAATTCGCAGGTTAGGAGTGCTGGAAAGGGCATTTCTGATTCAGCAGCTAAAGTAATCTTTGCCAATAATTGTGGCTGTGAGTTTCACGGTTTTGAACCTAAGGAAAAAAGCTTGGGTCGCCAACGGTTTTACGCAGAGGGCTAGAACAGGTAAATTATTATCTATAGAGCACCAAAGGCAGAAGGAGGCTGACGCTGGTGCAGCAGTTGAGCGAAGAATGGAAGGGTAAACCACGTGGGTCTCCCGAAGAAGCTTGCTTTGAAGTCTTTAATCAGCCAAAGAGCAACCCAGCTTTTTCAGCGAATGAACACATAGTTGAACATGTGATATTTGTTGACTTGCCTTGAAGCCACAATTATCATCTGCGGCAATGGCTTAGTGAATTTTTGGCAACCTAATGAAAACTAAAAGCATTTTTATAGAATACACAGAACCAGCGAGCTAGTAAGAAATTTAGAAAGCTATTTCAGTCGTCAGTCTCTAATCAAGATCAGGAATATACCGTGGTGGCTAGCTGTGGAAGCAATTTCCTAATATGGCTATCGACCTTAAAGCAGTTTCCGAAGGAAACTTAACTTCCGAGCCCACGGTGCCAGTCCCACTATGGCATTACCAGTGCGAAGTCTCATAGCCCACTCACATGCATGATTTGAGGTGCTAATGAGAAGGAGTTGACTGCGTTTGCACGTGTAAATACTTGCAAATCAATCATCCCTGGTTTTCTCTAATTCAGTGGCAAGTTTTTAAGTGCCTCTAGTGAGTTTAAGTTCTATCAGTGAGCTATAGGAAACTACACGTTACTGTTATCATTACTATTTTCATTTTTTAGTAGTTACAATTTGCTGTATTGAGATAATGCTTATTTGGCGCTCTGGTAATAAGATGTTAGAGTTGCTAGTTCAAGGGCCACATTGACATGCTCTGCACTTGGCCTCAAGTCGATGGTAGCATCAGAAGCTCCATTCTGGCACAACATTTCCAGTCGCAGGTAGGCTCGTCACGGAAATGTTCTGTAACAACGCCGAAATTCAAGGCACTAGTCAGATTTTCTCTCTCTCTCTCTCTCTCTCTCTCTCTCTCTCTCTCTCTCTCTCTACCGTCTCTCTTATAGAGAGAGACTCACTGTTAAGCTAAACACACACATTAATGTACTCAGAGAAAGAGACACACAGGTACACAGCCATAGACTTCCGAAGCCATCTGACGGAAGATACACGACGCCTTAAAGGCGACGCCTGCGATTTGTCAGAACGTTTTGCATTTGAGCCAAATACATTTTCCGTCTTGGTTAGGTACGTTCATCTATGTGCTATCAGTTAGTGATTGACTGGTCTTCCTTCTTGACTATTTATAAAAACAAAGACGGAAAAACCTATTCTGGTTGCTAAATAGGACGCTCTTTGTAGAGAGATTTCCAGAGGATTTCTGGGATAATCACCTGAGCCACACTGGTGCCAGTGGTCGAAACAGGGTGCTAATTTCTCATCATCACGTCAGACGAGATTTTGCGTTGGGCGAACCTTCTGAACAGAATTTCATTCTTATTTACATTTTCAAGAGTTAATCAGGTAACAAGAGTGAAGAGCTAAATTAAAGATGAGATTTAAAATGAACACTTGAAGCCAAATAACTTTTCCGACAAGAATACGAAGTGACGTCGTCTTTTTTGTCTAGCGGCGATCACGATCGAGGTTCCGGTCATGTAAAGGATCACGGCCATGCCCTTCGCCCCAGTAAATTTTTTGCACACGGAACGTGCATCTTTTAGGTGTGCTCACATCTCTGTGCGCTGAAAGAACATCAACCACTGCAATTACGTGCTATAGATACATCATCAGACGGAATTTCTATTATTGTTCATCTACCTTGCAGGCTCAAGCATGGAGAGAAAGTGAACTGCTGCACCAGTTTCAGCCTCTTCGCGCCTTCAGGTCCTGTGTGGACAATCAATTAGCTGTTACACTCCTCCGTTTAAAGACCGTTGGCGACAGAAGCTTTACCTCTGCAGGTCCTAGACTGTGGAACTCGCTTTCACAATTCTTACGTAACGACAACTACGCTTCTGCTGCCGACTATGGCTCATCCTTTTCAGTGGTCCTGAGCTGCTACTTCCATGCTACTTACTACCTCAACTGCTCTCCTGACTCTGCTATGCTTCCCACTTTCACTTTGTTGCGTGAGACGAAGTCTGTCAGCTACCGAACGCGTACCGAAAGCCACTTAGGCTGTGAGTGTGCTATACAAAACTCTCCTGCATAACACCCACATAGTCTTTATGACTTTGTGGAGTTACAGACGGAGATGCATTACATTACCAGCCGGCCATTTAAGTAGACTGCTGTTGGAAAAGCCAGCTATTTAGACACTTTACGTGAAGGCGACAGCTCAAGTCTTACTGACGATGACGATGACGATGACGTTGGTGTTAGTCACCAGCACGGCATGGCAACAGGTGTTACCTAAGCATGCTTTATACTGAAGCTTTTGTTCTGCAAGTCCTACACTGTGGAAATCTCGTTCAAGATTATGGGGTTACGACTACTTCTCTCCTGCTGCAGACTATGGCACATCCTTTCCAACCATCCTGAGCTGCTATTTTCATACTGCTAACAACCTCAACTATTCTCCAGACTCAGCTTTGCTTCTCGCATTCTCTTTTTTGCATAAGATGAAGTCTGTTGGCCAACGAATGCAAACCTAAGGCCGCTTAGGCTGTGAGTGGGCTATGCACAACTCTACTGCGTAACACACAATTGTTCTGCTTTTGGAGCTACAGACTGAGATCTACATTAAATTACATTTTATAAGATTACCTGCTTTGATCAAAGCGAAGAGCGATCTGCAGACACGGATGATTTACTACGCAACGGACCATGAGTAGGAATGTGTGGGTTGCATATCTGCTAGTGTAAGTGCAATGTCATAGGAAAAATGTATCTGTCACCGATTGCTCTTGGAATACTTTGAGAAGCACTTGACCTACTACGGTCTTTTTTTGACGTCATTGTATTGGCCGATTAATCGTGCTTTTGTGTGCGTGCATGTTTGACTATTGTGCCTGGTAGTTTATTAAATAGGTACTGAGAATCTAGGAGCAATAATTAGCTGGCTTGATTAGGATTGTGTTAGAATAGACCAGAAAGATTCACGTGAGCAACGATTGTTCTTGAATTGCCTGGGCGTGACCAGTAGGTAATATACGAATTTTTTTAGAAATAGGATAGCGACGTGAAATATTGAGAAATCATATTTGTTGATATGTTATAATGCTTGGCCTACTCTCAAGCGCTTTTCTTCGGATGTATTCAGGTTTCTAAAACTACAGTGCAAGAGAAAATAAAGAGAAATGAGGAGTTTATGGTTTTTCGATTCTCGGATTCGGGTTGAGTCTGAATTAGACTCACAAAACTCGAAGCTCCATCCAAGCTGTCAGTTTTTGGAGAGGTAATACAAGGACGAAGAAGTTATTTGAATATCAAATATTGGTATTCGCAGTTAAATAATCTAGATATTCTTTTGATTGGTGGTTTTGGTTTCAGCTTAACAAAGTCCTACATATTGTTCGAGGCTCGCTTAACAAAGATACCTGATTGAATTAATCAGCTTGATAAAAAATTTACCTAAAATAGATGTGATGCAACAAGCTTCGTACGTAGCTTTCTAGTCTGACTAGGTGCTTTGCCTAGACGATAATTGAGGTATAATGGCATTCAATGTATTATTGATATAGTTGCTAGATTGTTGTTGAAATATGGATTTTGGCTGGCAATTTTTGCCAGATTTTGGATTTAGGGCTGCAAAGAAGTTACCAAGGTGTTAATTTAACCAGCTGGTCTGCATGTTTGTCCGTCTGTAGGATGGAATATGTTTCAGCCAGTTCGGTTGTTGTAAGTTGGTTTGCTTTGACCGTCTTGGAATTTTATGATTGAGATTGAGTCCGGTTATACTGACCACCATGTTTTCGTTTTTTATAAGGGTTACCGAACCTTAATTTAGTCCATGCGTGGATGATAGAATCAAGACTTGAGCCCAGCTTTCAGTGACTCTCGTATATGTTTTGAAATAGTAATAAGGAAATCTATTGTTTGATCCGTGCCACATTATGTATTGATTTTATAATAATAATAATAATAATAATGGACTTCATAAAGCGCCGTCAGAGAACTCAATCTATTTCTAGGCGGTTAAAATTAACTGCAAAGGGAAACGCAATTGAATGTTGAGTAATATAATGATTGATAAACAACGTGAATAACTTGGTTCGGGGTGACGTGCACAGGGTCAGCGTGCAAGTGTGGTTAGTGACAGCATGCACAGTTTCAGCCCATGTAAGCATACAAAGGACGAATCACAGGGACCCACTAAATGCTGTCCTAAATAGGTGTGTTTGTAAGTTCTTTTTAAATGTGGGCAAGTCAGAGGATATTCTAATGCAAGTTGGGAGTGATTTATAGGCTTTGGGAGCATACGAACTAAATGCACCGTTTCCAAAGAATTTGAGGTTTATATGAGGTACTGGTAAACTGTTGGATTCCGAAAAACCGGTGGTACGATGCTTGGCCTGGTGGGGGAGTCGATCCGAGAGATAGACTGGAGCCAAAGAATGAAGTGACCTAAAAGTGAGCGACAAAACTTTAAAGTCGATCCGTTGCTTGACTGAGATACAGTGCAGGTTAGCGAGAAGTAGTGTGATGTGGCGACTGCGACGCTCACGACAAACAAGCCTAGCTGCAGAGTTTTGCACAGGCTTTAATCGCCTGATTGCACATGCCGGTAGGCCTGCAAGCAGTGAGTTAGAGAAGTCAGAACGTGACGTCATAAATGCATCAACTTACTTAGACGTGGTATCCTCATCTAAACAAGCCCGAATTTTAGCAATGTTATGCTTCTGAAAGTAGTCAGACTTGATTGTGGAGCTGATGTGGTCGTCAAACGAGAGGTCATCTTGGAACATGACACCTCGATTTCGAGCAGATTCAATTGAAGATATGCTAGCAAAGCCAATCTTGAGCCTTAGCCTTTCTAATTTCTGAATCACACTGGGTTTCCCCATAACTAGTAAGTTAGTTTTATCATCTTTTAGTTTTAGAAAAGTTGCTGCTATTCATGTGGGGATGTCTTTCAATACATGCAGCAAGAGAGTTGAGAGAATTCGAGGTGCTCGAAGGCTGGGATGAATCAAACCAAAGGTACAACTGAGTGTCATTCGCATTGAAGTAAAAGCCTAGATTGTGCTTGGCAATCACATCAGCAAGAGGCAGAGTATTAACCGTGAAAAGAATTGAACCTAGCACGAAGCGCTGAGGTACCCCATATTTCAGAGGTACGTCGGATGATCTTTGTCCATTCACATCAATACTCTGGAGTCTCCCACTGAGATACTACCTGAACCATTGCAGAGCAGTGCCAGTGATGCCCAGGCGAGATGAGAGGCGCTCTAGAAGAACTTGGTGATCGATTGTATCAAAAGCTGACAAAAGATCAAGCAAAAAAAGCAGAGATTCTTTCCCATGTCTGAATTTCTACGTATTTCATCGTACACCATAAGCGATGCTGATTCGGTAGAGTGATTAGCTCTAAAGCCAGGCTGGAACTTACTAGCAAGATTTGAAGTTACAATATATGAGTTCAGCTGGTCCGCCACGACCAGTTCCAATGTCTTAGATAGAAATGGTAGAAGGAAGACTGGGCGGTAGTTGCTCAAGTTCTCTTGGTGTAGTATCGCTATCCTGAGAAGTGGCCTGACTACAGCATTTTTGAAAGGTGATGGGACATGACCCGAGGCTAATGACATAGTAATGATGTTATTTATGCAGGGCAGCAGCAGATCAATGCGACGTAGGAGCAGGTTTTAGGCATTTTCACTAGTTTGCGTAGATTTCGTTCGTATTATACGATACCGTGCTTACATGGGCTTTTGAAAAAATAAATTATAATAAAAAATAGGGATGCTTTCATCAGGTGTTGAAAAGAAAATTATAATCGATGAATACACGTGCTCCTCTGCACCGTCTTGAGCAAGCAATTTGTGGGATGTGTACAGTTTGCACAAGATTTGAGCGAGCTATGGGCTCCAAGCGAACTTTCGAGGTCACTTGAGATGATTTTCATCCGTCCTGCTTATAGTTTAGACTTCAATGGATGAGATTAAGTAATTTGATTTAGAAATTTGATGCCTCTCTCGTCTTGTCATGGAAATGATAATGGTTATTGACTTTTTTGGGTTAGTTTGATGACATGACCAAAAGTGGTAACTCTCGGATCGTTGACATGTGAATATCGCCCAGAGCTGAATTCTTCGTAGCTTCATTATAGGTTTAGAGGACAAGTCCTATAGTCGGGCATAGTCGGGTATGCCCTCCCAGAGGCACAGAAAACTCCTTGGCCATGCCATGGTTTCTTTATAGTTACTACATGTGTGGCTGAGATCAACTGTCCGAGTTGGCTATTGATTTGGTTGACGTCAATAGTTGTTCATCTTCCGCTGCGATACGAGTAAGCGTGTTTGCCTTTTCACTGTCTTCTCGTTTCTCTCGATCAAAACGCAAGATAATTCCTACATTGCGTTCCACTGATCAACGTTACTGCCACGTGTGGTACCATAGGCAGAATTGGTTCCGTTCCGGATTCCTGTTTGGTCATCAGGGCTGTCAGTCTGTTTCCTAGTTCTCTACTTTTATTCTCTGTGTTATGGCAATAAGTCCTCTTCAGGTACGTCAAAGATTTGGAACGCAAAGATGTACGTGACGGTGAACGAAATTATCGTGTTGGTGATTAACTGCAGCTACCAGTGGCCGTAATTAAAATACAGATGGAGGAATGTTTTTACGAATCCGTCGATGGCTAGCGGCAAACGGTACCATGACGATACAGCCAGAGTCACGAGAACGGCTTAGTTCCACAATGGCTTAGGTCCAGTCTCGAATCAGAAACCGAGATTACATCTGGTGGCTGCAAGCTCCATTCACGCTGGAGCGCGGACAATTGATCTAAAAGTAACCAAACCTCCTATAGGAGGGTATAGTGTCATGCCCAAAGAATGCGGAATATGAGCTTGATAGCTGAACCTCGACTAAGGTCAATGTTATTTGCCGCTAAATTTGAACTGAGCAGCTTTTGAAGCAAGAGCTATATAGCCAACGGTAATGGTCATTGTCTGGATTACGACGCTGGTACTATTTAAGGCTCGTGCCATCGGTTGTTCTACAAGTTCATCGGTTGTTCGTACATGCTACTTAGGCCTGGATTAGGAAGCCAAGGCGGATGTCCAACATAAACCCCCAGTGGTTACAGTGCTAGGCTTTAAAAAAACTCCAACTGAAACTAGTTTCTACACACATTGGTCATTCTTTAAAGGCACAGCTAAGTGATTAAGTCAGACACAGCTCGTTTTACAATTTGTTAAACGTTAGGAGCCAGAGCATGGAATAAAGGTCATTCACGAGGATTATTTTGTCAGGATTGACGTCGGTAACTATTATTTGAAGAAAGCTCATGTCTGAGAAAAGGGGCTTAAATGTGAATGCTGCGATATTAGCAATAAATAAAAGTTGTTCCAGAGATTTTTACCGACTGTAATTGCATGATTGCACAGCAATTACCTGAAAATGGTGAGTTACACATGCATATCTTTGCTTCTTTAAAAAAATGCCAACTAGATTAAGTAGTCGTGGTTTAACAGAGTCTACGTCGGATTTCAAATAAATACTTGGACTGCTATGAATATCTTTATATAAGCGAGCTAAAAATTTGCAATGATGTACAGGCACACTACGTAAGACGGTTGCTTTCATAACCTCGGTCCCGAGGTCGTGGGTTCGATTCCTGATGTGGGCGATTCTTTATAGCCACTGCAAGCGGTGGTAATAGCCGTAAAGGTTCTTCTGTCGCTATACAAAGCTGTTTAATCAGCTAAGATTTATTTATTTTTAAAACACTAGGCAACGTTTATCAAGGGTCAGATGTGATCGTCTAGGAAAAACGATCACTTTCTAACAGGACACCCAGACTGGTCGGAGAAGGAGCAATAACAATGCTGGTCGAGCCCCTTTTGAAGGCTGCAATTTATATTGATTAAGAAGTCTAGGTGTGCCCATAATTACAGATTTGGTTGCACAGTCAATTAAAATTTTTAATGAACAAGAAAATCCACATCGGGAAGCACTCTAACTAACTTTCCCATCAATACAGTAAGAGTAGAGCAGGAAGTTTTTTTAATAGGTTTACAGCAAGACGCATGCTAATCGGTAACTGTTAAGTGGGCAAGCAGGACTAGACTGTCTGGACTCTGGCTAGGAAACGTGTCTAACAGATATTCATTCCTAGTTGTTTGCTTACTATTCTAATGTAACTGCACGTCTGAAATTACCAAGTTATTTGACCAGTGTTATTTAGTAAAAATTGTTTTCACCACAGCCTAAATAGGTGGCTACGTCTGAGGATTAGTCTCGTTTGAATTATAGCATGCAAAAACTGGTGGCGTGAAGCAGCAAAAAAGTTGCTACTAGCCACTCTCTCTGCCAAGGGAAAATGTGACCACTTAGGCTTAGAAATCACAACACATAATACCCCAAGGGACGGGAAACACGCTTACATGCCCAAATGAAGCCTGCCTACATGCACGGGCGTCACTCACGGGAAAACGAGGTGCAGCTTCTGGTAAATATGCATGCACAGCATAATTTAGGAAGAACAGGCAGCACCGGGCAGTAAGCACGGTCAGGTTATTAAGGATTGCTGGCTCTGGTTGGCTCAGCACGATGGTCGTAAATCGTTGGCAGATTACCACAGGCACTGTGCTCCTTGTTCACACACGCCGGAAAATATTTTTAGCAATTCGGTTTCAGCACATCTGGTAGCAGACAAAGAGGCGTTGCATTCTATCGCATATAGCACCAGATTGAAATAAAGAGACACTTACTTTTTTTGGTGCTCCGATGTGGCTTGCTTTGGTAACCTAGCAATAAATGTTCCCTAGCTTATACATTACTAAAACAAAATTACTGAAAACTCATTTGCATGGCAATCCAAGAGATGTTTCTCTATATCTGTGCTCGTGCTCTCGACATTGTTGTTAAAGGCGAGCAAGTTACCCCAGGGCCAAACCAGGGTGGCAGGTTTTGGGTATTTCAATCGATAGATTCACATTACCTTGCAGGCATCTTGCTGTCACAAATTTGCTACGGAGCAAGCTATTTTCAATATTGCTCGTGCAAGCTGGCACCCACAGCCACAAAAGTAACCTAGCAGCTGAATTGGCAGTTGCAACTCGACTCCAACGAATGAAAGAAGTGAGCATGACGTCGGTGGCCTGTTCTCATGCATGCTTGTACATGTTGTGGAAGTTCTCGTGTCATTTCTTTGATTGTGAGTTTATGGTAAGTCGAATGATTAGATGAGCACATAGTATGAGGGCCATCAATGACCAGCAAGAAGGCCCTATAAATTGCTGACACTAAAATAGCCAGCCGTACAGGTGATAGACGGATTTTAACTCTGTGAAGAGCAGAAATATAAGGAAACACGTTCGAAGAAAGCACTGGAAAAATAGACGTGTTTCAAAATAGTCTTTTTTTGCAACCGGTTTTAAAACCTTGCTACAAGCCGTTTCAGATGTATGGATCAGTAAGCATCGCTTAACGGTACTATGGACAACTTCCACAGGCATGTCTGATCTTGAGAATGTGGAGATGATATAGCTATGGGATGTAGTTACAGTACGGAAGGTTGAGCTTTCATGATGCTCCGTTGATGTAATTAAAAAAAATATAGTAATATTATGCGAGACTTTTCAAAATGTGCTAATTTCAAGAGTTAACTTACAGAGCTGAAGCAAATACTTTAGGAGTGTTGAATCAACCTGTTTAAATAGCGTCCATAGCTACCCCTGATTCTCAAAGAAAGCACCTTCATTGTGTACTCATTCACTAGAAATGTCATCAAAGATGACTATTTTAAAGCATTGCGGTGCTTCAGTGGCAGCATTGATGAATCTGCCATGATGCCATACTAGGTAAGGTTTAGGCTTTTCCTAAACTCGGTCTCGAGGTCTCGGGTTCGAATTCTGCAGTTGGCAATCCTTTGCTTCCACTGCAACCAGTGGTGATAGTCTTCAAGACTCTTGTGTCGCTATACAAAAGAGGCTCTCTAATCAGGAGTATTTTTTAATTTTGCTGCTATGCCTTGATATATGGGTGACGGTTGGGCTGACTGCACCAGCAGACGATGGATGCCAGCAGACAAGACTCACTGTTGTGGCCTGGAGCAGTAACCACAAGAACCAGCATTAGTCTCTTGAACGTACATATAACCGTTGCAAGGCAATTTTGACTGTGGTTTTAATGCTTTAAACTGAGTTGAAAAAGTCTGAGGTTCTTTGCATTAGCCAGTGAAGGTTACTACAGCTTTAAACGATAGCACTGGGGGTGACTGGTGCTAGCTAACTTCTCGAAACAAGGAGTGGCTCTCACTGAGACAGTGCGATCGGATACTCCTGCGTACTAGGTATGGCAGGTGAAGAGAGCGAAGGAATCGAATGAGGATGGTAGCTGCACTGAACTGGTCACATGTTGTGCCAGAAGCGCCTGCATGCATCAACGCATATTCAAAGCATTAACTCACGCAGCATCCATAAACTTCTGCATAGTGCTAGGCCTTTCTTGGTTATGCAAACATCGAAACCACAGCTACCTCTGAGTATCCACAATACTGGTCTGCTCTGACAGACGCTGCAAGCAACGAGAAAAACGTGTGCTGGAGTGCTGCCAGAGCAAGCAGAGGACGAATTCACGAGCCGGAGAGCTGCCCCGAGGCAGTGCCAGCAAGTCATTTTAGGCAGTTAGCAAGTGATCACCTTGATAACATCGTGGTACTGGTGCTCGCTGACGGTATAGTAGCGCTCCCGTGGCTGGCTAGGCACGGCTTTAAATGGCTGGGAGCTCGACAGGCACAAGTACTCGCCGAGCGGCTGTGCCACATACCTAGGCCGACAGAAGCATACTCAGCATGGCTCAGTAGTCAGCTGCATGTTTATCTGAACCGTGGTACTGCCAGTAGCACTTTAATCAACTGCAAGCAGTGTATCCTTGCAAATAAGGAAAGGTGGAGCATGTGAGGGCAAACGATGCGATCCTAGTATGAAAGCAGAAGATCAAACAACTCCAACTACTGGAGGCCAGCTGCTGTAAGCAAGCCCAAGTGAAAATCAAGTATGCCGCCTGAGACAAGTATGAGCACCAGCCGGACAGCCGGAGGTGTGTCTCTAATGGCACAAGCAATGCAGAGGTTTGCAGAGCAGAGAAATTCTCCATGGCTGCATCTACTAAGTGGTATCTTCAACTGTAGCTGGCTCAAGGAGATGAGCAATCATGGTCAGAGCCTAGATGATAAAGACCAGTGTACAGTTACTTCCCAGTCAAGACCATAGCCTTAAGCCATTTAGAGTTTCATCTCACTATTGTCACAGCAGAAGTGTGACATGCATACGCTATACAAATGCCTACGATGCCTAATGCCGTTAGTAGGAGTCCAAACACAGACGGGCCGTAGTTCCTCAACGACTGATAGGCAGTTAGTTTACCAGCAAACGTAGCATGGACATTTTTAAACAATATAAAAATGCTACTGGGAGGATTCAATGCATATTAGATCGAGGCGCATCGACAGGTAAATGTGTAACCATTGGAATAACATAAAGTGGAGTTTCGAGTTTAGAATCTGATCAGTTCTTGGACTTGGTTCATAAACCTGGTCCTTTGTCAAACGGAGGGTAAATTTCCACCGAAGGTGCATGGTGGAGAAATTTTAAATGCCTCCGAGCCCGACACGATCCTAACATTTTAAAAATAGGAAAACTGTAAATTTTGACTATGTCAAAATGCTAGAATAAAATGAATGGATGAGCTATAAAGGAAAGGAAGATTAACACTGCATCCAGTCAAACCTAACATCAGAAATCCCATACGTGGCAACCTAACACCAAAAAGACAACTTACACAGAAACGCCACACAAATTTGAGAACCCAACCAAATTGTTTGAACTTTGTAAAACTAAATAAGACGAGACTAGAGTTTGTGGGCTCTTCCGTGCAATTTCTTTCAGCAGTTCTTTTTTCAAACAAACGCTTTATCGCTCAGTCAGAACGAGTGGCTAGCTCAGGTGACTTTGACAGCTAGCGTTCGCACTTCTAAGATTTTGCCAATTAATTCGGTTAGTATTTTGTCTCCATGGTTCCCTCCCATCCTGATGGGAAGTGGGATTTTGTCGAACCTTGCAGAGATCGAACCCTCTTCATACGTAAACATTTTAGTGTAACGGCATCCTGTTAGTCTTTCCAATGATAAATTTAGGGATCAAATAGATTGGTATGCATTTATCTGGCTTAGTGTTCGTTTTGGAAACCTATGACAAGCCAGCATTTCAAAAGCAGTTTTTTTACCCGGCTGGCTGTGAAGCTCCTAAAAGCTAGCGATCTATTTTTGTAACTCGGAATCAGGTTGGTAATCCAAATATCTTATAAGCCAATCCGGGTGTTGATAGCGTTGATTGCTCGTTATCCTTGACGTTCGTAGCGTTGAATCCACCGCAGTTTGCACATCTTACAGGTAACCATACCGCAAGCATGCTAAATAAAAGCAGATAACTATTCGCACTCCTAAACCCCAGTAATCCGGCTCCTTATAACACCAAAACTAAATAGGAAACTAGCAGAGCTGTTTATCCAATAATTCGGTATTGACGTGAATATTTCTCTTCAGCAGAAATAAGACCGGTCAGCTGTGTAGCATGTTTATCTGGGTCATGAAAGATGTGAATATTGAATCAATGTTTCCAGGCATGCTCTGGGCACCAACTTCTAATGAGTCGATTCCCTTTGCAGCAAATGCGAAGCGCCTAGAAAGAGACTGAGCTCTCTGAGGGCACTTTTCAAGTGCATTATTATTATTATAAGGCTTGTGTGTAGCTCCAGTTAAATGTCCTCATTTTTTGGAATAACCTGCACAGCATTTCCTGTCTCATGCTTACAGGTGAACATAGTATGTGAGTTCTAATGTTCAGCTTTCCTTATACTCTCTATTTGCTGAAGCTCCATTCGCCTGCTCAGCTGTCTCGAGTAAATGGAGAACATAACCATTTTTATTAAACTATTAGATTCGATAAGTCACCTATTCTTTATTTTAGTTTGAGAAGGTATCAATAAGAAGACTTATTGCTGCTTTAAAAGCGCCTTCATCGTGCCAATTTGTTAAACAAACTTTCTCACCTTACTAGAATAAAAAATAGTAGAATACAAACATAATATAATATAAATAAATATAATCAAATAAGTTGAATTTGAAGTAATGCTGAAATGCCCTTGGGGTCAGCTACACACGAGATTTTCGGGGGCTCTGGCAAAGCTTATTCCCTACGATTCCAACATATGACACTCAAAATATAGGCCGGATTCTGTTTATAATTTATTCTGGCAAAAGACCAGTCGCATGCGATCCTGGGCAGGTGCAGACCAAACATAAGTAGGTTAGATGTCTTCCTTATTTTTTTAAGGCTAGAATTCTTCAGGTTGATATTCGCGAAATGTGTTTAAAATGTCAATAGGTCTTAATAATTTTGGTTTTCTCTCCTACGAAAACTCAAACATCCTCCAAGACGTAGATTGCAACATACAACTCCTCTTTTCAGGTGACAGTGTGATGGTCGATTGCACTTTTTACTCTATTCATCAGTTTGAAGCTTCGGGAAGCCGCCAAGATACAGCATCGTGGCACTGACTGCACAATTAACTGGGTGAGCATCCTTTTTCAGAGCCAATGAGAATCTCATTCTCGCATTTCAAAAGTGCTTCGTTCGGAGCTTGGATGGCCCGACGCAAGGCTAACCTGTACCAGATTTCTTAACTTAAGGGTGTCACTTCAGTAGTTACCAATGAAGCAGTGGCTAGTCCAGTGTCTAGTCCTTGGGCCTTAGCAAAAATATTCCGCTGTAAAAGACTACAGTAAGCCAAACAATTGTAAGACTATCAAAGGAAAATTGGCCTTTCAAAGAAAAGTTGGCTTTCGTGGCAACATTAGTCTTCATTGCCCTTGTGCTGGGTCATAAATGCATACTTGCTGAGCCTTTGGGCACGCAAATGCGTAGTCACCAAACAATTTTCTATCCATCACCTGGTCGTTAAAGACAGCTTATACTGAAGCCTACTTGCGGATAACCTTTCGCTCGGTCCCAAACAGTATTAAAGACTGAGAGAGCAGGTCCTCACTGTCTTTGGGTGGCTAGGCCTACGACTGAAGCCGACCTTTTGAAGTGCCGGTCGAACATAAGCCACAGAAATAAATAATAAAGCCGAATAACTGGATGATACACTGCAAACCCACACTTTTGTGCAGAACTTTGAGCAAAGATGATCCGAACAAATCTAAAAACACATTTAAATTCCATGATGTGTTCTTTCCACTATCACGGAAGCAAATAAATTCGTCTTAATGTACCAGCACTACATCTCAATCTAAAAATCGCTCGGACTCGATCAATACCCTCTGGCAGCTCCAAGACAACCTCTTAGCATGCAATTTATTTGATACTATTATCGTATATCCTACATAAAGCACCCTAATAAACATATTATCCCGATGTCACCCTGCCACCTCTATATTTTTGTACCCAGTGACTGGAGTGCAGAGCGGACAAATACTTTCCCTGAAGTAGCCAGCTGAGGATTTCGGTTACAGTCGGCAGAGTAGCTATCCATTTCGTTCCCTAAGGTCGCTTGTAGTCAGCACACATATTGATGTCAACGATAGCTTTCTTATGATAGTCAGGGGTGAGACTAAGGCACTTGAAAAACTCTTCACTAAGAACATTATCGAACATCTCCGACAATAGCTCGATCAGCTGATCATGAGAGCTACTCGAGGACAAGCAGGGTAGTGTCAAATTTGAACGAATCAGGGTTTCAGATGAGTAGCCTCTTTGAATCGCGCTCTAGTTTTCAAAGGCAAGATAATCAAACTAAGATAAATTCTTTTTCCGATTCAGCAGCCTCCACTATATGATGGCAGACACGCATTCATTACTATTACCAGTGGTTCTATAAGCAAAATTTCAGCAGAAATTGAACCTACGATCTGTGTTGAAGGGCCAGACCTTCTAGCTTAGGGTAAGACCCAACACAAGTAAAATTACAGATGAAATGATTGAATTGATTTATTAGCCAGCATATGGTAAGCGGTCCATGAGCCTTTGCTGTGATCACCAGTTCATAGCAGAAATATAAGTTTGCTTGAGGCAGGACTAGGAGCACAATAATTGGGTTGGGAATTTCGAGCATTTTACTACTGTTAAACGACCCAGAGATATTCCCATCAACTGGAAATAAGGTCCAGCTAGATCCAGCGCAGCTATAGAGGCAAGCCGTTCATGATTTTTAAGGGCCATGTGCAAGTCACTCAGGTTGTTTGGGATGACCGCCTCGATAATCAAAGATCCACATTGGGTCTCGGCTGATTCTGTGTGCTCACAGCCTGACTAATAATTGAACAGCAGCAACGAAGCGCAACTGGAGGAGTACTATAAGAGTTTCCTGCAAACCTGTTGCCCTCAATCTCCATGCAAGTTAGCAGGTGGATGCAGGACCACCTGGTCTCGGCTATGCAAATGTGACACTCGCAATTCGCCTCATTAGTTGAGGGAGCGGGCAATGTAGGGAGCCAGGGGAAAGAGAAGCACCGAGTAAGTAATTAATTACATGCAGACAGGATCTTCATTTCAGGGATGTAGTGTCTGCATGTAGGAATACCGCGACAGCCAAAATTGGTCAAATCAGAGGGTGGATGAGACAGCAGGTACAAGAATAAAAAGCTTGTTCCACCATTACTGCTCCCGTTAGGTATGCAGGCATTTGACCTCAGCAGAATCAGCCATTGTCAGAGCACGTGCACTCACGAAAATAAAAAGAATGATCCTTAGTAAGTTTCTTGAAAACGGCATATTCCATTGTCTAATTGATGGACAAAATATGCCTGCCAATTTTTTTCTAGATTTTTATTAGTGGTTTACTTCAGTTTGTTCTCGTTCCTTTGTTATATGCGGCAAAATCTTGTGAAAGTGGTTTATGAGAGCCTCAAAACTGTAACTGGCATTGCAAAATGATCTGGTGCCCTCTTATAGCCACTGTAGATATAGTGAAATGTTTCTGGACGGTGGCAGCTGAAGTGGATGAAGGACATGGTGGTGCTTGCCAGGCAATCTGAGCCCTCGTAGGAATAACCTATGTTTTGCACTAACTGCGACTTTTATGCACAATACATCTTCACGGTTTCTGTTTCAAATATAAAAGCAATAAAAAATCCTCTGAACATCAGCAAGCAGAACCTTATCTTACTTGGATGATAAGCTGTAGTGCACCGGTGAAGCTATGTTTTAGAGCAAGCAAACAATAACACAATTGTAACCATAGGATCTCGATTAAGATTGCACCAATAATAAACATTGGAATCCATCCTCCTCCAGGCTATATAATCAGCATGTATACGACAGTCTGTGACTTTAATATGAAAAGCTGAAAAGGTGCATAATGCTAGCCGGCGATGTGGAAGCATAATCCAGCCTCATGCAAACAACAGTATCCACAGCCAACCTGCTATAGTCACAACTACGACATTAGTTTCCTAGATGTGAGGATGTGGTTGTGCCGGAATATTAGTAATTACTAGGTGCTGGGGGACGGCGACCTCCAACATGACAGTAGAGCGTGGCTTCCACGAATAGCTGCTCTACTCTGTCATGCCCTGCATCACATTGAAACATGCAGCGATACACCGGCTATTTCCACGATAAACGGCAGACAAGTGCGAATTCGATTTACAATGATTCAGAATGGTATTGCTGGCTTATGCACCAAATTTAATGCAATTGGGCTGGCGAGGCCTTATGTTTTGGCATTCAATGGTCCGGGACAGCCAGTATCTCAACATATTCCAACTGCGATACAGACCCAGTTTTACAAGAAATGCCGTATAGCTGCGGTTTTGAGTCCACACTTTCGATAACCGTGGTCCAGAATTACCCAACAAATCTAGTCTGATTTGGCATGCCGGTTCTCAAGGTACAGCTTCAAATGGGCCATGTTTACAGTTGGCATTGCACAATTACGGTTTCAATTCCATATTACAGAAGTATTTCAGGTTTACCCCCTAATATTCCTTAACATTGGGCTGCCAACTTTAATGCTATGGGCACTTATGGCCCGGGCAATACGTTGTCATAGCATTATCATGCATCCAGTGCAATAGCATAGTGTTTGGTGGTTAAACTCGGACGCTGGTTTCTATATTGTAGATCAAATCCAGAGTTGATCTATGCGTGTTGTTGAAATCGTAGCTGTATTTTAGTCCAAAATGCTGAGCAGGCCTAGCCATTGGAGGCCGTCTAATGACAATGTGCAAGTGCTCTGGCATGAAAAATAGTAGGTCAACCTGGAACACTATTTATTATATATTATATATATTATATTATATTATATATATATATTATATATTATTTATTATATATAATATATATTTGTTGTAATGTGGAATAAAAACATCCCACAGATATTAAAAGCTTACCTTTGGAAGGCTACGTGAATCAACGATAGTGCTGCAGCTATCGGTAGTGCATGCACTAGCTCCCAGAGCTCGTAATAATATTTTTGCAGTGTAAATAAATTATGTGAATATATGCTACCCGAAGAGATGCGTTTTGCACTCGGAAGTCTTTTTTCCAAAGCTTGGATTGTATGGCCCTTTCATCCATGTCGTTAGCTGTCATAGGTCGACCATGCCAGTCTAGCGTTTCTTTAGCTCAGAAATAAAAAAAAATCTAGAAATTAGTGCTTTTTTATAGCCTGCCAATAGCATCAACCCTGTTTTTTCTTTAGTGAATCCATACATGTTCCGTGCTTTCCACATTCCCTATCTCAATGCTTCTTAGGTATCTAAATCTTTAAAACTAATTGCTAAGAAAGGTAATGTAAGCTATGCTTGAGTGAAATATCGCTGCACTGAAAATAGTCGTCAAATGTGGCATTGTAGATAAAAATAATTAAGCCATTAAAATTAAAAATAATTGATAAAAATAATAAAAATAAAAATAATTAAGCATTGAAAGTTATTTGTTCACTAAAAGAAGGAATTTTATGGAATGTATATTTTCTAATTCTCTTGAACGGATGGTAATACTTCAAACGGCATTGATTGATACCATGATGAGCATGATAGGCAATCATCATAGCCAGTCCAGTCAAGAGAGGTAAGCATTTATTTTGTCCTGGCATTTGGTTAAACATATGAGTGCACTTTCAGCAGATGTTGATGTAACAAGATTTTTCGCAATGATTGATTAACACTGGGTGTTATTCCCTCACTGTCAACAAACAGCGATTACATTATTGTCTTTTCCGTTTTTATAACTCCGAGTCTGCAGTCAACGTGAGATCGCAAGCACTCTTGAGTGAGCATTATATCACACAATCTTGTGCTGCTATTCATGTTTTTCACGATGTTTTATGCTTGCAACCAACTCGTGCTAAGCAATTGAGCATACATTTTTTGCATGGTGAGAACTAGCTTGCTTAGTTCAGGTGGATGAATGTGCTTGCAATGACTGACAGTACATGGTTTCTCTGCCTCGCACGTCGGTCACTTGAAGGCAGCATGGCCTGCATGCACTCTGTGTTGATCTGAAAGTCTACACTTTCGATTACAAGGATGGAATTTTACATCGGACATATATTTCAATATATTTTAAATGCAGATACATTATGGCTTATCTAAAAATGTAACTATCATTATCAGTGACCTCGCCTGTATCTTTTTCTGCCGGTCATTTTTTAATGGACCCTATTTAATGATGCGACTAAGCTGAGATCCTACTAACCTGCTGGTTCCGGAAGCTTTTTATAACTGCCTTAGAATGAAAAATGTGTACCCTGCATGCTGTCCTCAGCAGGATATTGCCATTCAGGAAATTGCAGTTATTGCTTCTCCCGCCAGTGAGTAGAAAAACACATGAGTGGAGATTGTATTTATTTTTATTTATTCATTATAAATGTCTTTTATATACAACAAGAGCACTAACTACTCTTACGTATAAAACAAGAAGTCTACCTTCAATCGCACTTCCTTTGCAGAAAATGCAAAGTGCATAGAAAGAGATTGAGTTCTCCGAGGGTGCTAAATCAAATGCATTACTATTGTTGTTATTATTATTACTACATACTTCAGAACGACGTAAGCATATGTGATAGCAGATCTGTGAAATGTGGCCTGGTAGCCCTATCGACTCTTCTGCTCCTATATTGCTTTGTGCAAGTAATTTGTGAATGGGCTGGTGCTGAAGAAAGGGTCACATTACAGAGGTGTTAGGGCAAACCCTAGGGCTCATTCAAGGAGAGGCCAACACCTGCCTCGGCACAGCCTAGCAATCAGCACAGGACACTCGAGCGTTCGAGAGCAGTTCGAATTCCAGCAGGGAGCGCAGGCGACTAACTGCTTCTAGCCTGCTGCTGCGGCACGTTTCCCTCACAGCTTCTTTCCTTAATCTCGGCTGCTTCCGGGAGCTACTGATTATGCTGCTCAGAAGCTACAGTCTCCGCTGCATCTTGTACAGCCGTTACCAACTAGCTACCTGACGCTGGCTTAACCCAGTTCATGTGCCTCCTTCACGCTCAGAAGCAGACGTAGCTAGAATTCGAGTTAGTTTCTGCCTTGCTGTCTTCAGGTGCAATAGCCGATGTCATAGGACCTCCTCACTGAAGCCCAGTGAAAGCTACGATTGGTCACAGGATTCGCTCATAGGGAGCTTATAGCTCGTGTAGCTTTCGTGAGACCTGAAATCATGCACGATATGACGAAACAAAATATGAAATTGTTTTTCAGAATACACCGACAAAATAGAGAAAGACCAACATTCACATACAAAATTGAGACGGACAACTGTGCGCAAAGAAATCACTAGTTGATGACCTAAAAATGCGCGCCGAAAAAGGCACGCGTATAAATTCACTAAATAATTCTGCTTTTAAAAATTGAGTTATAATAGTAAGTACTTATTGAAACTCAATTGGAAAATCTGAATGATAAAGATCAATATTTCCATTTATTCGTTTATTATAAAATTGATGGTAAATACTTGTTCTAGGAAGATTCAGAATGTCGTTCTAGGGAATGTTTGTTTATAAAGAGCTTATTATCTGTATTAATTTTCTGTAATCCGTCACTAACATCGCTCATCTATTGTGAGGTTTTATTGACACGGTTCGTCGGTTCAGTTTTGTCGGCAAAATTTGTGGCTGGGTTTTAATCGGCGTAATAGTTTTATCTTTTGTGAGATAGATAGGGCCTAATAGTTTGGGGGCTACCTTTATATGAAACTGCTTTGCACTCAGACCCCTTGTCAAGGTAATTTCTCATTTCCAATTCATTCATGAAAAGTATTCCTTTTTTGGCTTCACGCGTGACAGTTGAGCCCGACATTAAGAAAAGTGTAAGCAAAAGCAAAGACGACTCGCAGCAACTGGCTAGTTAAAACTTTGAGTATTAACACTCGCCAGGTCAATCCGCAGCGAATAAGGTACGCAAAACAAATTACAAACACAGTTGCATCGTGGAACAGAGTTTATATAGACAGATATCAATTAGTTGTACAAAATCTGCATTCGAAGCTCTAGTAAAAAAAGTTCCACCGGCTGCTCAGAATTGTGGTCTAAAACAAGCGTTATAGCATACCAAAAAAGTGCTTGCAAACTAAGCCGCCTTAATTGAGCTCGAGCGTAAGTTGTATCTTGCATTCCATTAACCAGCATTCGAATTGTGTTGCTTGCCTTGCTTGGTTAACTCACGTTAGCAATCGCCGTTATGGTGTCCTTTATATTTTACGATTAGTGGGACCAGGCGAACTGAATATAGCCTGAGTTTGAGTACACATTTACTTTTAAAAGTGCTCTTTCCAATTCACTCACGTGTAAAAGGTCTGATGTTGAGGCTGAAAAACCTCCCTTCAGCCAGTTTTCCACGGCGAAATAGTCCTTCATTGAGCAACCGGGGAGTTTCTATCACACTTTTTATTCCTTAGTATCAAGGCGTTCCCTTACGTAAACATACAAACAGCTCAGATTGGACAACTGGGATATTGGTGTAGGTGCGAGCAGTGTTATGCAAAGATCGAATAGCGAGTTGGAATCTCACTTCGAATAATCATTCACAGCCACACCATTGGAAAAAATAGCCGTTCAATTGGCACTGCCTTCCTGAAAAACAATTGTTATCCGGCTAAGCAATCCAATCCTTGCAAAATTCCAGCATCTGCACCATCAAATGAGGGTGCCCTCATAGGTTGAAGTGCTGAGTGAAAGAGTAAAATGCTAATGATTAATGCCAATCCTGAACGCACCGGCAGAGACAAATCATGTTACACTGTTTCCGGTAGGAATAGTACCTCATGATGTTGGCAGTGTAATTCATAGGGATTACTACAAGGTATGTAACTTATTTGTGCCAAGTTAAGCTTACATTTAGAATAGGTTCTAGTAGACGGCTGGGAAGGTTTCTAAATTTCACGTACTATGCAACGATATTTAAGGACAGTAACATAAATGCAATACAATTGTAATGAATGCCACTATTATGTGCTGCCAACTATAGAGCGAAGCACAGTAATAATTGCATAGGAAAAGATATTCTCATAATGACAAATGCAGGTACCTGGAAAATAAAAACTCTTAGGCTACACAAATTGGCACATTGACAGTGGGTTTAGTTTTTCTGAACGTCGTGGAAAGTAAACCATTAAGCGCAGGTACATGGTTAGATAGCAAAGGTTTCATTTGCATTTATTCCGTGAGATGACCAAGTATCGCAACTAGATAGCCTCACCACTAAAATATGTTGACTAATTGTTTGGAACAGCATAAGTGTTTATTTAAACGGTATTGTTTATCCGTTCCTTTCCTTGTAAGAGACCTGCACCTGCTGGATACGACAGTTGGCACGGAACTGCGACACAAATGCCAGCATCCAGAAAGCAGCCAGTTTCTATGTTGTGTCTTGTACTGGATGGATCGTGCTATTTCTACTTTACCTTTTGGTAATACGAAGGCGACCACTTGTCACTGAATAACCTTGAAGCTACTGAACAGATGCCATCTTTATAGTTCGTTGTAATATACTATGGATGTACACAGCACCCGCAAGTTTTCAAATTTCAATTCACATATACTGGGCGAAGCTTATGACAACTGAGTGTAATGTAACCGTGCTGTCAATTTTTTAAATCTTAAGATATTTTTGCGCCAGCGTGGCTACTAGAGAACCGCTACGCAGACACTTACCTGCTGCAACAGGCTGTCGGTCACCTGGCCATAGGCGCCAAACCAAAGCAGAGCCGCAATCTTCCAACGAGTTGCTGGCGGCTGCTTCTCTCCATTGAATGATCATGGTGAGGAAAGAGAAGGGGTCGTCCGCAAAATGCATCATGTGCTTGTAATTAAAAAATAGGCTTCACTCTTTATGATCTACTCGCCAACTGTATCAATTCAAAACATTTTAAAATACTGAAACTAACTACAACTGGACGTGGTCTAGACTGTGTACGTCCTCTTTTCTAACCTACTCTTACATCTATCAAATTTTGAATCGGCATGGCTGGAAGCAATTACCTGAGTGACTGACTAGGCAGGATTTTAACGTGCAAGCTAACGCGGTTGCTTTGCTCTGGGTGCTATTTTCCCAGCATGGGCACGTTTTTGTACTCATTTACTCGGACAGTGTGCCTAATGGCCAGCTGATCAAGTCCTTACAATGCTGGGACCTAGTTTGCTGTCAACTGTGAAATTACCTAACTAATCCTGGTGGAAAGTTACATTGAAGGACGTCTGTCATTGCCTCTAGGTTACAAGATTAAGCCTGTACTTCTATCTGTTTCAAGCCTGCTTGCCACAGTGCACATTGTTGAGGAAGCAGCCTTGTTTAAATTTAAAGCAAACAAGCAACAAAGTGCGACAGGAACGACTTTGCACTATCATATTAGCTTGGAAATGAGCACTAACTTGTTTACTTTAGAAAAGCACCTGACCAAGAGTGGTCGGTTTTCGTAATTCTTAGGAACTTGCAAAATGCGGCTAAATATTACAGCTTTCTTTACACAGAAATAGCGTAACTAAGAAAGCAGTTTTGAAACCTTAGAATTCCTGTGTCAGGGGCAATCAGTTAAAGTGCCGCGATAAGGGTAAGATAAAGCTAGGATCAAGAAACTGCTTTGAGCTCAGACCCCGACACTGTCTTTTCGAAATTCTATTTACACTTCGGTAAGTTATCCTGTTGAAGGTACAGGCGACGCACTCTATTTCGATTCTAAGAGAAATGTAAGCTGAAGTAAGTACGACTCCTAGTAGCTGTCTAGTTAAGAAACCGATTAGTAGCACTCCCTACATCGATCCCTGAAAATAAAGCACACTAAATAAAAGACAAACGCAGCTAAACCGTAGGAGTATATGTAGACAGACGTTAAACACTTGTACAAAATCTGCATTTGAAGCGCTAGTAAAACAACTTCTTTCGGCTGCTGCCAAATGTCGTCACAGCCCAAAGTTATAGCAGTCGGCAAAGTGCATGCTAGCTAGGCAGCCTAAAATGAGGCTACACGTGAGTTGTATATTGCACTCATTTCCCTTCACTTTTACGTCGTTGCTTGCATTCGTGAACACACTTTAGCAATATCTGTTCTGTTGTACTCAATTTTTTATGTTTAGTGGGGCCAGACTAACTTAATGTAGCCAAGGTTTGAATGTTAGAATGAGATATAACTGTAAGAATGATGTCACCAATTCCTTAGTGCTTGGAGGTGTGCTATAAATGCTACTAAAGCACCACCTCAAATAGTATATTACGGAAGAAAATCCCTATTTAAAAAATTAGGTAATTTACCTTATCATGTAGGTTTATTCAGTAGCAAAGTATTCCCTTACATACAAATACGATGAGATCAGACAGGAAACTTGGCTATTAGGATAACTAAAAGGTTGTTAGACAAAGATCTAAAAATTAGTGCAACATCACTTTGACTAACACCCCAAAGTTGAACTTGGTTAGGGAGAAATAGCCATTCCATTGGAACAGCTTCGTGCAAAAGTAATTTGATCCAGGTGAGGCTATCAAATCCTTGAGAAACTTCGGCATCAGCTTCATTGATTGAGTGTGCCCTCGTAACTTTAGGTGGTGAGTGAAAGTGGGAAATACCTTTGATCAATACCAATCATGAACGTACCGGCTAAGACCAATCATGTTTCATTCTTTCCGGTAGAAATCAGTGCTTCATGATGTAGGCACTGCAATTCACGAGAATAAACACATGCTTTACAACATATTTGTCCCTAGGGCAACTAAAATTAAGAATTGGGTGTGGTCAATTGAGAGGAATGCTTCTTAATGCCTAGACATCGTTACTTAAGAACTGTGACATTTAATCAAATTGTAGGGTATCCCAATATGTGCAGATACTTATAGAGGAAAGCTAGTAGGTCATAAACTGTAAGGTATAATGCTTTACTTTTGCAGTGACGTAAAATGACCAAACATCATAATTAGAGACTAACCAGTAAAATGTCTTGAAATTCTGTTGTAAATAGCATAAGTGTTCATTTGAATAGAATGTTTATGTGTTTATTTAATAGTAAGAGCAAGCTGCATGCACGTGAACGATGCAGCTGTTGCTGTGGTGCTGCAATACAAATGCAACATCCATCGAGCAGCCGATTTTTATGGTATGTCTTGCACCTGATGGGTCGTGTATTTAGCTATGCCTACGGCTAATACTAAGACAACCACCTATCATTAAATTGTTTTGAGGCTGCTGTAGATATTCTCAATATATATTTTGTTAGCTTTCACCATGTGCGATTACTGCTCCCCCTAGAATTTAAATTACTATTCGCATGTGGAGAGTCAAGCCTACAAAACCTACGTTGTCAACGTGCCTCAAAAATACTACACTAAAAGGATGTGTAAGCATCAACTTGGCTACCAGAGAACTGCTATGCAGACACGTATAAGCTGGCACAGGTTGTCGGTCTGCTAACCAAAAGAACCGAACCAAAGCTGAGCTTCTATCTCCCAACTGGTTGCTTGAGGTAGTGCCCGGTGAAGGTACGAATGATGTGTCCCAGCAGCAACAACCACACGACCTAGCCACATGAAAACATGTGTGCTGAATCTTCTGGTCACGACCTCATATCGCTCACTCAAATCGTTAGCTTAAATAAAAACAGCAACCGATGACGGCAGGGTGCTATGCCGACCTGTTGGCACATCTGCGTACACCCTTCTCACAATGATTTTTCGGTTTTTTTTTCAAACGAACCTCAGTATGGTTTTTGTATTGCGCTTGAAGAGTACACCTTCAGCATTCTGGTGGTAGGCTAACAATGCAGCTGGTGGAATAGCAGTTAGTATTGGTTTACATATTACCTTGTTTAATCTCTTGGCTAGACATGCCAAATTAATTGTAAGCTATGTAGAAGTAGCATCAAGAAGACCACTTAGAGCAGCTGGCTAGTCAAATCCATGATTAGAGAGTCACGCGAAACGATACCATGGTTGGTATGCCACACGATGCAGTACACACACGCAGGGGCTTTGACTGATAAAAATTGGTAGTGTTCAACGCCGTTCATTTACTGTATGCCAATCACGGTTCCTACACCTCGTTTGTGTAAACGAATAGTCTAGTTGAATGCTGTCCAAGTAGAATCTCACAGAGTGCACGTGTCCCCAGTTGCCTCGAAGATGACTAACCATGAGTCGTTTCGTGTAGTTTCTTTAATGGAACTCTGAAGCTCTTGCTTGTCTCAGCTGGGACGTTTTTTCTAGCTCCATTCTTATGTGAGCAGTGATGGCATGCTACGTATGGCGATTTCTTATCATGATCTTGGTGCCGAAGTGGTGGGTTGAAATCCTGCAGTGGGCGAAAAGGTACTGTTCTAGCGGGCGATGTTGGTAGCTGTAAGGGCTCTTCATCTACTGCACAGACGCACGTTGTTCAATGATATGGTACTTTTGTATCTGTACCGTGGTACAATTTCGGTGGCCAGGCTACCACCATGTACCGTAACCTTGAATCGTATATTGATTTTTACCACCACCAGTGATCATGCAGATCGTCTTAGTCTTAGTTGGATGTCTGTTTGGAATGCACAAACTACCCTTGCACACATCGATGACGACTGTACGTTCATGCTTCTACCAAGGCAGCAGCGTTTCATTATAGCACCAATTTATCGCTCAGTTACGTGGTATTTGCTCATACAAAATGTACAGCACTATGCAACGGTTAAACGTACATTACAATCACCATGACCTTGGTCGTGCTTATAGAGAATATGTTTTGGGGATTGCACTCTGCTTGTAAGCATGCAGTGAAGAAATTGCAAATACAGTGGATCAAACGGAACTAACTTTACATTGAGGATATCCCAACCTGGCAGTGTAATGCGACCATTGCGAGATTGTGGTCCCATTGTCAGCAACTGAAGGTACCCTCATGCCACGACTAACAAACGGAAATGCCGATGATTAATGCCTTTCTTGACACTACAGTCCGAGTAGCAGCTGTAGCCTCCATCGACAAGCAAAATTTACGACTCAAAGCAATCTTCTGTCAAGATAAGCACCTTAACCCGGTCAAACGCGGCAGACTTTCAGAAGAGTACAAAGAGTCGAAGCTGCTTTTGAAGGGAACGCCTTAGCCAGCCAAATACCCGTCATGTAACTAAAGGAAGGTGCAAGCATAGCTGAGTCTGATGAATTATGGGTAAGGGGAAGCTATTCAAAGCTAGCAGGTAAGAACTGCTGATATAGATGTGCCAAAGCCCACAGCAAGTAATACTATTTGGAAGGGTGAGAATATGTAAATGCAATATTTTACTCTTGGAGCTGCAGGGCTAAATATTGTTAAGATATTACACTACTTTGGCGTTGTTATTGCATGTACGTGACCTAAGCTAATGAGGCTAATGCAACTTGTGCCACTGCGAAGATAGTATTAAATGGTGAAACCCACCACTCTCTAGAGCCTATGGATCAGAGCTGTCGTCATTTTGATGCTAACCGGCGGATCATCTTTGAGGTATCGCTTCTCCTTCAGGGACTCACTGGCATGGCTGAACATTACATTGCATTGAGGATATCCAAACCTGGCAGTGTAATGCGACCATTGCGAGATTGGGGTCCCATTGTCAGCAACTGAAGGTACCCTCATGCCACGACTAACAAACGGAAATGCCGATGATTAATGCCTTTCTTGACACTACAGTCCGAGTAGCAGCTGTAGCCTCCATCGACAAGCAAAATTTACGACTCAAAGCAATCTTCTGTTTTCAGGAAATGAAGAATGCACACTAACATGGTTGCCGGAAGGAAAACATACACATACACGCGGTCTGTAATCAATCTTGAGTTATTCAACTAAATGCCATGTGTACATTAATTGGTATTTGAATAGCAGCAGTATTCAATTGAAGTCTAGCTGCCAACACTTGAATGTGCGATTAGTTTCAGAAATAAACACCGTTAAATGTGCTTTGCATGAGGGATTTCTGCATTCAAACTGTAACCTAGGGGACTTGATCCGTCCCGCTTCAAAAACTGTGTACTTTGCAGTGTGCTTAGTACTTCCTGACAGTGTGGCCATTAAAAAATAGAAGGGCTGTAGAGAGGCGGTGAATTTGAAACCCTACTATTTTGTGGTTAAGGCAAGGTGACTAACGATCTCAATACGAGGAAGACAATGTTAATGTTTACGGAATTTATATTTTCACGGATCTAATTGTTTGCAGTCGACAAGAACCGTTGGCAGTTGACGTACCCGTGAGTGCTGGCTAGAGGCGCCGGCTGGACATTGCAGCTACCAGGGTGCTGCAAAGCGAATGCCATTATCGATTAAACGACGGGTTTTCAGCAATTTATTGAATCAGTAATGGCTTGCAGCTTTTTTACTTTTGCTGTTAGTCGTAAAAATTTTGATGAAGCCCGTATCACTAAATCACAATTGAAGGAACTTTATAGTATGTTTAATGATGCCTTGCGAGGTCTAACTCACACTGAAATTCAAATGACCATTCGCACATACAGGTCAAATACTTTAAAACAGTTGCAGTTTCATACCATGCCTGTAAATGCTTGCACTCATTTGATCTTTTGATTTCAGTCATTGCGGCTGAAGACTACAAGGCAGACACAGAAATTCTAGTGCATGCTGATAATTAGCTATCAATACCATATATATATATATATATATATATATATATACATACATATATATACATACATATATATATATACATATATATATATATATACATATATATGTATATATATATATAAACATATATATATACATTGTGTAGACAAATTCTGGTGCATGCTGAAGGGTAGCTATCAAAACGCACCACTGCTATACATATCCAACTATATTGTAACACGCCAATACTTGTCTGCTCCATAGCTTTGATGTAGTTTACTGCAGGCATTTTACAATAGCTACTAAAAGTCTGCAGTATTAGGATGAGAATCGGCCATGTTGTAAGTTTTTGAAAAACGCCAGAATTCCCAATTCATTACACACTAATGATCGTGAGGTGGGAAAACAATAAACTGGACGAATAAAAAAAACAATTACCTTGAATAAGTCTAATTTAAATAGCCCTACAAATCCTGAAACACTTGTGATCGCATACCGATTACCAAAAGGCTCCATTGAATTCTTAAGTGTGCCTTAGAAATTAGAAAATGCTCTTGACTCGAACCTCTCACTGCTGGTCTGTAGCAGACGAAGCAAACTACATCCCTTATAGATTAGAGGCGTAGCAAATACTGTATACCTGCTTCCCATATTAGGGCAGTTTGAACTTTACCTAACTAGTTGATCTAGGTTTAACAGTAGCTGATAACTTAGTTATTCAACAATGAAATTTTATATAGCATTTCCATCGCTTCGTTTGAATGTCGGAAATGCAAGGAAAGTGAAATTAATCGCAGTTTTTCACGGTAAAAGTCCGTGTGCGATTCAAGCTTCTTACCTGTCGATCAGCTGGATTTCACTGTACGATTGATTTCGTCCACAATAAAACTTTCTGATTCATTCAAAATGTATTGAAAAATGAGGTGAATCAAGCATGGGCCTCTGCCTCAAATACGTTCTAAAAGAAATTCAAGACTCGTAGTGTCCGTTAACATTGATGTCCTGAAATCTCTCTCCGAGGCAAGGACATCAACTTTGCCATTTCAGTAATGATAAAATGAAAAAGAGACTGTCTTAGTGCAATCCTGGCGTGTAGGTGAATGCTGTCAAAAGTTAAAACGACGTCTAGCTAAGTTAGCAGAGACAGTCCGAATCCAAATCCACTGGGAGGTTTTAGCTGTCATAACTTGCCGACAGAGGGTTTTAGCTAAGCAATCTCGGATGGGACATTTCTCATCCTATTGAGCAAGATCCTAATGCACAACGATATTTACCGAGACCGAATGCATATGCAGTTAAACTAGCCGTACAACCCAGATACAGTAGCAATATAGTAGCAGTTAATCGCTTGCACAGGCGTTGGGTGATCGTAGAGAACTTTGGCCTTGCTGTAACGTTGCCAGCGATCGGTCAAATCTGAACGCCAGTAGTTAATGACAAGTTTCAAATGCTGATTCAGCCAACAGGCAATACCGAGAAAGTAGCACAAGCACCAGCTACCAACATCAGGTCAACCAATGAGATACGACACAACCCAGATGCAATTTCCTTAGGCACTGTATATATACCGACCGACGTGTGAGCTAATGCACAAGCCTTAGTTGTCTTTGCTAAGACAGGACCCGAATAGTCCATCTAACGACAATGAGTCCATTTTCAGTCTCTGCGATTTACTGGTTACTTCTGGTAGCAGCCCCAGCAAGGGCGATTAATTTTGAAGAATGTGGTAAGTAGACTGAATCTGGGTTTACTTGTGCGACCAACGGAATTGGCATACATAGGCAGAGGGCTAAAAGCAGCACCACCATTTTATGAAATGCATGTTTATACTGTTCTAGGATCCGATAAAGGAAAGGTGATTTCCATCGAAGTTGAGCCGAAGGCTCCAGGTGCTTGCACTTTCCAAAGAGGACAAAGTGCTGCGATTACTGCAACGTTCACAGCCGGTAGGAACAATCACTTTGAACCTATTGCCTGCGAGCTTCACCAACTGTTTTGGCAAGCTCTTCTAACAAGCAGCATAACCAGCATCAGTCCTTTACTCAGATCATTCACGCTGTTCGCATATGTAACTTTAGCTTACTTCTACTAAAACTGATGACAGCATTAAGACCAACTGCAAAAGGCCAATAAATAATCGAATTATTTCTTTTGCTCAGCGACAAAGTTATGTCGACAAGGCAAGCACGGGTAAACTCATACATTAAGTCTTAATATTTCTAAACACAACATACACGACGAAAGTAAGTAGCTGCAAGGCTGCATGGGTACGGTAGTCAGCGGCTACCTACAATAACACCACAAAGCATCCAATGCAAATCGTAAACGAAAAAATCCTCGGAGTGTGATTTACTATGGGTGGGAATGTACGCCGTTCTTGAGTTTTGTCTCGGAAGATGCCTACCTCAAATGCACCTAAAAGGCAAATGGTGTAAAGACCAGTCAAGATGTTTGTCTGACCCTACTCTGAGAAGCTAGATAACAAGTAAAACAATAGTGCCCTGGTCTTGTGTAGCATCTGTGATCCATGCTTTCTAGCAAAACTATGTGCCAGCATTGACACTCTTGTCGTGTGAGTGTTCAGCCTCATTCAACTTGGCACGCAGAGAACGTCGCAAGCATTCCGTGTGCTTGAAAAAGTGAACCATTGCTTATCGTTACAATTTACAGGTGTGTCATCTGAAGCAGTGAAGGTAACGGCTCGATTTGAAAAAAAGGATGAATTCAATGTGCCAATAAGTCTACCGACTGATGCATGCAACCAAGGAGTAGCCTGCCCGGTTGTTGCTGGCCAAGACTATACAGTCAGTTTTCCAGTTGACATCAGCGAAGACACTCCAGAGGTATGGGCCACTCACAACTTTATTCATTTTGCAGAAGCACTGACTAGTTAGCCGGAGCCTGCAGCTGCTTGTGCTTTCAAGCTGAAGTGACATCCAATGCAGATGAGGGAGAGATCGGGCTTTGCTATTGCACTTTTAAGCTTTTCCAAGGTCTTCACAGACTTTACACTGAAATTCCTGAAGCTACGTGCACAGAAGAAACGACCAAAGTCTCCATTTCCATCCTTGCTCCTGATATTTTCCAAATGGGTTGCTTTATGCGGTTCCTTACACTGTGTTAGTTTCGCTGTGATGGTGATCCAAAAACTGGTAAGAGCAGTCGGGTTTTTATTACTAATGGTACTTTCCACTTAGTATTTCGTGCTGTTAACTGGCCAGTGTAGATACGCCAGTGTAGCACGACGACTGCAGGCTTAGTTTTTACGAAATAATTCCAATACATCCGCACTTATTAGTGAGGGGTTAACCGAGTGCACAGGTCTAGGATTGCCTCGAGGGCACATAATATGAACTATAAATATAGAAAACATTTATTGGGATAGTGCCATAAGAGGTCTCAATCTTTATTTAGCTGCTTCACATTTATGCAGGGGCTGGAGCTAAGGACCTGGACAAGACCTTGGTCAAGATAAGCACCTTAACCCGGTCAAACGTGGCAGACTTTCAGAAGAGTACAAAAAGTCAAAGCTTCTTTTGAAGGGAACGCCTTAACCAGCCAAATACCCGTCATTTAACTAAAGAAAGGTGCAAGCATAGCTGAGTCGGATGAATTACGGGTAAGGGGAAGCTATTCAAAACTAGCAGGTAAGAACTGCTGATATAGATGTGCCAAAGCCCACAGCAAGTAATACTATTTGGAAGGGTGAGAATATGTAAATGCAATATTTTACTCTTGGAGCTGCAGGACTAAATATTGTTCAGATATTACACTACTTTGGCGTTGTTATTGCATGTACGTGACCTAAGCTAGTGAGGCTGATGCAACTTGTGCCACTGCGAAGATAGTATTAAATGGTGAAACCCACCACTCTCTAGAGCCTATGGATCAGAGCTGTCGTCATTTTGATGCTAACCGGCGGATCATCTTTGAGGTATCGCTTCTCCTTCAGGGACTCACAGGCATGGCTGAACATCTCAGATTGCTCGAACAAGCTGGCAATCATATCTATTCCCAGCTGCTGCATGTGCTCAATTGCTTGTTAGGATAGCCTGGTGAATCCTGAATTGCATGTTTCCATCGTGCATAGAGCCTGGGAGTAAGATTAGTGGTCAACTATCACTGTAGGTAGTCCTACAAGAGAGACATGGTGGAAACATTAGGTTTAGTTTTCAGAGAAGGTTACTTTGATAATTCAAGTTTATAAGCCTTTCGCAGTGTTTAACCTGTGACAACTACGTGTTGAGCACGAAAATGTTGTCGAAATTAAAAAAAACAATCGCTAGTGAGAGAAAGCATCCTAATAGGGCTACACGGTTCAAATGCTTTATAAGTAGGAGTTCATTTTTAACTTTGTTTACGGTAGGACTATGATGGCCTTTTTAGAATTTCAGACATTACAAAACAGACTTGACCTGTCGTAGAAGCTAAGAGCTTTCATTCTCGTATCAAGTCGAGCTATACATTGACCGAGAGTATTACTAACTTGACATTTTTCTGCTAGTGTTGGTGGATGTTAATGTCCAGACTACTGGTTTCGTTGCAGATAGAAGGCACCGTGGAAGCAAAACTTGTTGGCAGCGATGAATCAACCGTTGCTTGTGTCAGAATTCCTGCCCAAATATGCTAAAACAAAAGCCGGCATCGTCGTAGCGGAAAACTTGTTAATGTTTCAAGTTCCTTGTCAATTAAAGCTTTCATCCTGAAATATATAACGCAAGAGTTTATACAAGCAATGCATCGCTGCGTCAACGTGAATCGTTTAGCGAGCCTGTTAGATAGCATAGCTTATGCCTGAATTTAAAATTCCACCTGAACTGTTACCTTAAAGTTACCTTAAGTGTTACCTGAAAATACAGCCTATTTCCGAAGCTGTGGATAGGAAGGGCTCTGAAACACTACAGGATTAATTCGCATCCTGGTACTCATTTTCCTAAAGTCGTGATGCCTAATTAAAAAGAATGGCTAGAAAGCATTCGGAAAGGCTTTAGAGGCTCAGTGAGATTTAAGCTAGTCGTCCAAGTGTTTTTAAGGGGAGTCGAGAAGCTATTATTCCAGTTGCATACGCTTTAAATAATTTGGCTACTAACGGCATCTTTGCTTAGATTCTGGTTGAACTTTGACCGTGCAAGTATTTTGTAGGCTATACATACACAACCTTTAGTCATGTGGTATAAATAAGTTGAATTTGGTATACTTTAATTCTTAAACTGTTTCTTTAGGGGCGAGCACTTGGACCGTAGTCAGTAGGGACAGACAAGGTCATAATACAGTGGATTTACATGTTACAGTTCCCTTCAGGTCTAGCTAAAGTCGCTGTTTATGTGGGCACGGATGTGGCACTTAAACAACCTTATCATTACCTTTGAAACGGACGGAATACCGCAATGGATTTTAGTCTATAATTATTGTCTGAGCTTGTACTTTTCTGTCCCTCTCTCTGTCTCTCTCGCTCTCGTTCTCGTTCTCTCTCTTTTTTTTCTCTCGCCTCACTCTATCTCTCTCTCTCTTTCTCTCGATCTGTCTCTCTCTCTTTATCTGTCTGTCTGTCTCTCTCTCTATCTGTGTCTCTCTCTCTATCTGTCTCTCTTTCTCTTTCTGTCTGTCTGGCTGTCTGTCTCTCTCTCTCTCTCTATCTGTCTCTCTCTCTCTATCTGTCTCTCTCTTTCTCTATCTGTCTCTCTCTCTTATTCTTTCTCTCTCTCTCTCTCTCTCTCTCTCTATCTGACTCTCTATCTGTCTGTCTGTCTGTCTGTCTCTCTCTCTCTTTCTCTCTCTCTCTCTCTCTCTCTCTCTCTCTCTATCTGTCTCTCTCTCGCCTCTATCTGTCTCTCTCGCCTCACTCTCTCTCTCTCTCTCTCTCTCTCTCTCTCTCTCTCTCTCTCTGTCTCTCTCTCTTTCTCTCTCTCTCGTTCGCTTTCTTCATTTCTTTTGCCTCTCTCTACCTACCTCTTAATTATTTCTCATTAAACCTAGGGTACTCACTAAGTATGGAAATGGAGTCGTTTATGGCCCCACTAAGACTAAGTTCGTTTCAGTGAGAACATATTTGCTAAAAAACCTTGCATACTATCACTAGAAAACCGCCAATCGCACGGTTATGTCCAAGTTGCAGTCTGGAGATGTAGTCAGTGGAATACGGTAGCAAATTATCACCTAAATAAGGAGCAGTGCAGGGGACTGGTCGACATATGTCGTTGTTGGTGACCATGTTAGAACCAAGTAGTGTGTTCTAGGACTTTTATAGCAAATAACATGGTGGCAGTTAGTCACTAGAAAGTAAAGAATAGATAAACTAGTTAATAGTCGGCAGAGAATCTCTGGTGGCAAGGAATAGAAAAAAAGTGCAGCAGCAAGTGACCAACGTGTGATGGAGCCAAGCAAGTACTGTACTGTTTGAGGAGAATTTAAATTCTGCTCAATGAAAACGTTGACTGAGCAGCAGGGTAAAATTGGCTGTCACGTTCAGCACGACAACTTTGTAGTTTCTTACACTGAATGGTAATTATTCAGAAACAGGTGGAGTTCTTTGAAACATGCAACCTGTTTATCTAATCTTTAATTAGTCTACGTGGTTTAGGACGTAATCACCATTTTATTACTCTTAGAAGAGATCCGTTTTAAGTTGATACGCCTTAACTCAATGGTTTGAGCTATATAGTCGGGCGAATGTTAACGCCCAAGCGTATGAGGTGGCTTTGCTTTGACCTGCTTTTGGCCATGGGCTCTGGATTATGTGAAATCCTGTCCACATACAGTGCCAACCTCCCTACTAGCAATGTTCTCAGGGTTATACGAACCAATTTCGCGGTCAATACTGATATTCCCTAGCTTAACCAGGGATGGAAGGAAAGTTCCCAAAGCATATATATTTTATATAGCCATAGGTGAAAATGCCAAGCACGTACTTCTGTCTGTACAAAGTCTTCTTGCAATTTTGCAAAGTAGTCACTCAGCAGCCTTCTTTCAGTTTCAACAAATTTCCAAGAAAGTGCCACTAGAACGACTCTAAAATCAACGTAAATATGAGTTGTGATGGCTAACACCATAAATTTGCCAGGCGGCTTGTGGTGCCTATGCTACTATTTAGGCAGTTTTCAAAATGCTGCAAAAAAAGTAAAGCTTTCTTTGCACAAAATTAGTGTCACAAAGGCAGTGGTTTGCAAGCCCTTTAAAATTTCGATGTTAGTGGAAATAAGTGAATGTTTATAATAGTTTGGGGGCTACCTTTAAATATGAAACTGCTTTGCACTCAGACCCCTTGTCAAGGTAATTTCTCATTTCCAATTCATGCATGAAAAGTAGTCCTTTTTGGCTTCACGCGTGACAGTTGAGCCCGACATTAGGAAAAGTGTAAGCAAATTCAAAGACGACTCGCAGTAACTGGCTAGTTAAAACTTTGATTATTGACACTCGCTAGGTCAATCCGCAGCGAATAAGGTACGCAAAACAAATTAAAAACACAGCTGCATTGTAGAACAGATCTTATATAGACAGACATCAATTAGCTGTCAAGGTGCATTGAAAGCTCTAGTAAAAAAAGTTCCTTCCACTGCTCCAGGTTGTCGTCTAAACCCAGCGTTATAGAATACCAAAAAGTGCGTGCAAACTAAGCCGCCTTAAGTGAGCCCGAGCGTATGTTGCATCTTGCATTCCATTAACCAGCCTTTGAATTGTGTTGCTTGCCTTGGTTAACTCATTTTAGCAATTACCGTTATGTTGTCCTCAATATTTTACGATTAGTGGGACCAGGCGAACTGAATGTAGACCGAGTTTGAGTTTGAGTACGTCATATACTAGTAAAAGTGCTCTGTCCAATTCACTAACTTCTGAAAGATCTGATGTTGATGCTGAAAAACCTCTCTTCAACCAGTTTACCATGGTGAAATAGTCCGTCATTGAACAACCACGGAGTTTTTTTCACACTTATCGTTCCTTAATATCAAGGCGTTCCCTTACGTAAACATACAGACAGCTCAGACTGGACAACTTGGATATTGGTATTGGTGCGGGCGGTGTCATGAAATGTTTGAATAACGAGTGGGATCTCACTTCGACTAACCATTCACGGCCACAACATCGGAAAAAGTAGCCGTTCAATTGGAACTGTCTTCCTGCAAAACAATTGCTATCCGGCTAAGCTATGCAATCCTTGCTCAAATTCTCGCCCCTGCACCTCAACTGAGGGTGCCATCATAAGTTGAAGTGCTGAGTGAAAGAGGAAAACGCTAACGACTAATGCCAATCCTGAACGCACCGGCAGAGAAAATCATGTTTCACTGTTTCCGCTAGGATTTAGTACCTAATTATGCAGGCAGTGTAATTCATGGGAAAAACTACAAGCTATGTAACATACTTGTGCCAAGTTAAGCTTACATTTAGAACAGGTTCTAGCCGACGGCTGGGAAGGTTTCTAAATTTCACGTACTATTGAATGTAAGTTAAGAACAGTAATACAAATTCAATACAATTGTAATGTATGCCACTATTATGTGCTGCTAACTATAGAGCGAACCACTGTAAAATGTGCATAGGAAGAGAGATTTTCCTATTAACTAATGCAGGAACCTAGAAAATAAAACAAACCTCTGTGGCTACACAAGTTGGCACGTTGACTGCGGGTTTAGTTTTTCTAAACTTCGCGGAAAGTAAACCATTAACCGCAGCTACATGGTTAGATAGCAATGGTTTCATTTGCGTTTTTTCTTGAGCTGACCAAACGTCACAATTAAATAGCCTCACCACTAAAATTTGTTGACCTATTGTTTGGAATAGCATAAGTATTCATTGGAACGGTAATGTTTTTCCTTTTCTTTCCTTGTAAGAGACATGCACCTGCTGGATACGACGGTTGCCGCGGAGCTGCAACACAAAACCTATAGCATTCATCAAACAGCCAGTTTCAATTTTGTGTCCTGTATCGGATGGATCGTGCTAATTCTGCTCCACCTTTTTGTAATGCGAAGGTGACCACTTGACACTGAATAGCCTTGAAGCTATTGTTAAGATGCCTTATTAATGGTTCGTTGGAATATACAATGGATGTATACTGCGCTCTCAAGTTTTCAAATTTCCATTTACATATACAGGGCGAAGCCTATGACATCTGACTAATTTGCAACCGTGAGTTTCAAATTTTTTTAAATCCTATGATTTTTTTAGCTCCAGCGTGGCTACTAGAGAACCGCTTTGCAGACACTTACATGCTGGAACTGGCTGTCTGTCACCTTGCCAAAAGCACCAAACCAAAGCAGAGCCGCAAACCTCCAAGAGTTGCTGGTGGCTACTTCTCTTCATTGAATGATCAAAGGTGAGGAAAGAAAAGGTGTCGTCCACCGATCGCATCATGTGCTTGTAATTTAAAAAAAGACAATGTTCTTTACGATATACTCGCCTTTTGCATAAGTCTGTTTTAATTCAAAATATATCTAAATACTAGAATTAAGAAGAGCTGGACGTGGTCTATACAGTGTACGGCCTCTTTACCAGCCTACTCTTTCCACAATCAAATTTTGAATCAGCACGGCCCGGAATCAATTTCTTTAGCGATTGACTTGGCAGGATTTTTCCGTGCGAGCTTATGTGGTTGGCTTCTTTTGAATGCTGTTTTACCTGCACCGGCATGTTTTTGCCCTCCTTTCCTTGGACAGTGCCAAACTACCAGCTAGCACAATCCCAGTAGTTCTGGGAACTCATTTTGCTGTCAACAGTGATATTCCCTAGCTAGTCCGGGTTGAAGGTTATATCGAAGGACGTCGGTCACAACCTCTAGGCTACAAGATCAAGCCTGTACCTAATTCTGTATCAGGTCTGCTTGACAACTTGCACATTGTTGAGAAAGCAGCATTGTTTAAGTTTAAGGCAAATAAGCAGCAAAGTGCCACTTGAACGACTATCACATCAGCCTTGAAATGAGCACTAAAATGTTTGCGTCACAAAATCGTCGGAACACTACCGGTCTCTTTTGGTACTGCATGGTTTTTGCTAAATGTGGACAAGCAATAAAAGCTCTCTTTACTCAATAATAGTGTCACCAAGAAAGCGGTTTTAACCCTTGAAAAATTCCGGTGTCAGAGGCAATCAGTGAAAGTGGGGCAATAATTACTGAATAAAGCTAGGATAAAGACACTACTTTGAGCTCAGACCCTGTCACTGCATTTTAGAAATTCTATTTACACCACAGGAAAGTTGTCCTGTTCAGGCTACAGGTGAGGCACGTAATTTGGATTCTAAGAAATACGTGAGCCGAAGTAAGTACGACTCCAAGTAGTTGTCTAGCTAAGAAACCGATTAGCACCACTTGCTACATTGATCCCTGCAAATAAGGCACAATAAACAAAATACAGACCCAGCTAAATCGTAGATTGGACAGATGTTCAACAGTTGTACAAAGTCTGCATTTGAAGCGCTAGTAATAAAACTTGTTTCGGCTGCTGCCAAATTTTAGCGAAGCCCAGCGTTATAGCATGCGGTAAAATGCATGCTAGCTAAGCAGCCTAAAATTAGCTAAGAAGTGAGTTGAATGTTTCCCTCATTTCGCCTGCACTTTTTTATCGTTGCTTGCCTTCGAGAAGATGCTTTAGGAATATATCTTCTGTTGCCCTTCACTTATTTAGGATTAGTGGGGCAAGGCTAGCTCAATGTATCTTAAGTTTGAATATTAGAAGGTGATATAGTATTAAGAAAGATGTTTCCGATTTCTTCAGTGCTTTGAGGTGCTATGAATGCTATAAACCACCACTTCTAAAAGTATATTACGACAAAAAGTCGCTAGTTAAAAAACCAGGTATTTTGCCTTATAATGTACGTTTGCTCAAGAGCAAACTATTCCCTTGCATAAAAATACGAACAGATCAGACTGGAAACGTGGCTGTTTGCATAAATAAAATGTTTTCAGACAAAATTCAATCAAGCAGTGCAACGTCACTTCGACTAAAGCCTCAAAGTCAATCACTCCTTGGGAACATTTTGAATCAGCTGTAGTCGATCGAGAGGAACGTTTCGTAATGTCTATACAACGTAGCTTAAGAACTGAAACATTTAATCAAATTCTATGGTATCCCACAATGTGCAGGTAGTTATAATTGGAAGGTACAAGGTCATACATGGTAAGCTAGAAAGGATTTACATTTTGCTGTGACTTAGGATGACTAAAGATCCTTAATAAGGACACTAAACAGTAAATTTAGTTAAAATTCTGTTTTGAATAGCAAAAGTGTTCATTTGAATGGAATTTGTATCCGTTCTTTTAATGGTAAGGGCAAGCTGCATGCACGTGGTTGAAGCAGCTGTTGCTGTTGATCATCGAACAGCCATTTTCTATGGTATGTCTTGCACCTGCTGGACCGTGCATTTTGCTACACCTACAGCTAATACTAAGACAATCACTAATTAAATAATTTTTCTATGGCTATGTAGATATTCTCAACTTACATTTCGTTCGATTTCACCGGAGGCGATTAATGCTTCTCTACAATTAAAATCACTGTTCGCCAGTTAAGAGCAAAGCCTCAGAATACTACGTTTTAAACATGCCTTTAAATTACTAAAATAAAGAGGTGTGTTAGCATCAGCTTGGCTACCAGAATACTGCTATGCAGACACGTTAAAGCTGGCATAGGTTGTTGCTCAGCTGGCCAAAAGCACCAAACCAAAGCTAAGTAAATATCCCCCATTGCGTTGCTTGAGCTATCGCCCGGTTCAGGTACGAATGTTGTGTCCCAACAGCAACTGCCAGACGATCAAGCCACCTGAAAACACTTTAGTTGAGTCTTCCGGTCATTACTATGTGCTCACTCATATCATCAACTTGAACCAAAACGGCAACCGATGACGGTATGGTGCTATGCCGATCTGTTGGCATATCTGGCTAAACCCTTGTGACAAAGATTTCTCAGTTGTTTTTCATACGAACCATAGTGAATTTTTTATATTGCATCCGCAGAGTACATCTTCAGCATGCTGGTGGTAGGCTAACAATGCAGTTGGAGGAGTAGCAGTTAGTAATGGTTGGCCGGTTAACCTGTTTCAGCTACAGGCCAGGCATGCCAGGTTAATTGTAAGATATGTAGATGCAGCATCAGGCAGATGACTTACTGCAGCTGGCTAGTCAAATCCAGGCTTAGAGAGTCACACTAAACGATACCATGGTTGGTAAGACACACAATGCAGTATACACACACCAGGGCTTTGACTGATTAAGACCAATTGTTCTAAATGCCATTCGATTATTGTATTAAAATCCCCGTCTCTACACTTCGTTTGGGTTAACGATTAGTCTGGTTGAATGGCGCCCGAGTAGAATTTCATAAAGTGCATGTGTCCTGAGTAACCTCGAAGATGCCTGACTGTGAATCATGTCGTGAACTCTTCTGCATAGAAATCTGACTCCCTTGCTTGACTCAGTTGTGACGTTTTTTCTGGCTCCATTCTATTATTAGCAGTAACGTTATGCTACGTACTGCAGTTTCTCTTCATGATCTCGTTGTGGAAGTGGGGAGTTCAAATCCTGCAGCGGGCGGAAAATGTATTGTTCCAGCAGGCGATGTTGGTAGCCGTCAGGGCTCTTTAGCTACTGAAAAAGGTAGTTTGTTCAATGAGATAATACTTTAATATCTTTACTGTGGTACAATTTTTGTGGCCAGGCTACCACCATGTATCCTAACTTTCAATCATATATCGATTTTTACCACCACCAACGATAATGCAGATCGTCTCAGTCATTGGATGTCTGTTTGGAATGCACAAACCATTCCCTGCACACATCAATAGCGACTGTACGTTTAGGCTTTTACCGAGGCAGCAGCGTTACAGTATAAAACCAATATATCGTTCAGTTACGTAGTATTTCCTCATAGGGAATGTGCAACACTATGCAGCTGTTAATCTTTCATTACAATGACCATGAGCTGCATTGTGCTAATAGTGAAAATGTTTTGGGGATGGCACTCTGCCTCGAAGATCCCAGTGAAGAATTTGTAAAGACCGTGGGTCTAACCGAACTCACATTGCAAAGAGAATATCTCAACCTGGCAGTGTGATGTGACCATGGCGCGATTACGGCCCCATTGTCAGCAACTGAAGATACCCTCCTGCCACGAGTAACAAACGAAAACGCTAATGATGATTGCCTTTCTCGATACAACAGTCCGAGAGAAAGCTGTTACCTCCATCGAGATGCAACGTTTACCTAACGATGCAGTACTTTTTTGTGCTGGGGAAGTTGGATTTCTGTATTCAACCTGTAACCTATGAAAAATGATTTCGCTTGCCTCAAAACTGTGCAATTTACTGAGTGCTAAATACATCCTGGCATTGTAGACGTTAAAACATGGAAGAGCTGTC
Organism: Cristatella mucedo; assembly: GCA_009760855.2. Lineage (NCBI taxonomy): Eukaryota > Metazoa > Bryozoa > Phylactolaemata > Cristatellidae > Cristatella > Cristatella mucedo. The sequence goes on along the minus strand of WPIO01000027.1, from coordinate 752,025 downwards.
TAAACACTGTGATTTAAAAACCCAATAATTTTAGGGGTAATGCAAGATGACTAACTATCTCGTTACGAACAAGACGATTTAATTTTTATAGAACTTATATTGAAACCGATCTAATCGTTTGGAGTCGACAAGTATTTTTACCGGTTCACTTACTAGTGAGAACTAGTTAGTGGCTTGGGCTGGAGACTGCAGCTACCCGGGTGCTGGAATGCAAATGCCAGCATCAATGGAATGACTGGTGTTCAGCAGTTTTTTGAGACAGTTATTGTTTGCAATCGTTTTAATTACAACCGTAAGTGCTTAAACCTTTGATAGAATGCGTATTACTAAATCACACTGAAATTTTTCTTTTGTAGTTTGTTCAATCAATCCCTGAGAACTCTAACTCCGACTGGCGTTCAAATGACAATTCCTACATGCAGGTCAAATACTTTAAAACAGTTGCAGCTTCTTACCATATCTATAAATTCTTGCCCTCAATCTTTTTGCGTCAGTCATGTCAGCTACAGGGCTGACCTAGAAATTGTGTTGCATGCTGAAGGTTAGCTACCAAAACGCACAACTGCTATAGATATCCAACTATATTGCAGCACACCAATTGTTTGCTCTATAGCTAAAATTTTAGTTTACTGCAAATATGATACAATGGCTACTAAAAATTCAGTTTTAGGTTTAGGCCAGTCGCTTTTTATTGAAAAACGCCTGTCATCCCAATTTCATTACAGGCTAGTGATCGTGCGGTGGGAAAAATAAATTGGACGAATAAAAAAACAAATACCATGAGAAAGTGTAATTTAAATAGCCATTAAAATCCTGAAACACATCTGATCGCATACCGATCACCAGAAGGCCCCATTGAAATTCGAAGTGTGCCTTAGAAAGTATAAAATGCTCCTGACTCTAATATCTCACTGCTGGTCCGGTGCAGACGAAGTACACTGCATCCCTAATGGATTAGAGCGATAGTAAATGCTGTATACATGCTTCCCTTATTAGGGCCGTTTCAAATTTACCTAACGAGTTGAACTAGGTTTGAAAATAACTGATAACCTAATCATTTGACAATAAGCTGTAACGTTGCCAGCGATAAGTAAAATCTTCCCACGGGCAGGTTATGACAAGTTTCACATGCATACTCAGCCTACAGGCTCTATCGAGAAAGTAACACCAGCCCCGGCTACCCACATTAGGTCAGCCAAGACATGCGAAAAAGCCCTGAGGCAATTTGCATAGGCACAGTACATTAACCGACCGGCTGGTGTGCTAATGCTCAAGAATTCGTTGTCCTCGATAAGACAAGACCTGATAAGCCCATCTACCGTGCATTTGTCCATTTGCAGTCTTTTTTGTCCATTTGCAGTCTTTTTTTATTTGTCCATTTTGTCATTTGCAGTCCATTTGCGGTCAATTTGCAGTCCATTTGCAGTCTCTGCGTTTTACTGGCTACTTCTTTTAGCAGCCCCAGCAAGGGCAATTAATTTTAAAGAATGAGGTGAGTAGACAGAGGGCTAAAGCAGTAGCACAATTTTATTAATTGCACGTTTATACAGTTCTAGGATCTTGTAAAGGAAATGTGACTTCCATCGAAGTTGAGCCGAAGTCCGTGGGTGCTTGCAATTTCCAAAGAGGGAAAGGTGCCACGATTACTGTAGCATTCCCTGCCGGTAGGAACGATCGCTTTACATATATTGCCTGCAAGCTTCACCAGCAGTTTTGGCATGCTGTTCTATCATGCAGCATAACCAGCATCAGTTCTTTACTTGGATCATTCATGTTGTTCGTACATCTAACGTAAATTCAATGTCACTTTCGCTAAAAACTGGTTACCTTATTTAGGATCAATTGCAAATGGCCAATAAATAATCAATATATTTATATTGTTTAGCAAAAAGGTTGTGTTGACACGGCTCATACAGGTAAGCTCATACATTGTCTTATAATATTTGCAAGTACAAAGAGTAAAACGAATGTAAGTAGTACCAAGGCTGCAGGGGTATTGCAGTCAGTGGCTACCAGCAATCACGTCAGAGAGTGACCTATGCAAATCGTAAACAAAAAATTCCTCGGAAAGTGACTTACTATGCCTGGGAATGAACGCCTTTCTTGAGTTTTGTCTCAGAAGATGCCTACCTCAAATGCACCTAAGAGGTAAATGGTGTAAAGACCAATCAAGATGTTTTTTCTTACCCTACTCTGAGAAGCTAGATAATATGCAAGACAATTGGGTTGTAGTCTTTCGTAACATCTGCGATCAATACGTTCTAACAAATCTTTGTGCCAGCATTGGCACTCTTGTCATGTGAGTGTTCTACTTTATTTACTTTGCCCATTCACAGAACCGAGCAAATACTCCATGTGTTCGAGAAAGCTTACTCTTGTTTATCGTTTCTATTTACAGGCGATTCAAAAGCAGCAGTTACGGTATTCTCTCAGTTTGAGACGGGTCCCTTACAGGTGCCAATTAGTATAGCGACTGAGGCATGCAACCAAGGAGTAGCATGTGTTGTTGTTGCTGGCAACGGCTTTACTGCGACGTTTAGGTAGCAAATCACGAAAACGCTCCAGAGGTATGGGTCAATCCCAATTGATTCATTTTGCAGAAGCACTGACAAGTTATACCGAGCAGGCAGCTGCTTGAGCTTTCAAGCTGAAGCCACATCCAATGCAGATAAAGGAGAAACTGAGTTCGGCTATTGAAATTTTAACCTTTTCCGAGGTCGTCGTACGTAATTTTCATTCAAACTGCTCAAGCTATATGCACAAAAGTAACGATCAAAGTCTCGATCTCACTTCTACCTACCAGTATTTTTACAACGGGTTGAGTCATGCAGTTCTCTTAACACTGTTCACTGTGATTGTTATCCTAAAACTGGTAAGAGTAGTTGAGTTTTTGCTACTAATGGTAATTTCAACTTATTAGTTCGTTATGTTAACTCCCGAGTGTGCATGAACAACGACTGTAGGTATAGCTTGTATGGCAACATTCCAATACACCTGGGCTGATTAGTGAGATGGAACAAAGTGCACACGCCTATGTTTGCAACCAGGGTCAAGAATAGAAACTGTGAATATAAAATAAATTTGTTGGGATGGCGCCCCAGGAGTTCTTAATCTCTATTCAAGTGCTTCACACTTGAGCCGGGGCTGGAATCAGGATCTGAGAAAGACCTTTGTAGGGGTAAGCACCTCAACCTCGGTGAAACCTTGCAGGCTTTCAGAAAAGCTCGGAGAGTCAAAGCTGCTTTAGCAGTGAATAACTTAACCAGCCTAATTCCTGTCATAAAAAAGGGAAGGTTCAAGCATATTCGAGTCAGATGAGTACTGGCAAGGGGAAGCTATTTGTAACTCGCAGGAAGGAACTGCTGATATGATGTCCCACCGCCCACAGCAAGAAATAATATATGGAAATGTCAAAAGTTGTAAGTGCAATATTTCACTCTTGGAGCTGCAGTGCCACATATCGTTCAGAAAACACTCTATTTTGGCGACATGATTGCATCTAAGTGGCCTAAGTTTATGAGGATAATGAAACTTGTGCTGCTGCCAAGCTAGTATTAAATAGGAAACCCCACTACGATCTAGAGCCTACGGATCAGACCTGTCGTCATGTCGATACTGAGCGACTGATCATCGTCGAGGTATCACTGCTCCTTTTGTGAATCACTGGCCAGGCCGAACATCTCGGATTGTTCGAATAAGCTGGCGGTCATATCCATTACCAGCCGCATATGCTCGATTTCTTCTTCAGCTAGCCAGGTGAATCCTGAATGTCTTTTTCCATTCTGTATAGAGCATAGAAGTAAGATTATTGCTCAGTTACAACAGTAGCTAGTCTTAAAAGAGAGACACTAAAAGTGGTAACATCAGGTCTAGGTTTCAGAGAAGGGTACTTTGATAATTAAAGTTCAAAAAACTTTTTGAAAGTTTAAACTGGGAAAACTAAGTTTTCATCACACGACTGCGATCGAAATACAATAACGAGGGAGCTAGTGTGACAAAGCATTCTAGTAGGGCTACAATATTTGAATACCTGATAAGTAGGAGTTAAGTTTGACTTTATTTACTGTATGAATATGATGGCCATTCAAGAATTTCTGAAATTACAAAACAAATTTGACCTGCCGTTGTAGCTGCCAGCTATCGCTCGCGCTTCAAGGAAAGCCATAGATTTTTAGAGCGTAACTAACTTTACCTTTTTCCGTTAGTGTTGGTGGACGTCAATGTCCAGTATTGGTTTATTTGCAGGTAGAAGTGTAACCGCACAGAGGCTCGTCCCCCGGCTCTCTGCTGGTGGACGGTGTAATGCAGAGCTGCAGCACGGTAAACAAGAGGCCACAACTGGGAGCCGAACGCAATAGATTATTGTGGGCCTGTTAGTAGTAGGTACGCGCCGGCGCAAGCGCTTTACGCGGCTCGCACCGGACCGACGGAGCTAATTGCGTGAGAACTCCCAAAGCCCGACTGCAGTAAGCACGCCTGCTTCGCTAGCAGTGGTCCCGACCCCAAAGGTGGACCGCTACAGCACCTTAAGATATGAGCGGCTAACTGAGTAGCCGACAGAACACAACCGAGCAGTGTAAGTTGCATTTAGCTGTTCGCCGCCGTATGTTCGACTCTCGTGCTCTCGAGGCGTAGTCTCGGATCGACTACCAAAGCTGCAGCCTTGAGCTCTGTCAGTCCTCTCGTGTATACTCTCGGTTTGCCCTCTCGACCTTGAGCGTAGCTGCTATTTCTTTTAGGAGCCTAGCTCTCGGTGTCCGTCTTCGTCCTATTCTCTTCTGCCTGTACTTTATTAGACGGTTCCTCCGCCAGCTTTCCATCCTTTCGTTCTTAGTCTAATGGAGTACAATAGTGGGTCCACGTCCTGACCGCTCTTTGTCTGGCCAAGCTCCATTCTAACCTGAGCGGATCTCGCTGTCAAACTGACGCCTCGCTCCGCTCCCGGCTAATTAATGTGTCCCATTCATAATTCTTCTTGGCTAGTCCACCCGCTACGGGTTGCTCTAGGTGCCCTAGTCAGACCCACCAAGGCCAGGGCAAATATCGCGGCTACCGCGAGAGCTTACCCAGTGCATTATTCTATTTCCTCGCGAGATACTGCCTTATATCTGATCAGTCCGGGATCCGGCGAAAAAACGAACACTTTCCCTAGTGAAAAAAAAGCATGGATCCCCATTATGGACTGATCCGACACTTTGGCCCGGCTGGGGTGGTGTTAATGCAATGCAGTGGTAGCTTCGCATTAGCACCACATATCTAGATATCGAGGATTAGGCCTACGCTCGCAGTCGTGGCACCGCAAATGGCATTGGTTATCGTCCTGCCCAGCTGAAAAACGGTGGTCGTCGTCTCCTGGGTCGCCCTGCCTCTCGGCCAGAGGGCGAGGGCTCGGAGGTGTCACTCCGCCTTCAACTATGCCATGTGTAGAGGCACTGGTAGGGTGATCTGTCCGTGGAGATTGTAATGATAGGACGCATCACAATGAACAGACCACATTTATTGGCAACTGCCTAATGCCCGCTCCAGGACAGCAACGCGAGCGAGGCCTCAACTGATAAGTCACGTTGTGGCTCCACACGATAGCTCTGTTATCACACCTTCCCTCCGAAAAGGAACTGTCTAATTTTCAAAGATCTAGTCTTCGGACTGGCTTTACCAGCCTGCCGGACTTTGTTGTCGTTTGACCTTGAGAGGTGTGCACCTCATCGGTAATACTTGGAGACTGATCTTGAACTACAGGTGAAGGTTTCGGTAGACGTAGGTAACTGCCAGGATGTTCGCTGTTGGTGACCTGTGGATCGGTGTCAATCGGTCGAAGATGCCTTCTGTTCCTCAGAAGAGTGCTCAGTCTGCATGACAAACGACCGAGGTGTACTTGCTTGAGCTGTTACCGTTGCATGTGTGTTCTAGCTGTTTTCACAATCAGTCCTTACTAATACCAATTGGTCGGGTTGAAGAGGTGGAAATGGGCGAGCAAAATGACGGCGATCGTGGTAATGCTGTTGAAGATCTTTTGCAGGGTCGGCGTTAAGTTGCACCTTTTCCTTGGCAGGCCGTTGTGGTTCGACATGCCGAGGGAGCACTGGAACCGTCGTCCTAATCTGCCGTCCCATGATCAGTTGTGCCGGGCTGAGGCCTGTAGAAGTGCACGGCGTCGACCTCTGAATCATTAATGCGAGTCACGGGTAAGGCTGCCTCAAATTAGATTTTGCAGTTCGCACCGCTCTTTCCACTTCTCCGTTCGCAAGTGAGAAATGTGGTCTGGTCGTAACATGTTTGAACCTATATCGTCTCACGAAATCCCCAAATTCGTGAGATGAAAATTGTTGACCGTTTTTAGACTGCAACGACTCTGGTATGTCCCAGCGAGCAAATATGGTCTGCAATTCGGCCACAACATATTTGGTCGTCGATTTAGATAATGAAGTGATTTCCATATACCTGGAGTAAAAGTCAATCACAATCAGGTTCTGTCGTCCCTCTTGTTCAAAGAGATCTGCAGTGACTTGTTGCCAAGGAACAAAGGGTAATGGTGTAGGGATGAGAGGCCCATGTAGTTGTCTCCTCTGGTTCTTTTGACGGAAGCTGCAAGAATCGACAAATGTCTTAACGTCTTGGCTAATTCCTAACCAGTATACACACGGCCTTGCTCGGTCAGTACAATTGGTTACCCCCTGGTGGTTATCGTGGCTCCCACAGAAAAGCCTGAAGGCTTTGAGGTATATATATGCGATTTTCAAACAGTAGTAATTCATCTGACACAGAAAGATGGCTACCTAAGGTGAAGTACTTCGGCAAGGTTTCCGGTAGGCCCTTGCTCAATTTAGGCCACCCTGACTGGGTATACTTTATGACATCCTGTAGCTCACTGTCGTCAGCAGTCGCCTGCTTTACTTCGCTCAAGCGAGCTACTGAAAGCGATTTAGAAACAACAGTGTCTACATAGAGTTGAACGGCCTCGGTTTTGTCGTGTTCCTCACTCCCACGCAGTGGTGCTCTCGACAACGTATCAGCGATCGCAAGAGTCTTCCCAGGCACATACACGGCGTGAGGGTTAAAACGCATCATTCGCATCAATAGGCGTTGGCATCTAACCGGAACCTGGTCAAGGTCCTTAATCATAAGTCAGCAACGGTATAGGTGGTTTATGGGCAGTACGAAGCTCGAAAGAAGGCAGACCAATAAGGAACTGACTGAACTTCTCACACGCCCACACCATCACAAGCCACTGTTTTTCGACCTGAGCATATCTCGTATCGGTGTCTGATAACGTTGGGGATGCAAATGCGACAGGTCGCACATCCTGCCCTCCTGATTCATGGCACTGCAGAAGAACGGCGCCTAGACAATAGCTACTGGCAGTGGCAATGACAATCACCGACTTTTCTGGGTCAAAAGTATGTATGGAGCCGTTCAACAGAGAGTAGGTAGCACACGCGTTCCATCATTCGAGAACGGAAATTAGCACCGCGATCTGAGAGGATTTGCTCTGGTGAGCAATGCCGGCATCCAATCTCCTCAACGAACACACGTGCACACGGGGAGGCCGTTTGGTCGGGAATCGCCCAAACCTCTGGGCACTTGGTGAAACAGTTGGTCATCACTAACAGAAAGCGGTTCCCGAGGTGAGCCGGGATGGCACACTAGGTAAGGTGGTTGCTTTAACGACCTCGGCCTCGAAGTCGTGGGTTCGATTTCTGTGATGGGCGATTCTTTATCGCTACTGCAACCGGTGGTGATAGCCGTAAAGGCTCTTCCGTCGCTATACAAAAAGAGGCTGTTTAATCAGCTAGGATTTATTTATTTATTTATAGCGATTCCCTGCGCTAGAGACAGGCATATGCACGATGTTCATGGCGACTCTCTGCCACGGTCGTTTTATGGGGATGCTTAGGAGGGGCACGTGAACTCTCTCATTTAGAGGCTTTCTAGTGTGGCATGAAACGCACGTCGTCCTTACCCAGGTAGCGACGCCCTCGGTCATGCATGGCCAGAAATACTTATCCTAAATTTTTTCAAGCGTCTTCTGACGCCCTAGATGAGCTCCGAAGAGGGCATTCTCGAAAGACGGCATTCTCGAAAGACGCCTTCCCTCTGATGGGCCGGTAAAACTAGTTACCTGTTTCGCCGAGCTGGCTTCTTTCGGTAATGACAGCCGTTTGGCATAATCACAAATATGTCCAGCTCAACATTGGCATAGCAGATATGCTCAGCAAAGCCGTTGCTTCGATCATCTCTCTGTAATGTGGCCAGCAAACAGTACACCAACGGATCGCAATTTTGAGTCTCTCGGACGAAGGTTAGATCAGCCACTGCAGCCATTATAGCATTAGCTACTTGAGGCTACGATTCGGAAGGAACACGTGAGAGAGCATCAGCATTGGAATTAGCCTTGCCGCAACCGTACCGGACATCTATGTCGTTCTCCTGCAAGTCAAGACCCCGCCGAGCCAAGCGGATGCCTCGAAGGACCCATACCAGCGGTTGTTGGTCGTTGAGGACCACGAACTTGTGTCCAAACAGATACCCACGGAAATGGCAAATGGCAGTCACTTCCACAAGAGCCTCTCGTTCGACAGTCGAATAGTGGCGTTCGGTATCGTTTAGGACGCGGCTGTAGTAAGCAATGGGGTCCTCTTTGCCATCAACTACTTGTCCAAGCACTGCCCCCAAAACAGTCCCGCTTGCGAAGGGTATTGAAAAATCTGGAAATCGAAGAACCGGCTCCCTACTCAGGTGGTCGCGGAGAACAGGGAAAGCTCGTTCACAATCAAAGTTTATTCAAAACACTAGGCCTTGAGGAGCCGATTAGTCAATGATGTAGCCACTTTAGCAAAAGCAGGTATAAACTTGCGGCTGCACGAGGCCAACCCCAGGAACTGAGGCACTGTGGCGAGCGAGTGTGGTCGCGGGTATGCCTTCACCTTGGTGACGTTCTCGGGGTCTGGCCGCATCCCGACAGACAGCAACATATGCCCAAGGTAGCGTACTGTGGGCCGAAAAAATCGGCATTTTGACGGTTTTACCTTAAGACCGTTTGAGCGTAGGCTCTCCAAGACTCTCGACAGACGCTGCAAATGGTTCTCAAAGGTTCTCGAGAACATTAGAATGTCGTCTAGGCAGACGAGGCACTTGGACCAGTTGTGATTAGCTTGACAATAGTCAACGGCACGCTGAAATGTGCTAGGCGCATTACATAGCCCGAAAGTCATTTTCAAAAATTGGAATTTCCCTCGAAAAGTGGTGAACGCAGTTTTATGTCTATCATCAGGGTGAACGGCAACCAGCCAATATCCTGATGCTAATCTAGCGTACTAAAGTAGCCTGCCCCACCCAACAACTGACTGAATTCATCGGGTCGAGATAGCAGATAACAGTCCTTAGCAGTGACTGAGTTCAACTTCTTATAGTCTCTGCAGAACCGGTAGGTACCATTCTTCTTCTTCACCAGAATAACAGGGGAAGACCGCGGGCCAACACTGAGCTCACAGATTCCTCCATCTAACATTAAGTCGATCCGATGGACGATTTCATGTCACAGGGCCTGGGGTACGGCCTACATACGGCCTACAGTGAATAGGTGCTGCGTCACGAGTGTCAATCTTGTGGGTGACAGAGTCCATTAGGCCCAGGTCCAGATTGTTGGCCGCGAATACATCGCGAAAGGTAGACATCAATGAGTGAGGGCTCTTTTCTGGGTCTCAGAGAAATCCGAATGGGATAGGTCGAATTGCACTCTATCCGTACCGACGAAGCCCATGCGGTTGTTGGGGAGTCGTCTCTCAGGAGCGTCGGCTGCAGGGAACACTGGTTCAGTGAAGCCGAGGCAGGTCTCTTTTTCAGAAAAACCAAACATGTTGATTGTATTCAAGATTCTAACTCGCAGGAGTCTGCCCACAGGAACTACCAGCAGAACCACGAGCAGCATTATTAATTATTAATCAATAATGATTATCAATCAGCCCCTTTCAATTAAGTCGGTCAGCATTTGCCTCGTTAAAGGAGAAGACCTAGTGTAGGGGTCCCTGCATTACGCCCGGCAGTAAGCCTTGGCAGCATGGGGCAACCGTGACGTCTGTCGCAAGGCACAGCTAGCGCTGAGGAGGTGCAGCCTCAGAGGGACCTGCCCGCGGTAGCCGGTGGTCACCCACCTGTACGGCTCCGTGCCTATAGTCGTACGTGACGGTCGGTAGGGTAGAAAGAAAGTCGGTAGCCAGCAGCAGCGGTTGCAGAGACTCGGTGGTGACATAGAATTGGTGCTCGTGGCGGTGGGTGATGCTTCCCACTTGCACGCTCGCTGTCACGGCCCTGATTATAGGCAGGGAAGAGCCCAAAATACTGGAGGCCCGAGCAATTCCCATCGATAAGGGGAGACCCAGCCGTTGGGCGAGGGAGGCCGATATCAAGGAAATATTTGCACCGGTTTCCTATAGTCCATTGAACAGCACACCATTCACCTTCACCAGCACGATGGTGTGTGGGGCTGAGGACACGGTGTCCACGGCTTCATGCCGAATCCGAGCCCGTGCTAGTCACTCCTGTAGTGACGGTGTCGACCGAGCATCCCAAAAACTGCAGCATCACGACAGAAACCACTCTCCGATGCCTGGCCAGCCATGGGGTGGATCTGAACGCCAGTCGAGGGTATCCACCCAGCCGAAGCGTAGTTCGCATACCCACTGGCACCGAGAGAACAGGAAGATTCCGGCCCATGAGGTCTGCAGGCCGAAAGGTGTGGAGGGGAACGACCTGGATTGTAGCATACTGGCTCGCTAGGGCTTTGATCAGCCGACTCGTAATGGAACTGCCTGCCACGTCCTGCTTCCGCCCAGCCATCTCTGTGACCCACGGCAGCCTGCACCCGGTCATCGGACCCCCGACTGTTGTGTGCATGCGAATGGCCTACACCGGATAGTTAGGTCGGCCTGTGGGCAGTTACCAGCGGTGTTGCCTGGTTTGGAACAAATCCTACAGAGGGGTCGGCCTTCCTTGGTATGGAAGCCCGTTGAAGAATTAAAGGGCTTAAGCTGCGCCGGGCGGGGCTCGTACGATTGCCCGCGGGTGGGGTTGAAGTTCTCTCTCTTTCCCTCGGCAAGTAGGTCACACACTTGGGTCATTTGCCCGGCCAATGCACCCACCTGACACTCTGTTTCGCGCGAAACAGGGGCCCTATTCATTCCGTGTGGGCATTGGCGACCTTGGTCACCGGCGTGCGCGGCGGAAGCAGCCCCGCGACTAAAGAAGCGCGGGTTGGCTTCGAATCCATCCGCGAAAGCTAGGGCCTCGTCTAAGCAGGCACAGTCTTTGGCAAAGACGGCGCCACTAATCTCAGGATACAGGCCCCCAACGAACAACAAGAGGACCATTGCGTCACGGTCCGCCTGCGGAGTAGTAGGGTAAGCGACGACGACAGTCTCTACAAGGTGCCTATAGAAGTCGTAAACGCTTTGTGCAGCACCCTGGCGACAACCTTGTAGGGCCCGCGAACAGCATCGCGACGCACGCCGCAAGGGAACGTCCGCACCAGTATAACTTTCATCTTCTCGAATGTACAACGTTGGCCCGGCTCAGCTCAGAGCCGTTCATAGACCGAGCGATATACGTCAAGAGTTCGGCCGCGAAAGTATGCGCGCAAGCGCAGTAGCTGGATGTCCGGAGACCATCAGCAGGACCTGGAGAACACTTCATAATCGCTGATCCACCGTGGAAAGGACTCCGTCAGGCCCCCCCCGGAATGGGGCAAGTTACAGCGATTGGGCCTCTAGGCTCTGTCAAACGCCTCTGAGGGCGCTGGTATTACGAAGATTTGGCTTGGCAATACCGGCTCAGCCTTGTGCCGAGCCAGCTCATCGTGCTGGACCGTGACCAGTCGGAGCGGCCCTTTGCCTGCGTCAGCCGCTGGTGCGAAGGTAGGGGCAGTACCCGAGCGAGCCTGTACACATTCTGCTTGGCCCGGCCGCGTATGGATTAGTGCGCCACCGGAAACAGGGTTAGCGGAAAAAGGTGAGGGTGGGAAAAAGATGGCTGCCTCAGCGGGCGAGGCGTGTGCGGCGTGCGTCGGAGCAACTCCTGCCTGGTAGGCCGCAGTGTATGGGGCGTAACCCGCAGCGGGTTGCAAAGCGGCGGGCGGAGCGGACCCCTCCGGACGCGGCGTCAGTCCGACCGCGTGCTGCGGCGAATGAAGCACTGTGGGTGGGCGGCGCCGCTCAGCTGCCGGGTGCAGGTCGGCGGTAAGGCTACCGACCCGGCTGGTGTGCCGGCGCTGTTGCGGCCAACCCTTGAATCAGCCGCCGTGCGCAGCGGCGCATTCTCTTCCTCAAGCACACGTACACGCTCCGTTAGATCGCGGATAAGCGATGCGAAAATAGCGCGGTCGTTTAGGGTCGACTGCATGACGTCGAACGCTCGGCTGAAGGTATTCAATAGCTCCGAGCGGTCAAGTGACGCCATCCTCTTGTCCAATCTAGAAGCTTGCAAGCGTTCCGAGCCAAAAGCAGGGTCACCAAATGTAACCGCCCAGAAGTTTGTCTCCCGGCTCTCTGCCGTTGGACGGTGTAGTGCAGAGCTGCAGCACGGTTAAAGCACAACCGGCCACAACATGGTGCCGCAAGCAATAGTTTATTGTGGGCCTGTTAGTAGTGGTTACGCGCCGGTGCAAGTGCTTTACGCGGCTCACACCGGACCGACGGAGTAAACTGCGTGAGAACTCTCGAAGCCCGACTCCAATAAGCCACCACACGCCTGCATCGCCAGCAGTAATCCCGACCGCGAAGGCGGACCGCTACAGCACCTCAAAAAATGAGCAGCTAACTGAGTAGCCGACAGAACACAACCGAGCAGTGTAAGTTGCACGTAGCTGTTCGTCCCAGTATGTTCGACTCTCGTGCTCTCGAGGCGTAGTCTCGGATCGACTACCGAAGCTGCAGCCTTGAGCTATGTCGGTCCTCTCGTTTATATTCTCTCTCTGTCTCTCTCTCTCTCACTCTCTCTTTCTCTCTCTGCCATCTCGACCTTGAGCGTAGCTGCTATTTTTTCGGACCCTAGCTCTCGGTGTCCGTCCTCGGCCTATTTGTTAAAGCTGGCAATTTATTAGATGGCTCCACCGCCAGCTTGCCGTCCTTTCGCTCTTTGTCTAATGAAGTACAGCATTCGGTCCACGTCCTGCCCGCTCTTTGTCTGACCAAGCTGTATTCTAACCTGTGCGGATGTCGCTGTCAAACTGACGCCTCGCTTCGCTCCCGGTTAACTAATGTGTCCCCTACCTGAATCTTTTTGGCTTGTACACCCGCTACGGGTTGCTCCAGGTGCCCTAGTCAGATTCACTAAGGCCAGGGCTAATATCGCTGCTAACCTGAGAGCTAACCCAGTGCAGAAGGTATTGCGGAAGCAGAGCTTGTGGTCAGCGATGGATCAACCGTTGCATGTGTCAGAATTCCTCCCCCAAGAATGCTAAAATTAAAGCCGGCATCATCCTAGATGCTAACTTAGAAATGTTTCAAGTTCCTCGTCAATAAAAGCTTTCATCTTAAAATAAATGTACAAGCAACAGTTCACTGTGTTAACGGGCATTGCGTGACAAGCATATTAGATTTCATGGGCTATTGCTGAATTTATAATTTGTCCTGAACTGCTATCTAAAAGTTACTTAAAGTGTGTCCTAAAAATACAGCCTGTTGCCGAAGCAGTGGGTAGTCAGGGCTCTGCCACACAACTGGAGTAGTTCACATCCCTGTACTCATTTTCCCAAAGTCGGGAAGCCTAACCAACGAGAACTGTTAGAAAGAATTCGGAAAGGCTTTGGAGGCTCGGTGAGATTTTGAAAGCAACTCACACAAGTGTCACCTATTGTATAAGTCTGTACCAATTCAAAATATTTCAACAAATTGGAATGAACTATAGCTGGATGTGATCAATACGGTGCACGTCCACTTTTCAAACCTACTCATACTGTAATCAGATTTTGAATCTACAAGACTTGATGCAATTTTTTGAGCTATTGACTTGGCAGGATTTTAGCGTGCGAACTTAATGGTCACTTTGCTCTGACATATGGTTTTACCTTCACCGGCATGTTCGTGCTCTCGTCCTAGGACAGTGCCAAACCGCTGGCTAGTTTTGTCCTTATAGTTCTGGGAACTCATTTTGCTGTCTACAGTGATACTTCCTAGCTAAGCCGGGTTGAAGCTTAAATTAAAGGACGTTTGACATTATCTCTGGTCTACGCTATTAAGCCCGTATTTATATCTGTATCAAGCCTGCTTGCCACCGTGCACATTTTTGAGGAAGCAGCATTGTTTAAGTTTAAAGAAAACAAGCAACAAAGTGCCTCTGGAACGACTACGATATTGGCTTAGAAATTAGCACTAAAATGTTTACATCATAAAACCACCAGACCACTATTGGTCTGTTTTGATACTCCTTAGGAACTTGCAAAATGCGGCTAAATAATTACATCGATCTTTACACAAGAATGGTATCACCAAGGAAGCGTTTTTTAAACCTGGAGCAATTCCGGTGTCAGAGGCAATCAGTAAAATTGCCGCGATCATTATAGGATAAAGCTAGGATCAAGAAACTGCATTGAGCTCAGACCCAGTCAGTGTATTTTCGAAATTACAAGTACACCTGATGACGAGTTCCGGTTTCGGCTACAAGTTGCAGCCACTTAGTGCCGATTCCAAGAAAAATGTAAGCTGGAATAAGGACGACTCCCAGTAGCTGTCTAGTTAAGATGCTGATTAGTAGCACTAGCTACTTCCGTCGCTGCAAACAAGGTACACTAAACAAAAGACGAACCCAGTTAAAGCCCTGAATGGGCTACATATGGACAGACGTCAAACTGTCGTACGAAATCTGCATTTGAAGCGATAGTAAAACAACTTCTTTCGGCTGCTGCCAAATGTCGTCGAAGCCCAGTGTTATAGCTTTTACCCCAAAGTACGAGCCAGCTAAGCAGCCTGAAATGACCCTAGTAGTTTGTTGCACTCATTTGTCCTGCAGCTTTAAATCGTTACTTGCTTTCGTAAACGCACTTTAGAAATGTCTCTTCTGTCGTCCTCAACTTTTTAAGATTGGTAGGACCAGGCTAACTCAATGTAGCTTAAGTTTTAATGTTACAATGTGATATACTGGTAATGGTGATATTTCAAATTTTTACAGTGCTCGAAGGAATATTAGGAATGCTACACATGGCCACCTCTATTAATAAATTGCGACAACAAGTCTCTAGTTAAAAAACAGGTAGTTTTTTTACGTACTTTTTTGTTTGCTCAGAAGCGATGCATTCCTCAAGTTAAAAGTGATTGCCACGCACAATCTAGGCTATCACTTCTATGGGGATGACACTCAGTTGTACATTTGCTTAGATCCCTCCCGACCTTCGAGCACCTCGAATTTTCTCAACTCACTTGCTGCATGTATTGATGACATCAGCACATGGATGGCAGAAAATTTTCTAAAACTAGACGATGATAAAACTAACTTACTAGTTATGGGCGAACCCACCGCGTTTCGAAAATTGGAAAGGCTGACCCTCAAAATGGGCTCTGCTAGCATATCTCCGGTTGAATCAACTCGAAATATAGGTGTCATGTTACAAAATGACCTCTCATTGGACGACCACATCAGCTCCACAGTCAAGTCTTCCAACTTTCAGCCGAATTTTTCTAAATGTCATGTACTATACTCAATCATGAATCATGTACATATACTTAAGAGCAGTAGCATTTAATAAAATTTAGGGTATGCCACTTACATGTGCAGCTACTTATAGAGGTAAGCACTGTACTGCATGCATAGGAAGAGAGATTCTCGCATTAACAAAAGCTGGAACCTAGCAAATAAAAACTCCCATGCTACATAAATTTGTACTTTGATAGCGGGCTTAGTATTTCTGACCGTCGTGGAAACTGAAATGTTAAATAGCCAAAGCCACATGGTTAGCTAGAAATGCTTTTTTGCTGTGACTTAAGATGACTGAATTCATAATTACAGAGCCTAACCAGTAACATTCGCTGACATACTTTTTTGAAAAACATAGTTTTTCTTTGGCTGGAATGTTGATCTGTTCTTTTAATTGTAAGATCTGGCTGCATTCACGCGCTGGATGCAGCTGTTGTCGGGAGCTACAACACAACTGCCAACATCCATCGAACAGCCGGTTTCTGAGGTACGTCTTGAACCCCATCGGTTATGTTATTTTTGCTACACCTATGACTAATACTAAGACAATCACCTATCACTAAATTACTTCGGGGCTAATTTTTACATACCTAATTTATAGTTAGCTCGATTACACCGTGAGCGATTACAGCTTATACTAGTTTTAAAATTAATATTCGCTAATACAGAGCGAAGCCTATGACAACGTTGGTGTAATCGCTGTGTAAGTTATTAAAATCATGACATGTGTCATATTCAGCTTGGCTAATAGAGAACAGCTATGCCGCCACGTATATACCAGCACTGGCTGTCGGTCAGCTGGCTAAAGGCACCAAACCAAAGTAGAGCAACAATCTCCCAAGGAGTTGCGAGCCGCGTTGCCCGGTGCAGGTTGGAATGATGCGTCCCACCATCTACAGCGAAATGTGTGCTGAATATTTTGGTCACGAGCAGGTGCTCTCTCGTACCATCAACTTGAATAAAAACGGCAAACGATTATGGCAGGTTGCTATGACGAAACTCTTGCTTATCTGCTTCCATTCTTCTGAATAGCAAATAGCTCACTTGTTTTCATACGGAAAACAGCGAGTCTTCTGTATTGCACCAGTAGAGTAGACATTCAGCATGGTGGTGATTTTCTAACAGTGCAGCTGGAAGAATAACAGTTAGTAATGGTTAGCAGGTTAACCTTTTCAACTATAGGCCAGGCATGCCTGAGCAATTGCAATAATAATAATAATAATAATAATGCACTTAAAAAATGCCCTCACAGAACTCAATATTTTTCTAGGCGCTTTATATTTGCTGCTAAGGGAAATGCAATTGAATGGTGGGTTATATCTTGCTTGCTAAACAACATGAATAACATGGTTAGGGGTGACATGCACAGGGTCAGAATGCAAGTTGTGTGCTAATGAAATGCAGCATCAAGCAGACGACTCACGGCAGCTGACTGGTGACCACCCTGCATCGTAATTCACACAAAAAGATTTCATGCATGGCAAAGCCCAGAATTCAGTAATAACACATGGGCTTTGAATAATAGAGATTGCGTATTTCAGACGGCCATTCAATTACCGTATTGAAATGACTGTCTATTCATCTCGTTTGGGCTTCTTAGTAGTCGGATTGAATGCACGACAAACTGGTAGCTTCTTTTCACTAAATGATGATCATTCAGAAAGAGATTGCGTTCTCTGATACATGCAGCCTGTGCATTTAATCTAAAAATAGGCTACATTCTTTAGGACATCAACACTTATTATAGTAGCTTGTACTAGTTGAAGTTATTATCAAACACTGGAATTAGCTTTTGCTGTACGTGATCTTTACTGTGTACGTCCTCTTTTTTTAACATACTCTTACAACAAACATATTTTGAATCGGCATGCGTAACCCATGTTTTTGAGCAATTGAGTCAGCAGGATTTTAACGTGCAAGCTTACGTGGTAGTTTGTTTTAAATGTTTTACCCATGTGCCCCCATGTTGGTGCCCTCCTGTCCTTTAGCATTGCCAACCTGCCAACCAGTATTTTGCGTACTGTTCTACTAACCAATTTTGCTCTCAATACTGATAGTCTATAGCTAAATCTGGGTTAGAGGTAATTTGAGGTACGATTGCTGTAGCCTCTAGGCCACAATTCTAAGCATGTACATCTTTCTTTGTAAAGCAAGCTTGCCATCGCAAAAATTGGTCACGAAGCAGCCTCGTTAAAGTTTGAAGCAACTAGGAAACAAAGTTATATATATATATATTTATATTTTTATGCTCGCGCACACATACACATACACACACACACACACACACACACACACACACACACACACACACACACACACATATATATACATATATATATATATATATACATACATACATACATACAGGTGTGTTAAAAAGATTTGTGAATTCTGGATTTGAAGAACTAGTTGAACCCCTTTAATTCGGCTGCGGCCAAATGTCGTCCAAGCCCAGTGTTATAGCATACCAGAAATTGCATGCAAGCTAAGCAGCCTAAAAATAGCTCCAACTTGATTTTCGTAGTGCACTCATTTGTCCGGTACTTGTATATTGGTGCTTGAAATTGTTTATGCCTTTAAGCAATCGCCCTTTTGCTATCCTCCATTTTTAAGATTTCTGAGGCCAGGCTAACTCAATGTCACCTAAGTTTAATTCTTAGAATGTCATGTAATGGTAAAATTGATGTTTCCAATTTTCGCAGTGCTTTGAGGTCTGCTGCAAATGCTAATAACCACAACCTCCAATAACTTATTACGACAAAATAGTGTGCTACTCTAACGCGTTTTAGTCGCTAATTATTGCCTGAGCACGTAGCTTGCTCTCTCTCTCTCTCTCTCTCCATCTCTCTGTTGCTCTCTGTCTAACTCTCTCTTTCTCTCCATGTCCGTCTCTATGTTTTTTCTCTGTCTCTCGCTGTCTCTCTCTCTCCGTCTCTCTGTCTGTCCTTGTCTCAGTCTCTCTCTCACTCTCTCTCTTCCTCTCCCTGCCATTCTCTCTCTATCTCTCTCTCTCTCTCTCTCTCTCTCTCTCTCTCTCTCTCTCTCTCTCTCTCTCTCTCTCTCTATCCCACTGTCTGTCTGCCTGTCTATCTGTCTGTCTTTCTGTCTCTCTCACTGATTCACCAATTATTCTAGTGTACCTAAAGTGTGGTGCTTGAGAGTCGTTTTGCAGCCACACCAAGACTAATTTGTCTTCAGTGAAAACATATCGGCTAATAAACCTCCCACCTTGTAGCCAAGACAACTTTAGCACCACGGTTTAGTTTCAGTTGAAGTCTGGAGGATGAGTAAGTTGAAGATGCCAGCTAAGTATCGCTTGAAAAAGGCGGTGAGAAGTGGATAGGGTGAGACATGACGTCGGTGTGTAAGCATGTTACACACAAGTATCGTGCTCCAGGATTTGTAGGGCAAATGCTTGGGCATTTTATTTCTCGTCAGCTAAGTAATTAAAAAACTAGTTTACGGTGGCTAGAGAACCTCAGGAAGCCAGGAATAGGCAACAAGTGCAGCAGCAAGTGATATAGGTGTGATGGAGAAAGGCCAGTCAGCACAGTTCGGTGAGAATTGGAGTTGAGCTTAACTGATTTGTTCACCAAGCACTAGGGCTAAATTTAAAGTGACGGTTCAGCGAGAGAAACTAGTAGGTTTGTTTACCATACGATGCGTGTTTAATAAGATTGGGAGTTCACCGAAACATGCAACCTGAGCATCTAATTTAAAATTGGCTACAATTTTATGATGTACTCATTCCTTGTACTAGCATGTACCATTTCAAATTATTTTTAAAAGCTTGAATTAATCGTAGTTTGATCTAAGCTTGACTGTGTTTGTCCTCTTTTTATAACGCATTTTAAAAATAAATATATTAAACCAGCATGCCTCAACCTTATTTTTAAGCAATCCAGTAGGTACGTTTTTACAGTGCTTATGCTTATGCTTGTCTCTGCTTTGAGGGGCTGTTTTTCCATAAGCCCTTATGTTTGTGCACTCCTTTCATTTTACCATGCCAACCTGCCAGCCATTATTGTCCTTATTGGTTTGCAAACAAGTTGTTCTATCTTTTGCAATATTCGTTAGTGTGGTTGGGGTTGGATGGAATTTTGGAGGGAATTTGCAGCAGCCACTTGTCTGGACGTTAGACCTGACCATTTGTCTGCATCAAGCCAGCTTGCCATCGGATAAATTAGTCACTCAGCGCCCTTGCTTGAGTTTAACGCAAATAAGCAACAAAGTGCGGCTGTAGCCACTTTGATATTACCTTAAGAATGAGCACTGAAATGATAAGATTACAGAGCCGCAGGATTGCCATTGGTCTCCATGCTCTTACCTAGGAACTTTCAAAATGGCTGCCTAAGAATGACCGCTTTCTAAATAGAAAAGCAATGTCACGAAGGCAGTGATTTGCAATTCCTGGAATATTCCTATGTCAAATATAAAAGTGTGGCGATGTTAACAATCTTACTCAGCATAGCCTAAACCATAATATTTTATTGTCATTTAATGGTAAAATGTATTATGCACATTTCCTTAGTGCTTGGAGGTTTGCGATGAATGCTCCAACCACCTCCTGTTATATGTTTTTACGTCAACATCCTAAACTGTAGAAAAGGTAGCACATGGTTTTTCCTATCTTCTCTGAATGCTGCAGCAATCGTGGCTTTTTTTTCTTTGGTTAGTGCAGGAAAATACGGAGGTGAATGCTGAATGTCGATGGAAATCATCCTTCAGCTGTGGGATCCTAGTACTGTATAAACAGACAATTTATACAATGGTGCTGCTGCATTGCAGCTATCTATCTATTTATCGCATTTCACTTAATCAGAAACTTGAAATCAGATTGAGCCCACCCGCTGCACTTTCAAAATTAAACGCACTTTCTTAAGCTGTTACCTGGAGTAACCAGTAAACCTCCGACACTAGAAATGGATTTATCTTCGGTTGATTGGCATCCCGGAATTCGTCTTAGCAAGTGTGGTTGCGTTTAATTGATGGCACTGGCCCTAATCCTTGTACGAGCAGGACCTAACACTCGATGTAGTATGGTCTCAGGGCTTGCTATTAGAGATTGATGAGACAAGGGAGTAGTGGCACTCTGGTGGGTGAGAGGGGCAAAGAGAGTTGTGTTCCGTGGGTAGTGGATTAAACTGGTGGTGGTGTTTCTCGTTGGCTAGCGTTCAGTGCCGTTCGTGACGATAATCAAACCCCAAGCTATTTTCGGCAGCTGCTGTGGCCAGCAACGATGTTGCTTGAGCTATTTCAAGTGGGTGATGACTATGGAAATTGACTGGTTGACACGGAGTGGAAGCTCGAGCTGTATAGTGTCAATTCCACTGTCCGGATAAGTACTCACCCCTGTTAATGGAAGGAAGTGCATTTTCTGTCCACTCCTACTTGCCAACGACAATCGAAGATGACTAGTATCAGCTTCGTGAGGCTTTAGTGATAGCAAAGGCTAGCAGGGTAGGTAAAGTACGACTTCGGAGCTCTCAGAGCAGCGAAAGCTTGTCGCACAGAGGGCGACCTTAGTCGAGACCAGAGGCAGCATCACTAATCGCCGACAACGGTTTTCCACAATGCCACAGTGTGGCACGTGGAGATAGCTGTGATGTTTTGCCAGTTGCCGACGGTGTGCAACCAGGCAAAGACATGCGAAGCACCACAAGCCACGAAGGTGATATCGGCCTGTGACGAGCAGGTATGCTGTGACCTCACGCAGGTCCGAGACATGGCGCGGGTAGGAAACTTGGCACCACAGTAGCAGTGCCTAGGGAAAGCGTCGCCCGGGACGCTGTGGTAATATATCGATCACAAAGCTCTTCTAGAGCACCTCTTATTTCGCCTGATCATCACCGTACTGCTCTTCAACAGTTCAGGTCATGTCTCATTGGAAGACTCCAGAGTATTGACATGAATGGACAAATGTAATCCACAGTATCTCTGGAATATGAGATACCTCAGGGCTCCGTGCTAGTTCCGATTCTTTTCACGGATTATGGTGTGATTGCCAAGCAAAATCTAGCAAATTTTCCTTAACTGAACGATGATTGAACTAACTTACTATTTATGGGCAAACCAAGTGTGATTCAAAAGATAGAAAGACTTTTGCTCAAAATTGACTCTGCCCGGATATCTCCTGTTGAATCAGCTGGTAATCTAGATGTGATGTTCCAGTGACCTCTAATTGGACGACCACATCAGCTCTACAATCGAATCTGCCTACTTTCAGATACATAACATAGCCATAATTCAGGTTATTTAGATAAGGCTACCACTTTTAGGTTGGTTCATGCACTTGTGACATCCCGTCTTGACTTCTGTAACTCAATGCTTGCTGGCCTAACAGCATGTGCAATCAGGCGGTTACAGCTGGTGCAAAACTCGGCAGCTACTCCACATGTCTGTCGTGGGCTTCGCAGTTGCCATATTACACCACTTCTCGCCAACCTGCACTGACTACCAGTCATGCAACGGATCAACTTCAAGGTTTTTTCGCTCAATTTAAGGTACCTTCAATCTTTGGCTCCAGCCAATCTCTCAGATCTACTCCCCCACCAGGCCAAGCATCGTACCACCAACTTTTCGGAATCCAACCGTTTACCAATACCTCGAATAAACTCCAAATCCTTTGGAGACCGTTCGCATGCTCCCAAAGCCTGGAACTCAGTATTGACTTGCGTCAGAACCACGCATGGCTTAACCACATTTCAAAAAGAACAAAAACACTCATATTTATTACAGCATTTAGCACGTCCCTGTGGTTTGTCCTTCATGTGCTTATGCGGGCTGAAACTGTGCATGCTGCCACTTACCACTTGCCACTTACCATGCTGAACCTGTGCACGTCAGCCTAAACCAAATTATTCCTGTTTCATATCAAGTGTGACATTCCTCACCATTCAATCGCAGTTTGCCTTTGCAGCCTATTAACAGCGCCTAGAAAGAGATTGAGTTATCTGAGGGCGCTTTATCAAGGGCATTATTATTCTTATTATTATTTACCCTGCTCCACACATAGTGGAATAACTTGGTGTAGCTCATCAGTTGCCGTTCTGTGTTTTGATAGATGGCAAACTACAGCCAAGACACGTAACACTTCTGCATAACCACAATAGCCGGTCGGTACATTTACTTTGCCTAACCAGTTTGCTCAATGTGAAGTGACCTATCTTATTCGCTGACTTGTAGATTGTGACAGGTGCTGCTGTTGCTTTCATAATTGAGCTTGTCAGCTGCGTCAGCAATTAAAACGTGTCATTAGCTGTCCTGGTTCAGTATTAGCGAATACTGGCGGCTGTATTGCTTGGCCAGCTTTGTCTACAATCATTCAATGCTTATGCAAGCAATATACTGCTGGTATGATGCAATTGTGGATGGGTTGTAAGAATGGCTCCTCTGCATTTTCACTTGGTGTGAGGATCGTTGTAGATTACGACCTTACTAAATCTTACATGGTATATTTCATTAGAATCGGTCTGAGCAAACTTTTAATCGGCAAGTTGGAAAAGGTTAAACCATTCTATGGGGATGGAGTTGGAATGTCTCTGCTATCTCTGCCAGATCTCATGGTAACTTTTGACAGCTTTCAACTAAAAGCCAGCATTGCACTAACAAAGTCTCGCTTTTGGATCACCAGTACTGCAATCCTAAATTTCAGGTCCCTGCCTCGGGTAGAGATTTCAGGGAATGTACATTAGGGAATGTGTATTTCAGGTTAATACACTATAGTAATGTCGAATTCATTTTCAAACTCAGATAAAGCAGGGGCTTGTGCTTGAATCAATGTATTTTGCCCCTTATTCTAAGTTCTTTCTAAGTTTCATTACGAACTGATTCAGATTTTCTGTACAATTCAGGTGATTGAGGGGTCTAAAAGTGCATTGACCCCGCACTGCTATTAACCAAAGAACACAGTGATTAATCTCACCTAGCTTGCACTTCCGACATTTAAACCCCACGGTTAAAATAATCTCTGAAATGTAATCATAGAACAACTATGTCCTCAGCTTCTGTCAAACCTAGATCAATTATTTAGTTTAAAATTGAAACTGTTCAAATAAGAAAAGTGGTTATGCAAAATTTAGTATAGCTATAATCAAGAAGGAATGCAGTGTTTTTCTTGAAGCCACAACAGCCGATAGAGGTCTTAATCATCGGAATTTTCAATATTCTAAAACTCACTCACGATTTTAATGGCGCCTTTGGTCAATAACTGAAAGATTGCATTTATTTAAGGATTTGAAGGAATATTTAACTATAACTTTCTCCACGTACTGCCAGTTTCAAGTTTGTGTATTTCTTCAACAATCTGTTTACCAGCACATAAACACGTTAGGATTGCATGAAATTTTGAATTCAGCACGACTTGGCCACTTTTCATCAAAATACATGACATTTTCACAGTATCTATTATATTGCAGCTGCAGCTAACTAATTTAAAGCTATTAAGAAAACAATTGATAAGCTGAAATATAGCTCACTCTGCATTACAGTGGTGCTTTTTGTTAGATAACCTTCAGCCTGCCTCAGAGTTTCTGCGTCTGCAATTTAGTCTTCAGGCGCCTTAACTGACACCGAAAGATCTCATGACTAAAACAGTGTACAGTTATGGTAGAAAGCTACAACTGTTTAAAGTTATTTGATTGTGAGATGCGAATGGTCGTTCGCATGTTAGTGGGATGTAGAATAAGAAAGGCATGATTACAGAAACTATAAAGTACTTTTACTTTAATTTTTTAGCATGCAGGTTACCGAAGTTTTAGTAATAGCAGTAGCGGTGGAAAGACAGCAAACAATAGCTGACACGATAAACTGCTGAAAACCGGCCGTTTGATCAATGCCGGAATTTGCATTCCAGCACCTGATTAGCTGCCGTCTCCAACCGTTGCCTCCAACTGGCTCTCACAAGTAAGGAAACCGAGAAGAACTCCTGTCTACTCCAAACACTTAGATCAGTAAACAATATAAATTCCGTAGACAATAAATTGTTTTAGTCTTACCAAGATCTCTAGTCACCTTGCGGGTATCACAAAGGGATTGCCTTTCAAGTTCACCAAATATATACCGCTCTTCTATATCTTAACGTCCAAAGTGCCAGGAAGTACGAAGCACTCTACAAATTCTGCAGTTTTGTTGCCAAGGAAATGTCGATCCCGATGTTACAGTTTAAGTTAACACAGAAAGCACTCTTCCCAAGTAAATATCACAGTGTTTACTTTCAAAATTGATAGCACAGACAATTAGTGGCCGCTAGAATTTGATTTAGCACTGCTGCTGTTAAAATACTAGGTATTATACACGGCTGTTAGTCAAAATCCTCAAGATCGATTACAGGCAATCTTTATGTATGTTTTTTTACTTCTGGCATACACGTTATAGTACATTCTCCTTTTCTTGACACACGGAGGACTACAGTTGGTTGCAAATTATGCAAGCAGTGGTGAAAGCCGTAAAGGCTCTTCAGTCGCTATGCAAAAAGAGGCTGTTAAATCAGCTCGTATTTTTGGTTAGCCGTGATGGCACACTAGGTAAGGCAGTTGCTTTCACGACCTCGGTCCCGACGTCGTGGGTTTGATTCCTGGGGGGGGGGGGCGATCCCTTATCGCCACTGCAAGCAGTAGTGATAGCCGTAAAGGCTCTACTGTCACCATACAAAAAAGGCTGTTTAATCAGCTAAGATTTATTATTATCTCATTTAGCAGACTACTTTAGTTTAGTAGCAGAAGAGCCCTTATGGCTATCAACAGGCTTGCTGGGTCAATAGATATTCAGCCACTGCAGAATTTGAACTCACACCTTCTGTGCCAAGATCGTAAAAAGCAACCGCCGTATGCAGTAAGCTATCGCTGCTCACCGGAAAAGGGCATCTGCAAAAGGTCTAACAAAGACGAGCGACGACAGTGGAGTGCCAGTCAAAAGAGTGCATGACAAGACTCACATTTACGCCTCTTCGAGGCTGGTTGGTACACATGTACTTGGTAGTATTATACAAAGCTGCCACTCAGCAAGATTTGACAGTAGCCCGATCAAGCTGGACAGTCACTTGTTTTCAATGCAGTAAATGCATGGCCTTTTGACTAATGCAACATCTGTTAAACGATGACCTGGTGTGTGCCTTCCGTATTGTGTACCTAGCCTGCCATGACTCTGCTTTGTGAGACTTACTAAGCAAGGGCTTCACTAGCCAGTTACCACGAGTCGTTTGCTTAATGCTGCATATATTTCTCTGAGAATAGCTATTGTTTGTCTGACTTATAGGCTTAACAGATTAACTTGCCAAGCTTTACTTCGGATTATTCCTTCACCTGCATTCTTATGAAAATACCAGAAGGCTGATTATGTACCCTTAAGATGACATTCAAAAGACTCACTGTTTTTTGTATTAAAACGAGGGAGCGACCTTGGTTAGAAAGATGTATGCAGATATGCTAGCTGGTCGGCACACCATACTGCCATTATCGGTTGCCGTTGTCGTTTAATTCAAGGACGTGAGTTAGCGGCTGCTAATGATGAGAAGATTTAGCATACGTATTTCCAGGTGGCTAGGTAATGTTGCTGCTGCTGGTGGGATACATCATTCGTACCTGCACAGGACACCAACGACAGCTACTCGTTAGTAGATGGTGGCTCTGCTTGGGTTTTATGCCTTTTGCCAGTTGACCGGCAGAAAGTGCCAGCACCAAGACTCTGCACAGTTTTTCTCTCGAACAATGGCCGACACTGCCGTATCTCATCATTTCAATAATTTGCACCCACAATTAAAACCTACTCAGTTGTCACAGGCTTCGCTTTGTACATCCGAATAGATATTTTAAACTTGAGGGAACTAGAATAACAATATAATAATAATAATATTTCATTTGATAAAGCGCCCACAGAGAAATGGAGCATAGTACAATAAAACTATTAAGTTCTGTTTAGCTTATGTAAAGTACTTTCAAATTTATTGAGTGTTGAGGGTTTGATTTTGGTGTTAGTTATCGTAGTAGCTAAAATACAACGATCCATGAGATACAAGGCCTAACATAGAAACTTGCTATTCGTTGGATGCTGGCATTTGTATTGCAGTACCAGGGCAAATGCTGCTGGATCCAGCAGGTACAAGCAGCTAGCTCTTACAAATAAAAAACAGATAAACATTCAATTTAAATAATCACCTATCCTATGCGAGAACATCTTTACTTCATTTTATAATTATAAATAATTTAATTATAATCATTAAAACAATAGATTTAAAAATATGTATATTTATAAATAGTTTAATTCATTGCAGATTTACTGGTTTTGCAATCTATTTAGGATTTTTAGTCCTCTTAGGTCACTTAAAAACAAAGGCGTTTATAGCTGACCATGTTAATACCACTGTATGATATTTTAATTTCTACAACGCTTAGAAAAGCTGAGCTCAACTTAAATGAACACCTATCGGTGTTCATTTAAATTGTGATATGTATTGTGCAAAGTTTGGTAACGCGGGAGTTTTTATTACTTAGGTTCCTGCATTTGTTAATGCGGGAATCTCTCCTCCTATGCATGTATTAGTGTTTACTTCTAAAACCTGCTGCACAGGAAAGTGACATTGCCTTTAATTAATGTTACTGCTCTTAAGTAACACTGCATTATACGTGACGTCTAGGTTGATTCCCAGCAATCGACTAGAACCTAGTCTAAATGTTAGCTTTACTTGTGAGAATCATTTGAAATACCATTCAGTTTTAGGTTCTCATTAATTAAAGTGCCTACATCGTTTTGTCGAGCTTACTACCGAAACAAGTGTAACAAGATTGCTCTTAGCCAGGACGTTTAGGAGTGGTATTAATCATTGTAATTCCTCTCTCGCCGTCGTGCAGAGTGTATAAATACACGGTGAACCCTCAGTTGATGAAGCTGCTGCCGGAATTTTGCAAAGATTTTATAGGTTCGCCTAGATGACAATTCCGGTGATGAAGCCAGTTCCAATTGAACGACTATTTTTCCCAAGTTTGTGACTGTGAGTGTTTAGTCAAAGTGAATTCCCACTCATCATTTGAACTTCGCATAACACCCCTCTCACTTATCCTGGTACAAAAATGGCCCAGTCTGCTAAGTTTGCATCGTGATGTAATAGAATAGTTTGCTGCACTGCAAACTTTAAGTACAATAAAATTACCTGATTGTTTAACATCGGACTATTATGTCGTAATAAGTTATTGGATGTATTGATATGTTGATATTGATGTGTTGTTTAGCATTTTTAGCCGACCTCCTGGCACAAAGAAAAATGGAAACATTACTTTTAACAGCATATGACATTATAAGACTCAAAGTGAGCCTACAGTGAGTTAGTATGGCCCCACAAATCTTCGAAAAGTGGGAACAATAAAAAACATTTGCTAGTGTATAGAAAAAGGCAAGCACCTATATGAAAGTGCAAGAAAAATGAGTGCAGGATGCAACTCACGTTTGGGCTCATTTTAGTCTGAGTAGCTTGCATGCACTTTGTGGCATGCTATAACTCTGGGCTACGACAACATTCGGCAGCGGCTGAAACAAGTTTTTTGATCAGTGCTCCGAATGCAGATTCAATGTATCTGTTAAACATATAGATATACTCAGTTCGACGATTCAACATTGTTTTGTGCATCGTGCGTCGTATTCATATTGGACGGTTGTTGTGAGTGCTACTAATCGAGTTTCAACTAGCCAGCTGCTGGGAGTCATGCTTGCTTCTGTTCACGTTTTTATTGAAATTGAAAAAATATAGAACCTAGATGTATGCCAAACAATTCCCTTGTAACAATTTCGCCTTGCTTGTATAACCTCTGAAGTCATACTTTTCCTGATTATATCTTTTATTGACAAGGAACTTTGAAAAATTCCGAAGGTTTCATGTTCGAGGATGCCAACTTTTTTTTAGCGTATCTGGGCAGGAGTTCTGACACATGCACTTGTTGATTCCATCGCTGACCACAAGTTATGCTTCCACAAAGCCTTGTATCTGCAATAAAATCAATTGTCTGGACATTTATGTCCATGAAAACTAACGGAAAAATGTAAAGTTGGTGGGACTCTCTGACATTATCTAGCTCTACTTGATGCGTGAAGGATAGGTCATAGGTACTAGGCCAGATCAAGTCTGTTTTGTATTTGCAGAAATTCTAGAAATACCGTCACATTCATGCAGTAATCAAAAATAAAACTCAACTCCTACTCATCAGGTATTTATAGCTAGCAGCCAATTAGTGCCTTTTGTCACAAGCAATTTTCATTGTATTTTGCCAGCAGTCATGTGCTGAAAACTTGTGGTCACAGTTTAAAATCTTACAAAGGTGTTTAAACTTAACTTGTCAAAGTACCCTTCACTGAGACCTAGACATCTAGTTCCCATAATGCCTCTCTTTTAGGACTACCTACTGTGGCAGCTGACCAATAATGTTACTCCCAGACTCTACTAAGAATGGAAACATACGATTCAGGATTTACCTGGCTAGTCAAACAAGCAATCAAGCATATGCAGCTGTAATGAATATGACCACCATCTTATTCGAACATTACGATATATTTGGCCACTCCTGTGATTCACCAAGAAGCAGAGACACATCGACGTTAATCAGTCTGTCAGGATCGACATAATGACAGCTCTGATCCACAGGCTCTGCACCTTAATGAGTTTTCCCATTAAATACCAGCTTTGCAGCAGCACACGCTTCATCATCCTCATTCACTGTGGTCACGTACATGCAATAATATCGCCAAACTGGAGTGCTTCCTGAAGAGTATTTTGCACTGCAGCTCTAATTGCGAAATGTCGCCTATAGAAATTTGGACCCTTCCATATTAATTTACTCGCTGAGTTAGTTGGCCCATCTATCTATATCAGCTGTCCTGACATGCTAATTTCAAATATACCCTTACCCAGTGCTTTCCGACATAGCTATGCTCGCACCTTTCCCTAGTTACTTGATAGGAATTTGGCTGCTTAAGGTATTGCCTGCCAAAGCAGCTTATAATCTTTGTTCTCTTCTGATAGTCTCATCGGTTCGACCCAGACCAACATGCTTATCCCGACCAAGGTCTTCCCTTGGTCGCGAGCTTCAGCCCCGGCTAAAATGTAAAGCACCTGAATAGAGATCAAGATCTCTTAGGGTGCTAGCCAAATAATATAGTTCTTAATTTCTAGTTTGTATTCTTGACCCCAGTGGCTATTCCATACGTATTCACTCGGTTCAGCCTCACTAGTAAGCCCGAATATATCGGATTGTTGTGATAACACTTATGCCTGCAGTCGTTGAGCATGCACAGACAGACAAAATTAAACACGTGTGTTTTCGTCCAGCCAGATTAAGTCTCACTCTGAGGTCTTTTTTGTATGCGATTTGCATAGGCAGTTCCAGAATGTGCTATTGGGTTTGCCCTCCCTACAATACTCCTGCAGCATTGCTGCTACGTACTTTCGTATAGCATGTTTTGTTTGATAATATTAAGAGATAATTCATTAGTTCATGCTGGTTTGCCGTGTTGAAATAATCGTTTCTCTGAGCAAAACAAATTATTCGATGAATTATTTGACGTTCGCAATGAGTCTTGAATGTAGTAATATGCTTTCAGCTTAAGTTAGATATGGGAACAACATGAATAGTTTGACCAAAGAGTTGCTGCTGCTTATGCTGTATGTTAGATGAGCTTGCCAAAACATCTGGTTCACCACATACTGCTTAAAACTTGCAGGGGCAAGGTAACATAAACGTCTACTACGATATGACAGATCGTAGACTTTGACAGTTGCAATCATTCGAAACTGCAGGCAATAGCTGCAAAGTGGCTTTTCCTACTGGGTGTGAAGGCTACACTAATCGTGGCCTGTCGTCCTTTTTGGAAAGTGCAAGCACCTACTGGCTGCTGCTGAACTTTTGTTTGTTTGAACTGAAGTTTTGCTGAAAGTTTTCCGACATCCAGGATCGAATATCGGCAAGGCAAGCATTCAGTTTCTTAGTTGCCGCAGCAGATTCCGACGGTTTGAATGACAAATACAACTGAGTATCGTCAGCATAGAAGTGATATCCTATTCCATGGGCCTTAATCACTTTTCCCAGAGGTTGTGTATAAAGGGAGAAAAGCAAGGGACCGAGTACAGACCCTTGAGGGATTCCACAGGTGACCCTTCTCGTGTCTGAGACCTGACCCCCACACGACACGGATTGAACACGATCAGACAAGTATGATTTAAACCACGCTAGTGCATCGTCTGCCAGACCAATCGTTGTTCACAATCGTTCAAGCAGAACTTCGTGATTAATGGTGTCAAAGGCAGCAGACAGATCTAGCAGAGCTAGGGCAGTGAAATTCCCGTCGTCGTTGCCATGTAGAATGTCATGGTTAACACGGAGGAGAGCAGTTTCAGAAAAGTGCTGCCTCTTGAACCCTGATTGAAATGTTTCTGACATTCTATTATTTTCAACATGTTCAACAAGCTGCTTAGCAACAATTTTTTCAAGAATCTTCGATAAAAATGGAAGAAGGGAAACTGGACGATAGTTTGCTAGGACCTCTGTGTCTAATCCAGGCTTTTAAGCAATAGGTCTAACGATTGCCGATTTGAAGGACTTGGGGACGACCCCTTTTAAAAAAAGAAGCATTACAAATCTTGGTTATGGCAGGGCTAAGTGGGTCTGCTAGTGAAGACCACAAAGATGAAGGTATAGGGTCTTCAGGAGACGAGCTCTTTTTGCTAGACCTTATTAAGGCAGCCACATCACAGGCAGAAACATCGGAGAACCTTTTAATTAAGGTCAAAGGTTGAGGAACGGCGATTGCTTTGGTCGCAGGGGGCTTAATGGAGGCATGAATGTGCACAATTTTTACAGTAAAGAAGGCTGAAAACGTTTCGGCTGAGCCTTTAATATCTGGGGAGTCAGACCTCACAGCATTGGCCAGTAAATGGTTTACTGTCTTATTAATCTGTTTAGTGTCCGACTGGCAGGAATTCAGCTTTCTAATGAAAAGAGAAGCCCTGTTTTTTTTAAGCTTTCGGGTGTAAACTCGCAGGAAGTCTTTAAAATTGACCAGATCTGCCTCAGACCCCGAATTCTTGAAACGACGTTCTAGCCTGTGCTTAACCCGGCGCATCTTAAGGAGTTTTTCTGTAAATTGAAAGGAATCTCGACGACTTTGAACACGGATAGAGCGAACTGGAGCATGCTTGTCAAGAGCACTCCTGAGTGTCATGTTCATCGCATCAGTGAGGGTATCGAGGCTGCCTGTCGAGTTTGAATGCAGATCAAGAAGGCCTGCTTCACAAACAGATTTCAAAAACTTGTCCATGTCAATGCTTTGTAAGTTACGTCGTTTGGCAAATTCGACATTGCCCTGTTCGTACGAGGTAGCAGGAACAGTAAACAAGACCGAACAATGATCTGAGAGGGTCAGTGGGCACACCACAAAGTCAGTGGGGAGGACATCCTTAGTGATCATGAGATCTAGAATGTGGCCACCGACGTGGGTGCTATGATTAACGTGTTGGGCTAAACCAAAATTCTCCAGACGCTCAAGAAATGAGCGAACCTGGCTGTTTCTAGGGTTGTCAACGTGAATATTGAAGTCTCCTACAATCAGTAACGGCCTGTCACACACAAATATTTTAGAGAGGAACTCTGAAAACTCCTCTATAAACAAGTTTAGACAGCCAGGAGGCCGATATATCGCAACGGTGAGAGGCATTGTCTTTGATGAAGACCTGATAGCAACCGATTCAAACGATGACCCATGCGAGAATTTGCTAGATAACCGTCAGCATTCACTATAGTTTTTATTTCAGCCTTGTAGTCCTGAGACGCTATGACTGACACTAAAAGATCTCATTACTAGAAACATTTTCAGGTACAGTAAGAAACGAAAAATGTATAAAAGTACTTGATCTATATTTGCAAATGGTAGTTATTTGCAAATGGTAGTTGACATGTTAGTTGGAGCTAGAATCTGCATGGCATGATTAAACAAACTGCAAAGTACTTTCATTGGGATTTAGTAATATGCGATTTATCCTAGTTATCACTAATAACAGCAGTATTAAAAAGACTGCAAACTATAACTGACACGATAAACTGCTGAAAACCGGTCACTGGATCGACTCTGGCATTTGTATTCCAGCACCAGGGTAGTTGCAGTGTCCAGCCGGTGCCTCTTACTAGCTCTCACAAGTAAGGGAACCAATGACAATGTTTTTCGACTTCAAATAATACGATCCTTCAAATAAATAAATTCCGTAACCATTAAATTAGTTTTTGTCTTATCGTAATCGTTAGTCGCTTTGCCTTAATCTCAAAAGGATACCATTTCAAGTTCACTCTGTTTCTGCTGCTCTTTTATATTTTAGCATCTGCATAGCAAGGATGTGCTAAGTGCTCTGCAAATTGCACAGTTTTGTAGACGAAGAAATTTAATTACCCAGGTTGTGGTTTGAATGCAGAAATTCCTCTTACAAAGCACATGTCTCACTGTTTATTACCAAATCTGATAGCTCAGAGTAGTAGTGGAAGCTAAAGTTCAAAGTAACATTGCTCCTGGTAAGATACCTGATAATCTATACGTGGCATGCAGTCAAAATTGTCAACATCAATTACAGGCTGTGTTTAAGTATGTGCTTTACTTCTGGCATACACTGTATAGTACATTCTCTTATTCCCGAACGAAAAGGACTACAATGTGAGGTAAATTTTGCTTCTCGATGGACTGTGGAGTCAAGATAGGTATGTTATCATCATTTCGTCTTCTTAGCCTTCTTGCCTGATAGTGCCTTCAGTTGGCAACGATGCGACCGGAATTTCACTATGGTCGCATTACAGTGCCAGGGTGAGATTGTATCCTCATTGTCATAGTCACTTCACTTCGATCCTCTTGTCTTTGAAAATACTTGACCACCACAAGCTTCGTGTCAGAGTGTGATGCCATAACATGTTTACTGTAGGCACCACTCAGCTCATGCTCATTCTAATGTAACTTTAACGGTTGCAGACTTTTGCACATTTACTGTGAGCAAATACCAGGTAACTAAGGGTATGATTTGGGGTTATAATGAAACTCTGCTGCAGTCGTATAAGCCTGGATGTACAGTCGGTATAGATATATTCAGGGGTTGGTTTATGCATTCCAAACAAACATCCAATTACTAAGACGATCTGCATTACCACTGATGGTTTCATATACAATTATAGTATTCAAATTTAGGATACATGGTGGTAGCCTGGTCACTGTAATTGCATTGCAGTGCAGAAGTAAAAGTGATATCTCATTTACCAGTAAACTTTTTTATAGTAGAAGAAGAGCTCTTACGGCTATCAATATTGCATGCTAGGCAATAAATATTTGCCCAATGCACTATTTAAACCCACAATATCGGCACCGAGGTCGTAGGAAGTAACTGCCATACGTAGCATGCCATCACTTCTCGCCAAAGAAAGGTGCCAGAAAAAACGTCCTAACATAGACAAGCAGGGCATAAGAGGGCCACACAAGAGAGTTCACGACACCACTCATAGTTAGGCATCTTCGAGGCTACTCGGGACATATGCACTCTGTGGGATTCTACACAGATGGCATTCAACCAGAGTCTTCGTAGTCCCGAACGAGGTGTATGGACAGTGATTTCAATACAGTATTTCAATAACCTTTTGTGCTAAACGTTCTTTATCATTCAAAGCCCTGGTTTGTTTATACTGCATTTGTGTGCCTGACCAGTGGTGTAATCGCTTTTTGTGAGTTACTATGAAGGGGTTTTACTAGGCAGCTGCCGTGAGTCGTCTTCTCGATGCTGCATCTACTTACCTTGCAATAACTCTGGCTCACTTTGCCTATACCTTAAACAGGTTAACCTGTTGACATTTACAAGCAGTTATGCCTCCAGCTTCATTGTCAGAAAACCGCGAGCATGCTAAATGTAAACACATCGGATGCAATATAAAAGACTCGCTGCGTTTCTTATGAAAAATAACTGAGCAATCTTTGTCAAAAGATTGCAGGTAGATATGCCAAGAGGTCGGCATAGCATGTTGCCATATTCGGTTGCCGTTTTCATTCAAATTAGCGATTTACCTAAGCACAACCTCATGAGCAGACTACTCTGCATACGTCTTTCCACGTAGCTATAGTCTTTCCACGTAGCTATATCGTGTAGTTGTTGCTGGTGGAACACATATTTTGTACCTGCATGGGAGCCAAAGCTAATGAAGCAGTTGGGAATTAAAGCTCTGCTTAGGTTTGGTGCCTTTGGCCAGCTGACTGACAGCCTGTGTCAGCATGAAAGTGTCTGCATAGCTGTGCTCTGGTTGCCAGGCTGATGCTTACAGATCTTATGATTTGAATAATTTACATGCATGGTTACAACATAGTTGTCGTAGGCTTTGCAATGTATATGTGAACAGTAATTTGCAAAAATGTGTGACCTGTACTCGCCCTCAGTGTAACCGAATGAACTATAAGTTAAGCATAGCATCCTTGCCCACATAAACAATGATTTTGGCCAGACCCCTAAGTGAAAATAATATGCAAAACTCACTGTAGTATGCCCTTGTCGATCTCTTCTGCTTACGGTTGAAGTGCTCGCTCGTGCAGAAAAATATTGAGAGTTGACGTCCAAAAAGTTGAACTGATTTATACCACGCTACTTAACGTTGTGTGTTCGTCGCCTAACAAATATCTTGTTTGGTGATAATCTAACCTGAATGTAAGCAAAGTTGCCGTTATTAGCCAAAATACTTAAGGTGTATCTTCAAGAATTGGATTTCGGTTTGCAGTTACTTCACTTGCATTAGCTACCTCCAAAATTTTGCCGTGCGTCTAATGCCTTTCCGAGGTCTTTCTTACCGATCTCTTTAGTTAGGCTTTAATACTTTACGGAAATGGGTGCTAGGATGCCAACTACTCGTGTAGTTAGGCAGAGCCCTGTCGACCAACTGTTTCAGCAATAGGCAATATTCTTAGGTAACTCATGCCTAGCTATCAGCCAGATAGCTGATGCAATGCAGCTAGCTAGTGTGTTGAAGAACCGCTGCGATTCTTTACCGATAGCCCACAAGGAATGCTTTCAGATATCTATCTGTCTTTCTAGGTTTCCTTCACTACAACAAAAACTCTTTTGACAGGATGTGTCGCTCAAAGATTTGATACCATGTAGCCTGCTAAGCCATTTGTAATATCTTAGATGTGCCACGTTAGAAATGCTGGTATGCCTTAGCTTATGTTTTAGAAAGAGGTTGTCATACTAAGTGAGCAAGAACGAGCATTTTTTTGACAGTTCAGGTATAACTGTAAGTCCGGGCATAGGCTAAATAATCTAACATGTATGCCAGAAAATTCCCGTTTAAACAGTGTTGCCTTGCTTGTATAGCCTCTGATGTCATACTGTTCCTGATTTTACATATATTTGACAAAGATATTTGAAAACTTGCTAAGGTTTCCGGTTCGACTATGACGTTTTGTTAGCATATCTTGGCAGGAATCCTAACATATGCATTTGCTGATTCATAGCTGCCCACAAGCTCAGCTTCACGATGCCTTGTTTCTGCAATGAAATCTATTATCCGGACATTTAGATCTACCAACACCAACGAAAAATGTAAAGTTGATGATACCCTATGACATTATCTAGCACTACTTGACACGTGAATGATAGCCTGTAGCTACTACGACTGAACAAGTCTGTTTTGTATTTGCAGTAGTTCTAGAAAGGCCGTCACATTCACGCAGTAATCAAAGATGAAACGGAACTCCTACTTATCTGGCATTCAAAGCTTTTAGCCCTATTAGTGCTCTTTCTCATTATCATTCTCATTTTTAGCGACTATTCTTGTATTGCGACAGCAGTCATGTGCTGAAACCTTAATTGTCACAGTATAAACAATTCGAAAGGTGTTTAAACTTGAATTAGCAATGCACCCTTCTTTGAAACGAAGACATATTGTTCCCACCATGTCTCTCTTTTAGGACCATCTACTGTGGCAGCTGACCAATAATCTTACTCTCAGGCTCTATACAGAATAGAGCCATGCAATTCAGGATTCACCTGGCTAGCCAAACAAGCAGTCAAGTATATGCAGCTTATTTCAACAATACGAAATGTTTAGCCACTCCTATGATTCACCAAAGAAGCAGTGATACCTCGAAGATGATCAATCGATCAGGTTCGAAATAATGAGAGCTCTGATCCATACTCTCTGCACCGTAATGGGTTTCCCATTTAATAATTGCTTCACAGCAGCCCGTGTTAATTATATTGACAGAATATCATACTACATATTTATAAGTAGAACTGGAAAATATGATGGCTTTCAAAAAATTGCTATTCTGAGTGTCATCGAAAAGTAGCATTATTCATTTAAGTTTAAGGGAGGATAGAAAAAGTAATAGTTCAAAACTCTATAATCGTTTTTCATATCCAATATTTTTAAATTCAAGATTATTTTTATTGAAGTATTGGGGAATGGACAATAACATACTGCTACTAGCTAATTGTAAAACAAGCCTAAATATTTCCTATTCAGTGCATTTTAGCCAACTTTAGTTGATTTTAAAGTTAAAATAAATGTAATTCATTTACAATAGATTATCTAAAATTAGATTATAGTCTCGACTTTAATAATCCAAGTTATGATACTTTTGTAGAAATAAGAATAATTGAAGGAGTTGAACTCTGAAATCCAATAGTATTTCCATGGTAATTATAATTATTCATTAATACTGAATAGTTTTAAAGTTGAACTATCTCGTAGAAACGTAATTATTAAACTAGTTTACCAAGTTAATACAGCGATTATTATATTAACTGGAGAGACAGTTAGGAATGTGGTAGATAAGACAGAGACAGCAGCACTCAAATTAATTAAAAAAAGACTGAATTAACAATTTCTGCATAGGGGTCTCTTGTATCAACTCTTTAGGATTCTCAAATACTAGAGAATTCTCTGGAGAATAAACCAATTAATGTTGCTTTTGACATATCACTAATGCTTTTTACTTGGTTAATACATGATCCGTACCTTAAATCATTCATAACATTATTTTTAGATATGAAAACAATTCAGCAAATGTACTTTCATATCGAGTCTTAGTATATAGATTTTACCTACGTCGATCGTTTGGATTCATACTGAGACTTACGCTCTCAAGCACTAATGTTAATGATTTGGACAAAGGATCAGATTGTCTACAAAGCAACCCATTGGAAGTGATAGGAATTTGAAATTACTATTTGTTTGTCCAATAAAATATCTCAGACCACATTTACATTTTGTCTCAATACAAACATTATGTATGCTATGTTGTAAATATTTTTGTTGTGTAAACGTATAAACTGGAACATACTGTGTTTGATCGGAAGCAGTTGTAGATGAAAAAGCAGTTCAAGATGAAGTAAATGTAAGAGCAGGTGTGTAAGTTGAAGTAGATGACGAGGTAGATGAAGCTGAAGCAAGTGTAAAAGATGAAGCTGGAGCAGCTGCAGGGGTGTGAGGCAACTGCACCAATAATAGCTTTTCGTCTACAACTTCTTCCATCTGTAATATCTAATATAGGAGTACAGCACTCATCCTTAACAATACCTCAGATATCAGGCATTGTTAAGTACAGAAGCTACAAAGATAACTGCAGAAATAACAGATATAAAAGTAAAAATAAGAGTAAGTTGACTTGCAATCCAAGAAGTGAAAAAAAATTTGATTGATCCAGGCGTGTCATGAAGATTGTCAACCTTCGTCCACACAGTTGCTTCGTGATCAGTATCAACTTTTTACCCAATCCAGCACCTATAAGAACTGTGTGTGCTTCAGCATCGCATTCATCGCATAAAATGTTTGAGCAGAGTGAGCAGATAACATACATACATTAAAGTCTAGTGTTTGTGCAACATAAGCTCTCATCATAGACTTAAAAATACTGCAAAACTACTAAGCAAACATTTTATTAACTTCTCTCCGTCTCTCACTCCATATTTAGCAGTAGGTTCTTTTCCTTTTTTGTTTGGAGATAATGCTAAATATCTAACCTCTGCATTCAATTAACGCTTCACTGATATAACAGATTTCATTAGGTAGACTTAGGTATGAACTATCCAGACCAGGAACTAACGTATCAATGGAATGCTTAAATACTCTCCGATCAACGTCTTTCATTTTATGTAAGCAGGTTATTACTGCCACTTCACGGGCTTCTTCACGACTAAGAATTTTTGACATATCAATTTCTCTATATTATTTCTTTTATTTTAATCAAATTCCTTGTTTTCCTCATTTTCATATCCATTTTCAAATTCTTCTTAGAATGATTGATCATCTGGAACGTAGTCTTCGTCTACTTCAAAGAAGTAATATTCGTCTTTAATTTCTAAAAAAAACTCATATTCACACCAATCAGATTCTCGAATGCTGTTTTCTCAGTTTTTTTTATGAATTTTCTATACTATTGAAATTGTGTCCTTAATCATTTAAAATTAGCCGGTTTGCCAATATCTTCCATTTGTCTCAATTCTAAATTTCCCACAAGCATTTGAGCATCTGACACAGTGAAACCAATATCTCCATAATTAAATGCTGATGAGGCTTTATTTTCTGGCAGATTAGTAAAGAGCTAGTGATCACGAGTTTAAAACCTTGATGTAGAAAGATAAATATCAATTCAAGTTCTCAAGAAATACAGGTAATCAGGTTGGATAAACATTTTTGCAAAAATGTTCTTATAACTCGTTTAGCTTTCTTTGCAAATGATTTAACTATAATTCCTTCAACAGTTCATCAGTAGCAACTGCTGCTTACATTGACTACAGCTGTGGTCTCAATATAACCTATTCATCTAGATCAATAGATGGCTCTAAAGATT
The DNA here is from genome assembly GCA_009760855.2 of Cristatella mucedo. Classification (NCBI taxonomy): domain Eukaryota; kingdom Metazoa; phylum Bryozoa; class Phylactolaemata; family Cristatellidae; genus Cristatella; species Cristatella mucedo. Next base: position 712,506 of record WPIO01000027.1, on the reverse strand, counting down.
TTCCTCCGTTTTTAAAATAAATCGTTAGTCTAATCATCATTCGTATTGTTCTCAGCTCTCTGACCCTTAAATTCTAACAAACTCTTAATTGTGAGTAAAAATAGGTAGCTTAAACTTAACACCCCATAACTCAACATTCAAGTTGAAGTGATGATGTGCAGCACCACGATACTTACCAGTTAGATGGCAAAGATCAGGAATCGTAAGGAATCTTTTTTTATGTTTAGGTTGCAAATATAATGCATAAAAGCAGATTCAAACTCTCAATCACTCTTAACTAGACGGTATCGCTAGTATCGCATACCTCATGCTTTGGAATAATCTTGCTTTTCACTCATTTTTAATTGAATGAAATTCCTTCAAAAACAATTTAAAGAAAATTTGACATTGCTTGTTTCATTAAATGACTTACAACTGTAAGCATTTCCTTCATAGTCAACAACAACTTAATAACTGGAGCGTGGCACATATTTTAGTGCAGAACTCTTTCATGTGTGATAATCCTAGTTATCTAGTTTTCTAATATCCCACAATATACACTAAAGTCTGAGTTGTCTAGTTTTCTAACATCCCACAATATACACTAAAGTATGAATATGCCCATGGGCCATACAGTTTTGAGTACTCCCTGAAGTGACAGAGGTTTCCAGTTCCATCCTGTCTATTAGAGGACTTGACATGTTAATACTTGTCTTTCACTAATTGCCTCTCTTGCATGCATCAACATGAGACTAGCTTTTCAGTTGAGTAAAATCTTTCTGGACATAATTGCAAGTGAATTGATTACCTTAGCCCTTTGAACTTCTACCTAAGCCGATGAAGTTCCTCATAATAACGTAATGTTAATGAGTCCTCTTTTTATGACTAAAAATTAAAAGATTGTGATGTTTGTCTATCTCTTTATCCTCTATGATTAATGGGCTTAAACTTACATCTTCGTATTCAAAAACGTCTATGCTAATATGAAATAATTCTGCAAACTTGGGGATGTTATTAACACTCAATTCTTGCTAAGTTTGACTGCTGATGTTAAACTGCTCCTGCAGTTTTAAAATAAGTGTGATTAATCAGTCATTAAAATTTCATTTAGATTGGCTGTTGAATCTGGATGATTTTATCTCCGTTTTAAAAACCTTAAAACACAGCACAAAGCACAAATTTATCGGAATTGTTTATAAAGTTTTTTGTTGATCTCTTTTTCTCAAAACATGTTTGCATAGGCATTAACTTCCTCTAAACGACGTCTAAAAGAGTTAACTGAGCAAATGAAGCATTATTACTAAGAAAATACCCTGGAAATTGAGCAGTTATATATGAAAATTGAACAATTATAGTTTGCTCAACATTAAAAACATGAACCATTATTGTATTTATTTTCCTGAAAATGCATGATTAATGTAGTCTCTATTTTCATTACTTCAAATTGGAGATATAACAAAATTTAACTTTCAGTGACTTGTGGTTTTCATCAATTCCTTAACTACCTTAATAATCTCAACATGTGTCTTTTTGAATAACATATCAAAGTCAGTCTGATCCCTTTCCAACCCAACATACTCATGATCCTAAGCTTTCCACTTGATGTGATATTTCCTATGAACCTGGTAGTCCTATCAATCTTAATTAAACTGAAACATTCTCTCTCGAAAGGCCCAACATCGAGTCTTTCTTTATCTCCTTAAAATATTTCCTTCCACTTTATTCAATTTCATTCCTCTCTGACTATTTATCAAAGCAAACTAATTGATGTTTGAGGAAGGATACACTTTTGCAAAAGCCTAATCTGTTTCCTAACCAGATCAATTCCTATTTTTACAAAATAAGCTAATTTCTCATTTTTTAGTCGTAATAAACCATTATCGTTTTGCTGCAACATCCCTTACTTATAATAACGTGACAATTTTTTGTTTGTTGCATGTACTTTTACTAAGTGCGATGACTGAAGAAAATGCATACAGTGAAAGCTAGAATCTCATGTAAATGAATGGAATTTTGATTATGATCTGACAAAGTAGTATCAGAGACCAAGCAACAGAGAGGTCGAATGAGGGGCAATATCGAAGCCTCAGGTTGCATTCCATTCAGTTACATACTGTTACCCAACTGGTTTCTCCTTCTTTCCTACTCCTAGATCAATAAAAACTGGAGGTGGAGTTATTACTATCACCTGCTCGAGTTTTGACTTTAAGCCATTTCTATAACTCTTCCAGCAGTCTTTCCAATTTAATCGTCTTGTTTCACCCGACAACAAGCTATTAATAGTGGCAGTAGTCTAAGGCACACCAGGTATCAAGTATCACTGATCTTCTATCTCTCTAATGTCATTTCGACTATGTGTGAAAAAAATGGATAATTCTTTATTGTGGATGATTTTATCATTCATTTTGAAAACTTCTCTGACGTCATCAGCACTGAATTTCACGCTCTGACCGTCTCATTGACTTTTTTGGCTCAAGTGCATTGTCCTGCTCGCATCAAGGGTTAGCTACTCGACCTTATGTTCTCAACCAACTGCACTTTGCCATCACCAGATTTTATCAAATTATTCTTGTCTGACGACATGCAGATCTCATTCAGTCTACAATGTGAGCCCTCCTCCTTATCAAAAAGGACATGTGAAGCCCAAAATTTCAAGACCCTTGATCTCGATGGTGACCGTAGGAAAATATCTGATTGCCATCTGATGCTCAATACCCCTTTCGACCTGTCGTCATTGGTAGATTGCTACCACACAACACTAGCTGACATACTCAACGAGTTTGCAGCTATGAATTAGCTCATTTCACCCACTTTCCCAGATGGCTCGTGGTTTACCAAAGACGAGAAACTAGCTAGGCCAACTAAGTTCAAGCTTAAAACAAACAAACACAAGATCAGGAATCATCATTTGCAGGCGTACGATGACTACTTTAGATCGTCGATAATGATCCTATCGAAGGCAGAGTCTAGCTTCTATAAAACCATTGTAGAATCACTGAAGCACAATCCTAACCCTCTGACTTCGACGATCAACCATCCCCTTTAACCTTCTCCAGATTAGCTCCTTACCTAACGATCCCCGTAATAATCTAGCCGGTCACTTCTCTAGCTTCTTTGCCAAGAAGATAGAAAAGATCAGAGAGCCCATCTCTAAGATAGCAGCATCTTTCCTGGAGTCCTCAATTCCCGCAGCACCTGAATGTCAACATTCAAGAAGGTCACTAGTGACCTCGTCCTGAAGTTTCAACCCTCAACACTAAGGACAACTAGTTCTCTGGACCCTGTTCCCACTGTACAGTTTCTACGATGCATGGTTCTGCTGCTGCCATAATAATGATAATAACTATAATGTACATGTTGTTATAATGTTCTCTGAGGGCGCTTTATCAATAAAGCGCCCTCGGAGAACTTAATCTCTGTCTAGGCGCTTTACATTTGCCATGCATAACTAACCTCATGACAATGTCATTACCCTTAGGTCATGTTCCAGTACCTTCTAAAAAGGCTTTAGTCAGGCCACTACTCCTAAAGTAACACTAGACCGAGAGAACTTGAGCAACTCGAACACAGTCTTTCTTTTATTGTTCCCATCAAAGACGCTGAAACGAGTCGTGGGAGACAAGGTGGACTAATATATATTGAAACTTCGAACGTCGCTAGCAACTTCCAGGCTGGTTATAGAGCTAATCACTCCACAGAATCAGTATTGCTTCGGGTGTATACCAGCCTACTTAGGAATGCAGAATCAGGAAGAGTAGTTCTTGCTTGTTTTTCGCAATCTTTATGCAGCTTTTGATGCTTACAGATCGCAAGTCCTTCTTGAGAACCACTTATCTCGCCTGGGCATCACTGAAACTGCTTTGCAATCGTTAAGGTAATTTTTAAGTGGGATAAGCTATTGTATTGATGTGAATAGAAATAAATCATCCCATAAATCTTTGAAACAAGAATCTCCTTAGCGTTCTGAGCCGGCTCCCGTTCGTTACACGGTTTATATTTGGCTTATAGCTGTTGTGATTGCCAGGCAAGATCTAGGCTCTCACATTTACATAGTTGACACTCAGCTGTACGTCTGCTGTAATCCCTCCCAGCCTTCGAGCACATTAAAGTCGCTCTACCACTTTGCTGCATGTATTGTTGACATTTCCACATAGATGGGAGCAATCATTCTCTAATTAAATGATGACAAAACCAAGTTATCTGGTACGGGCAAACCAAGTGCGATTCAGAATTAACACTCAAAGGTTAACAGTCAAAATCAGCTCTGCTATTATATCTCCTGGCGAATTGGCACGAAATCTAGGTGTCGTGTTAAAAGTGATCTTTTATTAGACGACCATATCGGTTTCACAGTCAGGTCTACTGTCTTTCAGCTACATTGCATTGCTGAAATTCGGGCGTCTTCAGACAGGGAGGCCACATCTGAATTGGTCCATGCATTTGTAACATCCCATCTTGACTCTGTTACTCACTCTTTGCCGGTCTACCGCCCTGTGCATCCAATTGCTACAGCTGGTACAAAAATCTGCAGCTTCTGCAAAACTCACATCTCACTACTTCTCGCCGACCAATACTGGCTCACAGCCTGACAAAGCATATTTGTTTTAAATGCTGTCTCTTAATTTTAGGTCATTTAATTCTTTATCTTCAGCCTACATATAAGTTCTACGCCCATCCAGACTATGCATCTCACCACCGGCTTTTCCGAATCAAATTGCTAACCTATACCCCATACACTCCTCAAATCCTTTGGAGACCCTGCCTTTAGTTCCTACGGCCACAATATCTGGAACTCACTTCCGAGTTGCATGATGGAATCTCCTGGCTGAAAGAAATTGAAAAGGAAACTAAATTACATCTATTATCACAACATTTAGTGGGTACCTGTGATTCAACTTTCATGTACTAATGTATGCTGGCACAGTGCACCCTACCTCTTACATTACTTGCATGCAGTCCCTGTGCATGTCACCCCAACAAGGTTATTCTTGTTTTTATTGAGCATGCTACCACTAACAAGCTGCTGTAGCTGAAGCTGTGGCTGCTGCTGGGGCTGTGGTTGTCGGTGTCGTTTGCCGACAATTGGGCTTCAAACAGCACAACTTTGCTTCTACATATAATAAATTTCAGCATTATAACAACGTAAGTTTGCTAACAGGTATGCAGTTTTATTGATATATTATCTCAATTGAATTGATACGTTAAGGACAAAAAATATTTGAGTTTATCAAATAATATGTATATGTTAAAAAAATATTTTATGAATACAGAAAGCTTAAATTTTCTATTATTTATTAGTTCCTGATTGAAATTATTCAATTTGAATGAGACACAGCAACGAATTATTAACGACGAATTATCGGTCTTGCGATGAATAGTCTGGTTACCTGCAGAACTCTGCCTTTGTTCCCTTTTATCAGCTAACATACAGGCCGAGACAGCGTATCAGTGCTTGCCTTGATCTTCCCTAGTGTCATGGCTGACATCGCCAGATCTTTTTACATAAACCCTGTCAAAGGAATGCACAAACCTTCATGTTTGTCACGAACTTTACTCATTAGGAGCAAACCACTTGGAAGAAAAACAACGACGATGACATCGATGGTAGCGTTCAAAACCAAAATTGCAGTTGCAGACTCAAGACTTGGACAAAAGACGATGGACTCGTTTGTACACTTGCTGGTGGTCAGCTTGTCTTCTTTGAAGCTTTATTCAGGGGTTCTGCATTCACTGGTAGCCTAAACCATAGCAGAGAGAGAGAGAGAGAGAGATAGAGAGAGAGAGAGAGAGAGAGAGTGAGAGATGTCGAGAGAGGAGGAGAAAGAGAGGGAACGAGATAGGAAGATGCAGAAAAAACAGAGAGACCAAGAGAGAGAGAGACAGTGAGAGAGAGAGAGAGAGAGAGAGAGAGAGAGACAGACAGAGAGACAGAGAGAGAGAGAGACGGAGAGAGACAGAGAGAGACAGCGAAATACAGAGAGAGACAGAGAGAGGCAGAGAGAGACAGAGAGAGACAGATAGAGACAGAGAGAGACAGAGAGAGACAGAGAGAGACGGAGAGACACAGAAAGACACAGAGAGACACAGACAGACACAGAGAGACAGAGATAGACAGAAAAAAACAGAGAGAAACAGAAAGAGACAGAGAGAGAGACAGTGAGAGACATTAAGAGACATATAGAGACAGAGAGATACAGAGGGAGAGACAGAGAGAGACAAAGAGAGACAGAAAGAGGCAGAGAGAGAGAGACAGAGAGAAACAGTGATAGACAGAGAGTGACAGAGAGACAGCGAGACGGAGACAGGAAGAGCCTTTGAGAGAAAAAGAGACACAGTTAGAGGATAGACGGACAGACCCATAGATACACAGGAAGACATAGACAGTGAGAGACAGAGAGAGAGAGAGAGAGAGAGAGAGAGAGAGAGAGAGAGAGAGAGAGAGAGAGAGAGAGAGAGAGAGAGAGAGAGAGAGACAGAGAGAGAGAGAGAGAGACAGAGAGAGGGACAGGGAGAGAGACAGAGAGAGAGGGACAGGGAGGGAGAGAGAGAGAGAGAGAGAGAGAGAGAGAGAGAGAGAGAGAGAGAGAGAACTAGAGACAATAAAAGGACAGAGAGAAGGAGAGACAGAGAGATAGCAAGATAGCGAGACAGGAGTCGGCGAGACATAGAGACAGAAAGAAAGAAAAGACAGGCAAAATGAAAGAGAGAGAGACGGAAAGACTGACTAAGGCAAAGAAACGGAGACAGAGAAACAGAAAAAAAGAGTGTATGGGGGGTGTGTGTGTGTGTGTGTGTGTGTGTGACTGTGTGTGTGTGACTGTGTGTGTGTGACTGTGTGTGTGTGACTGTGTGTGTGTGTGTGTGTGTGTCTGTGTCTGTTTGGTTGTATATGCTGTATATGTGTGTGCGTGTGAGTTCGTGTGTGAGTGTGTATATGTATATGTGCTTGTGTGTGCGCTGGAGAGAGGGAGAGAGAGGGAGGGACACAGAAACACATTGTAAAAGAGAGGGAGAGAGAGGGTGAGAGAGGGAAAGAGGGGGAGACAGAGACAGGTGGAGAGAGGAAGATAGAGATCCAGAGACAGAGAGAGACACTGTGTGTATGTTCATGCGAGCGTGCACGATAGTGAGAGACGGAGAGAATGTCAGTCTAACACCTACGTTGATTTCTTAGCTTCTTTTTATCACTAGCCGGCCAGCCTAACACTGTCTACTTGAATTCTTATGGAAAGGAAGTAATGCAGACTTTGCACAAAACTGAACAGGCTAAAAATAGAAAGCCACAATGCAACCTAGGTACTCCTAAAAATATCTGCCGCATTTCGAGGCAAATCTGTTTTCTTTTATGAGATTAATTTTTGTAGTTTTCTTATTGATTTCTTGTTTGTCTTGCATATTTCCGTTTTCTTTTGTGGCATTTTATAGTCGGAGCCAGTTCGCCGATGCACGAGAGGTAGGGCATACGGTTTCGAATTTCACTGTCTCTCTGTCTGTCTTTGTCTCTCTCGATCGCTGCCCCTATTCCTTTGTCTCTGTCTGTCTCTGTCTGTCTCTGTCTGTCTCTGTCTGTCTCTGTCTGTCTCTGTCTGTCTCTGTCTGTCTCTGTCTGTCTCTGTCTGTCTCTGTCTGTCTCTGTCTGTCTCTGTCTGTCTCTGTCTCTGTCTCTGTCTCTGTCTCTGTCTCTGTCTCTGTCTCTGTCTCTGTCTCTGTCTCTGTCTCTGTCTCTGTCTCTGTCTCTGTCTCTGTCTCTGTCTCTGTCTCTGTCTCTGTCTCTGTCTCTGTCTCTGTCTCTGTCTCTGTCCGTCTCTGTCCGTCTCTGTCCGTCTCTGTCCGTCTCTGTCCGTCTCTGTCCGTCTCTGTCCGTCTCTGTCCGTCTCTGTCCGTCTCTGTCCGTCTCTGTCCGTCTCTGTCCGTCTCTGTCCGTCTCTGTCCGTCTCTGTCCGGCCGACTATATATTGGGTTACCCATTCCTTCCAGCTTTTACGAGTGCATCGCAGCTTGTGCTAAGTACACTTAGGTGCATCGTTTTCAAAATTAACATAGGTTTTCATGCTCTCCTATAGCTATCTAAACGGATCTCGTGAATCAGTTACTTATACCCAATAATTTTTATCTTTAAAGTCTTTCATTGGTTAACTTAGGTATTGGAATATAATATTATTTCTCCTTTCTCTGTAGATGTGTGCATGGACGTTTCAATGTGGATTGATATGTTTTCAAGGTTCCTCCACCTTATGTAGTTTGCTAAAAATTTGAACTAATATTTAATGGGCTAGTCAGAGAATAAATTATTAGGTCTCAGTAATCCTACTGCTCACTCAGTGTTATTGTTTACATTATTTAATTCCTGACGGTGTTTACCTTATTAGGTGTTTGCATTTCTAGCAAGTGCATGGGTAGGCCAGCCGTGTGTCCCGGCTCTGAGAGATTGACTCGTGGAAAGATCCGAGGCTAACATATCGAGGTCATTTAGGCATTAAGACATTCCGAACCTCAGTCCTTGCTTTTCAAGTGCTGATTTCATCTTCTCGGTTCATGTCACCAAAGTAAAGTCAGCGATGCAGCTCATACTAAAGTCAATGCTCGTCTATTTTAAACTGTGATTGGCACAGCTAATAATGAAACTGCTTGCTAATTCAGTAGTGCCACGAGGGGAATCCAGCTCGAAACTTTCCAGCTTTTCCTTTCAGGCGGCTCGTACTGCCTCTATTCATATTTTAACGGTGCCAAATTTACTCAAATAGAATAATAACCACAAGACCTGCGTCGAAGTTATGCCCAGACTATAAAAATGTGTTCTCCAGAAACCTGAAAGCTTGGCTACCTCCTCTGACAAATAGTTGCCTAAAAGTAATCCACTAACAATATTTACATGCTTATTCATTTTTTAAGACTCAGAGAGGGATTGTGTTTTCCTTGCTCTTGCAGCTGGGCTCAATTAGCAAGTGTAGAGGGTTCCATGTAGAGGCTCTAAAGTTTATTTAGCAGACCTATAGTAATCACCACTGAGCCATCCCGGCACGTAGAGCAGATCTAAAGGCTAAAAAGGAGAGTGAGAATATATCTACTTAATAGCAGCACTAGAGGCCTACATGATGCTGCTAGGCACATTCAGCTGTCATGGAGACTTCAATGCAAGGGATTCCAGTCCCGAGAGCAGATCTTCAGTCTTTTATATAGGGCTGCTTTATTATTAGGCCGTTGCCAGTAACTTCTGGACAGGGGAAGCCAACACTGGAAAGCCGATCTACAAGCTTGAATACTATGGTAAGAGAAAATCTGACAGCCAATGTAGAGGCTTCTGCTTAAAAGGTTATAAAGCTGAAAAAGAAAAGGTTGAGGATTCTATGAGGTCGCTCCTAGGCGCTGAGAGCATGTCATTAGGCTTTTGAGCAGGGGTCGGCCACTGTCTGACAGCAAATATAAAAGCTTTTGTTATATTTAACCACGCTTGGAAAGCAGATGTAGAGGCTGTTAGGAAACGTTTTCTGGCTCAAAGGGCTGATCTTGAGCCTTCTATGCTTAGGCACTGCACTCAGAGGGAACCTAGACATAGAGGCTTCCTTGCAGGGATTGCTACGTTCAGAGATCAGATCTAAATGTTTCCTTGAAGGGTGTGAAATACTCAGAGCAGTTCTAGGGGCTTCTCGGCAGGAGCTAGAATTCTCAGAATTCGCTGATGCAGAGGCTTCTATGTCGCACCGATGCTGCCCAGCCTATCATATCAGATCAAAAGCATGATCTGTGTGGTTGCTACCACGTACACGGTTCATATTTTGAAACTCAAATGCTGCAGCTCCAAAGCTCTGATCGCATATTTATGATTTCTATTCAAAGGGCAGCCAGCTTCAGAGGGCATATCTAGAAGTTTAGATGTAGAGGCTATTTATCTTGGTAGAGTCACGTGGCCTAGCTGAGATACATGGCGAGACAATGTGACTCACTGCAATCCAGTCAATACTTTGAAAATAATCAAAGGTAACTTTGCTTTGATTTTAAACTTATGCGGAATGGTTTGCGGGTTCTACTGCCATATTTAGTGTGATTGGGCTGTAGCCTTCATGTGCCGACATTTCTAGGAAGCTTTCGACGGATTTTCGGGTCCTCGAGCTTTTTTAAGCTTGCTTTACTTGTTTTCACCAGCCGATGTATCATCCTCATAGCTCCTTCAATGGGCTCTGGCACCGTATGCACCTCAGCTATAGTCTCGACTTGTCTCAATGTAGCTAATTCATAATAGTACTAATGCATTTGTGCTGCGCCGTTTGAAACCATTATCTTTTTTGGGGACATTAAAAAAGCTGTAAAGGAATTGCGTTCAAATGACTATTGGTGGCATGCTCAATGACACCAAGCTAAACATGTTAGATCTGACATGCACATTGTCAGGATGCAAATATGGTTTGTGGCAGCATGCACAATTTGAGCAGGCATAATAAAATAACATTCGAGGCAACATCACAGACTAAATACTTAAATTACTGTATGCATATAACTTATTTTTTTAAACGTCCTCATTTCAAGGGTTGCAGTGGAGCCAATAGGTAGTGAGTTACTGATTTTTGGAGTATAAGAACTAAAGGCAAGTTCTCCAAGTGATTTGAGGTAGGTATGCAGCTTAGCTAAACGATTAGGCTCAGCATAGGGGTGGCACTGTGCTTACCCGGGTAGGTGAATAGGTCTGATAAGTTAGCTGTAGGATTAGAATGTGGGTAAAATGAAACTAAATAAACCTTAAAGTCGATGCATTGTTTCGCCAAGAGCGACTACAAAGCTGGAAGAACTGCGATGTTGCCACTGTGCCACTGACAACAGACAGGCTTAACTGCATACTTTTGCACGAGCTGTAAACTCTTGTTGTACAGCAAAAAAACCAGCAAGCAGTGAGATTGGAGGCTGTAAATGCGTGGGCCAAATTAAATGCAGTATCCCTGTCACAATGCAAGTCCACAATTTAGCAATGTTATGAAGCTGAAGGTAGGCAGGCTCATACTCCATTTTTAAGTGCTTCTATCTGATTATATTGTCCATTGTAATCGATATTCGGGAGACTCCTGCTGAGGTAATATTAAATTCTAAAAAATTCGTTTGATATAGCGTCCTTAGAAAATCCAATCTCTTTCTAGGCCCTTTAACCTGCAAACAGTGAATGGTTGCAATAAAGTACCTGAGATCCATATTCGCGATTAGAGGTTATTGACATATTGCTCAATGGTATAAAAAGAAGCCGAAATACGGAGTAATCACGAACAGATAATCTACCTAAATCTCTACCTGAGCTGATCGTTATGCACTCGAAGCAATGATTACCCTGTCTCTTGAACCACACTGGAATTTACTTGGGAATTTTTTAAGGATCAATATACGTGTTCAGCCGGTCAGCCATCACTCGTTCCAGTATATTTGTAAGAAAAGAAGAAAGGGCACTGGGAGAAGTTGTCGTTTTCTTGGTATAACACTGATTTCTTGTGTGGTGGCCTGACCACAGCCTTTTTAAAAAGTCGTGAGTCAAAACCTTATGCCAATGACATGTTTATGGTGATAGTTCTGCATGGAAGCATCAGATTCATGCATCGGAGAAACAAGGTTATGACGTCGTCGAGTTACAGAAGGAGATACAAGGTGGTGAAAGTACAGTCTAGTGGACTAGTTTCCCTTTGATGCCAATTTAAAGCACATGGAAAGAGATTGAGTTCTCTGAGGGTGCTTTATCAAGTGCATTACTATTATAGTTATTATTAGTAGTAGTATTATAGATGTTTTCGTGCTATGGGAAATCACCTTCAAGTTAAAATCACGCACGGCCATCCTAAATTTCGATATTACCGCACCATTATGAGATGGCATTCTAGAGGATTCTCACTCCCTAAGGAAATACTTCTTGGTCTTGTCTATCTTCGTGACGATAATAATAATATTAAGAATTCATTTGATAAAGCGCCTTCAGATAACTTAATCTCTTTCTAGGCACTTTACATTTGCTGCAAAGGGAAATGCAATTGAATGGTAAGTAAAATCATGCTTGAAAAACAAACAAAATGAATGATACGATACAACTAGAAAAGCTGTCAGCTAGATTATTTAAAGGATCACTTGGTAAAGAGCTAACCTAAGAGTGGTATGCAATTGCAGATCAAAAGCATCTGCTTTTTAGGACTGCACATCTGCAATTCAACGATTCCCACTTATAGAAGCTAGAATTTGCTTTTGCTAGTATATATTGGTTAAATATTTGTACAGTATTCTTCGTCTGCCTGTCGACAGGGAGTTAGTCCTAATTTTCAGTATGCTTTTCAAGCTTGTGCTTACTAGGAGTGGCGAGGTAAGTGCCATAGCTAAAATACTCCCTATCGGTTTATCGGCTCAATTAATGCTTATTCTGAGTTCTAAGCTCTTCGCACTTGCCAGCTGGCATCGTTTGGTGGCATTCTACCAATGGTGACAGGTCGGAAGGGTGATTATGCAGAATATGCAAAGAAGCTATTCTGGCACTGACATCACCGAGGTCAAAAGTTAATAGGTTTCCCAATTTATATGTGATTTTGGATTATTGCATTGGAAACTGAATAAAATCAGCATGTGGAGACTTCGCGGAAATTATTAATGATTGGTGATGATAGCATGCAATTGTAGGAGAATACTTGGTTGACTGTGTGCTCCGTAAACTACATAGTTGTGCAGATGAGCCCAAAGGTAAACATATTCAGTCAATGCACAGAATAAGGAGCTGAAGGCATCGGATAAGTTTTCAAAATGAATGTTGAAATCACCTATAAAGAAATAACACCAATTTCCTGCAAACTGAATCAAAATAATCAGATCCAATGAATATGAAATAAGTGAGGACTTGGTACAAGTGGGATAATGTACTACTGCCAACATTAATAGCTGGCTTTTTGGGTAAACTTAAATCACTAGATTTGAAAGAGGGCTTTAAAGAATTTGCAAACAGGCTTTATATTAAAGAATGGCACGCGATAATGTAAAATCCAAATCTAGTATGAGTGTACCCAGGGGTCTGAAAAAGAAGAAATCCTATTAGGAAATCCTCTTTAGTCTTCAAGAAGTAAACATATTTCTAGCCAGATCAGGCTCATTGCAATGAGGTCACTGCTTTTTTTTTTAGAAACAAAGCCAAATAATAATCGGGATTCATTGCACATTCCAAAAGGATGGAACAGACAAGCGTTAGGTCAAGCCTCCGAATTTATATTTTGCTTGATGACCACTGAGAATGCTATATTCACGGCTATGATTTAGGGAGAATGCCCATTAGGGTGTTCTCCCTAAAGTTTTGTGACGTAAAGCTAGTAATACAAAGAAAGGGTTCCTTGCTTGCGACCCCGAGACGGTTCCTGAGCCATACAGTTTTGTATTTTAATAATTCTCGGATATCAGCAATAAAATGAGATTTGGGAGTGTCTTTGAACGTAGATGACGACAAGATAATTGTTTTGCACGATCATAACAAGTGAGCAAGCTACTAACAACCAGCTAATTTAGTGTTGCAGCTGCCTTAGGGGAGTGCGACCTCGTCCCAAGGTGTATGAGTTTAGTTTACGATTGCGCGGAATTTCTTATTTCCTTAGGTCGACCAACAAACTTATTGGCTTGTTAGTTTCGCCATAGTCACATCTGTTCTGGCATGCTTTTATTAGTCCCAGTAAAGCCGCCAGCTATTCGTTCGGATTTAATTTGCACGCATATGCCTGTGCAGTACAAATTAATTTACTAACCAGCGATCTTATTTACTAATCGCCAGGAGTTTCTGTAGGTCTATTTACAATCTTGGACTTGCAATGATGCTTGATTTATTTTCCTTATTTGATAAAGTGAGTAGCAATTCGCCATTCGACACTGATTCCCTTTAATTAAGTTCAAAGAATGTGCCTATAAATGTGTGCCATTTTGAGTACGGCAAGGGGAATATTACTAATGTTTGGCATTGAGTGCTACTTACTCAATAACACTGATTTTAATTTTGATAGTCGACATTATTCGTTGAGGACGTCTATCCATTTTTGTAGATAAATAGGAATGTGCACGAATTAATAGGGTTGACAATTTCTTGCGTTCGCGGCTGTGAAAATGTATCAATCAAAACCTTACATGTTTACACAATTCTCAGGAAAACATTTTCTTTCTATTCTGTATTACGCACGACGAGTACAAATATTTCTACAGAAATGCGAACGAAAACATATAGATTAAATGCAATGTTATAAGTAAATTTACATTTCATTTTCTTTCGATAACTATTGAAAATGGAAGCATAAATACACACTTGCTTTAATCGAGGTTCTTGAGTAAACGGTTCAACGTCAATTTATTTTAAATGTACGCTTGAGAAATTGTGTAAAACAATCATCTAAACCCTGAGTTACTGTTACTTAACGTCCAATACTGGAGCCTAATACTTATGCTACACCATTTTGACCGAACAAACAAGAAGAGGATGACTATGTCGATGAAAAGGTAAAAAATGACAAAAACCAATTTTCAATCGTGGTTATCTTTAAGTCTTTTGATTGGTTGACCTAAATATTAAATATTAAATCTATTACAATATTGCATCTATTTTTCATTGTAAATGTGTTAGTTGACGTTTCTATGTGTGCTGACATGTTTTTTCTAGGTTGCTGCACCTTTATATATATTATTAGAGTGTCTACCTAGTATTCTATTAGTCAAAAAAATAATAGACCTGAGCAAGCATGCTTATCATTCAGTGTTATTTGCAAGTTGTTTACTGGCTGCTGTTGTAATCTGTTGTGAGTGTTAAAATTCTAGCAAGTGAACGTGGAGGCCAGCCATGGGACTCGGCATTGAGCAAGAAAATTCGGGAAGGAGCCTTGGCTGATCTATCGGGAACATTATGGCATCATTGCATTCAGAACCTCGATCCTTGCTTTTAGAGTGTGTCATAACTCGTGCATAATTTCCTATGTCAGTTCATACCGGAAAAGTAAATTAGGCCGTGCAGTTAACACAAAAGCCCACAGTCAGACTATCGAAAGATGTGATTTCCACGGCTATATGAAGTTGTGGGTGAGTGAAGTAGTGGTGTGAGGCCCATCCAGCTCCAAATACACCACCTCTCCCTTGGATGGTACCCAACTTTCTCAAATGAAATAATCTTAGTAAAACCAGCATCAATGTTACTGGCAAACAGTAAACCTAGAGTCTTACAGAAACCTGAAAGCCTAGCTATGTCCCTGACCTGCATGTACCAAGAAGGAATCAACGAACGACATTTAAAGGTTTGGGCACGTTGACAGACTTAAAGAGAAGATTTGGGGCCTTCTGTGCTGATGTGACTGGATTCAAAGTACAGACTATGAGGCTTTTGTGCAGAGGCGCCTATAGTCAAATAGCAGATCGATACAAGTCACTGCCAACCCATTTAATCACATAGAGGTGATCTACAGGCGACCAAGCAGTGGAATATTCTTAGAGATAGCATCTTCAGAGGCTTACATGATGCGGCCAGGCTCCGGCAGCTAGAAAATAGGCTTCAATGCAAACGATTCCAGCCCTGACGGCAGATCTATATTTTATTATGTAGAGCTACGATGGTTATAGTCATTGCCAGTGGCTGTTGGACAGGGGTAGCCAACCTTAGACAGCATATCTAAAAACTTCATTGCTAATGAAAGACAAATCTGTTGGTAAATTTAAAGGCATCTTCCGAACAGATTACAAAACTTTAAGAGAAAGTATAGATGATTCTATGAAGTTGCTGCAAGGCTCTGAGAGCACGTCAATAGGCTTTTATACAGGGGCTGCCTGTCTCTGAGAGCAGATCAACAGGCATGTATTCAATTTACTCATGCTTATTAACTAGATCTAGAGGCAATTAGGAACGGGTGCCTGGCTCAAAGGGCAGATCTTGAGATTTCTATGCTCAGACATAGTGCTCAGATGGAAGCTAGACACAGAGGCTTAAATGCCTGGGCTGCCAAAATCAAAGATAATATCTAGAGGTTTCCTTGAATGGTGTAAAATGCTTTGAGAGCAGTTCTAGGGGCTTGTCGGCAGGAGCTCGCATTCTCAGTAATCTGAGGCAGAGGCTTCTATGTTTCACCAATGCTCCCTAGCCCAGAGAGCAGATCGAATGCATTCTGTGTGGATGCTATAGGGTCACGGCTCAGATTTCGAGACTTGAATACAAAAGCTCCTGAGGTCTGATGGCATTATCACGAGTATTCTTCGAGGGCAGACCTAGAAGTTTTGCTGCAGAAGCTATTGGTCTCGGCGGGGTCACAACGACTGGATGTGATATATCATGAGACACTGCCACTGACTGATTCAGGCACTGCTTCTGCAATAAACTAAAGTCAACTTTGCTTTGATTTCCCACTTAATGAAAACTGGTTTTTATGCGTTTGCCAAACTGTTTTACTGTGTTTAGGCCTCACTCTTCTTGTGCTTGCCTTTGATGATATAGGTCAGCAACAAATAATAAAATAATAAATAATAATAAATAATAAATATAATAATAATGATAAATAAAATAATAAATAATAATAAAATAGTAAAATAATTTAAATTGGATAAAGCTGACCTTACTATGAAGTTTTAAATGGACTATCGGAGCCTCAAACTTTATACAACTTTCTTTACATGCTTTCACCAGGCGGCCTCTGTATTTTCCTTGCCCCTGTAGTGTGCTTTGACACTGTTTGCACGTAACCAGCGTCGTCGGCTGGCCCTTCCTTCGCTTAACTAAAATCTTATACTAGTCAAACACTCAACTTTTGTCTACCATAATATAGGGACTTTCTGTAAGCTATTTTCTATAAATTCACTATTGAAGCTGAATAATATTGATACTGTTTCGCTTGCATTGCACCCTCAGATAACATTATTTTTCTAGGCAGTTGCGAAGAAAGCATGTTCGAATGATTATTGATAGCATGCTCAATGACAACATGCTCAACGAGGTTAGATGTGACATGCACACGGGTGAGATGCAAATATGCTTAGTGGCAGCATGCACAGTTTTAACAGATATAATATCACAAACTACGAATCACATGGACCCACTAAATACTGTAATGTAGGTTACCTGGAGGATAAGGATACCAGAACCTAATAGACAGTGACCAAACCTTGAATTGTATGCGTTGCTTCACTGGTAGTTACGGCAGGTCAGCTAGATGCAATGCAATGTTGGCACTGTACCAATCACGATAAACAAGCTTAGCTGTAGAGCTTTGCATGAGCCGTTAGCTCCTATTGCACAAGCCGGCAAACCAGCAAGCAGTGAACTGCAGAAGTCGGGACTGGATATTAGAGATGCACGGACCAAATCTGAGGCACCATCCTGTCAACATGCATCTGAATTTTAGCAACGTAATGCTGCTGAATGTAGGCAGGCTTGTATCCAACACTTCAGTTGGTCCATCTGATGATACATGTCCGTTCGAATCAATACTGTTGCAACTCTTACTGAGACCTCACATTAACCATTTCAGTGAAATTTCAGTCCTAACTGAACCTGCATAGTATCACGTTTACGTACTGTCATGCCTGAGGAGGGATAATACAAATAATACCATGCTGAGAACTGAGATTCAATAAGGTAAGTTGGCATTTATGTTAAGCATAAAAGTCGTATTCCTTTGAACATGCAAATATTGTCGCTAAAATGTGAGCTATGTAAGAGCTCACTACCCAACTGTGAAAAAACAGCCATCTAGTGTCTATCAGCAGTCTCGATCTGCTCATCTACAGAACTCTTGCGCATCTTTTTTTATATTAGTAAAGGGATGGCAAAAGCACATCTGCTACAGCCAGTGATAAAAATATTACTGCTGCTGCTATTACTGAGGCTTCTTCTACAGCTTATTATATTTCTACTGCTGATTCTGTTAGGGTCAGCTGTCCACGTGCCCAAGTAAACGGTATTGATATTTCGGTGCGACTTGCACACGAACCAATGCATGACTCAGTGCATGTTAGGACCTCCTGAATGGTGGCCACATGTGTATCTTCATTAAAGTTTTACCACACTGGAGTAAGCTCGATACGTGCCTCAGTTTGTATTTTTATGTAATGCCTGACACTAAACCTTGGTTCCAGATAACCCTAGTGTGATTTTCAGAGCACCTAGGTAGGGAATAAGTTAAAAAACGTTTCGCACGAACGAGCTCTTATTAATATCCAAGTTTTAATATAATACTATTACACACAGTTAATATACAATATACTATACAATGCTATACCATTTAGTTGTTGTGGTTATAAAAAAGCCCCTTGCAATTAAAATTACAAAGTTGTCTGATGAGTAGGTAAGGGAAAGCATGTAAAATATCTACAATTGTATGATATAATGTGGAGGGTACTGCATTTCTATGTGTCAAGTCAGAGCAGGTGGTTTACTAATGTTTTATTGTGGCTATTCCAAGTTTATTGTTGGCCAATCTAACTGAAGATTTGTGCAGCAATCAGCTTTTATTCTGTTGGAAAGTTCAGAACATCAGCGAGGAGTAAATTTCAGAAATTTCGATAAATGAAATCGGAAATGGACGTATTATATGTTCTGTAAAATGATAACCAGGCAGGCCTGAATTTTGAAAATGTCTTGTAGCTGAAAATGGAGTTAAGGATTGGATTTAAAGTGGTCAAACTGTGCAAGGTCACTTTGATCTGGCTATGCAGGTTGCTTGAGGACACTGTAAGCGACCCCATCGTAATACATATTTCTCCTGGACGTTTCCCCCTCTGATAGACCGTAGGACATTTCCCTAGGGACCTTTCCCCAGGGTTATGACATTTTCCCCTATAATGATGAATGTATAACTAAGAATATATATATATATATATATATATATAATATGAAGTTCACGCTCTATTAAAATAAAATCAACTTAGTGTATTTAGAAGGATGTGAACCGTGAACCATAAACCTTCAATCCTAAAACTTATACCCGAAACCGTAATCCTTAAACCCTAAATGCTAAACCTTAAACCCTAAAGCCTACACCCTAAACCCTCAAACCCTCGACACTAAACATAAAAATCTAATCACTAAGGCCTAAAGTCTTGTCGCTCACTTTTAGGTCACTTCATTCTTTGGCTCCAGCCTATCTCTCAGATATACTCCCCCATCGGGCCAAGCATCGTACCACCCGCTTTTCGGAATCCAACAGTTTAAAAATACCCCCGTACAAACCTCAAATCCTTTGGAGACAGTGCATTTAGTTCGCAAACTCTTAAAGCCTGGAACTCCCTCCCGAACTGCGTCAGAACATCGGCTGACCTGGCCCCATTTAAAAATAAATTAAAAGCACACCTATTCAGGACAGCATTTAGTGGGTCCCTGTGATTCATCCTTCATGTGCTTGAGGGTGCTGACACTGAGCATGCTGCCACTAACCACATTTGCATGCTGACCCTGTGCATGTCACCCCTAACCATGTTATTCATTTTGTTTGTTTATCAAGCATGATATTACTCAACATTCAATTGCATTTCCCTTTCCAGCAAATGTAAAGCGCCTAGAGAGAGATTGAGTTCTCAGAGGGCACTTTATCAAGTGCATTATTATTATTATTATTAAAGCCTAATCCTCAAGCCATAAACCCAAAAACTCTTAACCCTAAACCTTAAAACTCTAAACGCTAAACCCTAAAACCCCTTAACCATATACGCGATGGGGTAATGTCCTATCACAGGGGGCAATATCTGGTGGGAAATGTCCCTACGGACACGTGCAGGGAGAAATGTCGTGGGGGATGTTTGTACCCCAAGCAAATCGCTTACAGAGGTCCGTTTGCTTGGGTTTAATTTTCTATTTCTGAGGTACACTAGGTTTAAAAACAGTTACTAAATTCTTGAGAGAACCATACAGATTTTGGCATTAATTAATTCCCTTTGTTGGAACGTACTTTCGACAAAAAATGATACCAGACTGCACAAAAAATTGAGCTACGTCCAAGTAAAACCAATCCGATCAGTAATTATTAGGTACCGTACGGAGTCAATCGTCAAAGTTCAAAAATAGTTTTGCTATAATGTGTTTTAAAAAGTTATGTTTCATCCTTTTGCACGTGTCGGAAATGCAAGCTCAGTGAACTAAAAGTGTTGCAATGGCGGAAAGCAGTGTGGGATCAATGTACACAAATCTGTTTTTGGCTGCATCTAAATAGAAACCTTGAATGTGCTAACAAATCCAACGGGGATTGATTGAGGATAAATTGTATAATAAAATAAATCCAACACTCAAATATCTCTTACCAATAATTTGAAGGATTTCCAGACAATTATTGACTGTTGACATAAATGCACTGATATTTACTGTCAAGATAGAGAGCCAAAAAATAGCATCACAGTGCTGGTGCAGATGCATAAAAGGTACTTATGTGTTCAACACAAGTTTGGGTGTAACGGTATCAAAGGTTGTCAAGAGATCTTGAAGAGCAGAGATACTCCAACTATACCGCCAGGCAACGATTTACGTGTCAGAACATACTGAATGAGACTTTGGTGTACCCAACTTTGATTGTATGTTCTAGTAAAGAAGTATTCAGTCATTCATTTGCAACGACCATCACACTGAATGAAAATGCAGCTGAATCAATCAAATAACTAAATATTAATGTAACTCAGTAGCAGTCAATTGCATTTCCAAAGTTGGAGGGTTGGTAGGCGAAACCTGGCAGCACACCAGCTCTGCCAGTAGTTAGTCAATATGGAACAGCTGATGAAAGTAGAATGTGGACATCGCGTGGCACATATTTTTCATAAGCTGACTAAGCAGATAATCTCTTTCAGGAAAGCTGACACAGCACCTGCCTCCAGCCCTATATCGGCCAATGAGAAGGGATGGATGCACCGACGATGCAGTCAGGTGTTTCACGGTATTTATACATATACCGGTTAGTGTGGGAATGCACGAGCATAGGCCGTCCCAGAAAGAAAAAGATACGGGAAACGCAGCTACAGACGATGACTCCGTTTGTAATCTCTGGGCTTTGCTGGTTACTGTTGATTGCAGCCCCAGCTATGGCGATTAGTTTTGAAGAATGTGGTGAGTACACTAAACTAAGCCTAAAATTCTTGATCTGGTTAATTATGCTAAATGGATAGGTGACGGCAATACAGCAGCATAAGTTTAGAGTTGCTATGACGGTGTCTTTTGATTTCAGGATCCAATCAAGGGATAGTGAAGTCCGTCAATATTAAACCTCAGCCGGTGGGTTCCTGCACTTTCAAAAGGGGGACGACTGCCACAATTAGCGGGAAATTCACAGCTGGTAAGAAAAACAATTGTTTAGCCGTGGCCTGCAATTTCCACTTGTTGACAATTGTCAAATGGCATTAGATGTCAAATCGTAAGAGGCACTTTTTCTCATTTCCTACGATGTGTAAGCAACACATTAGGGAGTATTATGTCACTGGTTGCTTTGACACTATAAAAATTGAATGCTGATAGAGAAAGATTCATCGCATCTATTTTACTGTGACCACGAAAGTAGAGTTCGTTGTGCAATCCCAGCTGTCACTAAAGCCTGGTTTAGGCTGCGAGTCTTGTTTCATTCCAACTCGTGTCTTCGGTGTAAACGCCACCAATACCACGAGGACCAGTTTATACTAAGGGGACGACTTGGCAAGGCCGCAGCAACCAAACTCAGTATATCATTTTTACACGAGACATTGCAAGTGATCAATCATTAATTGATGCCCAGGCCACGCCTACTTAGTTGATTAATAAGCAGCCGGCGTCGATTTGAGCAGCAAAGTCACCGATGCGTTCACAGTGATTCTCTGTTTATGGGACACACTGCGTTCGGAGTTAAAGAATCGGGTTTTTGTAGCGGCGAGCGATAAAGGCTGTAGACGGCAGGTTTCATTCAAACTGTAGTTGCCCTAGTAAAGCCTGGCCACGGAGAAACGCATATGCTTCTTAAGAATGGCCAACTTTTTAGCAAAATAAATATTAGAAAACATATCTAGATTTGTAGAGGCACTATTAACTGTGTATTTAAAACATTTATTTAGTAGCTACCATCGCAAATTATGTGCAGCATAAAGCATAATAAAGCATAATCTGAATATGACTGGTGATGTGTAGAAATGAAATCCTATTCCTTAGTGGTGCCAAAGTACTAGCACCTGCAATGCGATATATTATTGGATACCTGGAACATTACTGGCGGTTCTTGTTCAGCACCACCATCATAAGCTTGTAAAGAAGCCTGGGAACAATTTTGTCTATTTGTGTGGAATTCTTCCTCAGTACTTGCAAGCGAGACTTTGGGCCCGTTTTCGAAGTTTCAATACATGAGTATCCACCTTTCTTTCTCTTTAGCATGCTGAGAGCAGAGCATAGCACACAAGTGCTCAACTAAGCTAATCCTAACGTTTCAATGATATTTACAGGTGCATCAAGTTCAACCGTGACGACCTCAGCTCGTGTGCAAGTTTTTGGAATTTGGCTCCCATTTCCTCTACCAGAGTCTGACGCTTGCCAGTTGGGGGTAACATGCCCAATGCAGTCTGGAGTGGACTATGCGATGTCCGTCACGTTACCGATCTCCACATTCTATCCTCAGGTATCCGCCAAATTGCACTCAATTGCTGGAGCTGAAGCACCTATTAGTTCCGCCAAACTCGTAGCTGATTGTGGTTGTAATGTTTAAAACACCCCAGATGCAGATAACCCAATCAGTGAGTGCATGGTAATTGAGATACGTTTTCCCACGCACTACCTAAACAATCTTTTTCTTCAAAATATTGAGGCCCTTTGAAAAGAAGAATCCCTTAAAATAATTATGATTTATATATAGCTAGTATTAAACAATAGGTGAAGCCTTGTGATCGCCAACGTTGTCAAGGTTCATGGTGACTTCTAGACAGCAACTGCCCCAAGCTCTTCAATTTCAATAGGAATAGAAGCGACTACATAACATCCCCTCTCTGAAACACGAGTTGTGCATGGGCAGTGAATACAGGTATACAATCCTCATGATGCTTGGGTACATTCGTCCTACCTGCAGTTGTGCACCTGCTTGCCTAATTTCACAAAGCCTCGTGGGTCATGTATGTGATACACACGAAAATGTTTTCTAGTGAGCATTCGAAGCCTGATTTCCTGATTTCAGTGAGAATAAGGTAACCAGCAGAACTGATATCGTGGAAATGAGTGAGAAGCTTTTTCAGTAAGACTGACTTTGAAGTGAGGAACTTAGTTGTTTTAGATGAGTATTCAGCGGTGTGAGAAACTCGGAAATTCTAGCTGAGGGCATATGGAAACGGATTGGCTCAGTCGGCCACAGTAGAAAAAAAATCGAAGAAGGAGCAACTACATTTTACTGTCAAGTTTCCGTGCACTAAACGAGTCCTCAGATAGATTCTTCAAGCGAAGACTAAAATATAATATAATTCATTGCAAGTGAAATATCCAAGTGCATGAAAATGGTGAAACTGTTGGGGTTGTTGAGTTGTTTGTTAAGGTGCACTGCCATAGGGGTTCTGTGAGTCAGAGTAAGAAATTTGACCGGTATTCTTTAACGAAATTGATCAATATTAGTGACAGGAGGCGTACAGGTTTCATCAGGTAAGCATAAACGTGGCTAAATTTCTCAGATTTTATATACAAACTCGCATGTATATTCGTTACCGGCTGCAGAACTTATCGTCTTATTTATGGCCTCCAAGCAACAGCTGAACTGTATAGGTCAAATTTTCAATTTTCGGATAGCAATTAGGCCTACATTCAGCCAGAGATTAACTTTTGAAGTCAGCTACCATTTTATGAAGTCTCTAATCATAGAAAGGATTGGATATGATAGCAAAGATTTGAAGCCATATGCTTAAACTAATTAATGTTTAAAACTTCTGGTAGTTATCAAACGAGGAGCATTCAATTTTCAGCTCATTTCAGGCCTGTGTCATAACAATAATAGTAGCTGTTACAAAAAGGCAGAAAGCTTTGAATGTCCGATGAATAGGACTGAATTTGTATCTTTCTTTACTAAACGAATTTTGTTACCAAGACCGGATGTAAGCAAGCAAGATACAGTTGATCTGCAGTTGCAGCCGTGATATAATATGTGAACGACTAGCAGAAATTGTCAGAGTTCATTCCACACCTCAAATTTATTTAGCATCTTTGCAAGGTATTAATGTAAATAACTTGCTTTCGTTACAGATTCAACTCAATGTGGAAGTAGAATTAAACAGCGACGACGGAGAAACAGTGGCATGCATCAGGTTTCCTGCCAAAATATGCTAAGGAGGTCTTCATCATTCTTATTTGTCAATGAGTAGTTTTGCAAAGCTCCTCGTGAATAAAAAAAAACAGGTGGTGTGTAAGCTAAGCGATTTCACTATTGTCAAATTGCTGCTAGGAATTGAGCTAATTTGATTGAAAATGTAAACCAATATACCGCATGCATACACTACAATTTCCATTTTAACTGTTAAGTAGAAAATGGCCGCACCTTCGTAGCCTAAAAATTCATCACTAGGACGAAAATCGGGTATGCTAACTCATTTCACGACTGCCACTAAACCCAATTGTATTACGCAAGTCTGCTCCGGCTGAAGCTCCATATGTCAGTTCAGGCAACGACCCCCGAAGAGTGAGCTTGCATTTCAGAAAAACCCGGAAGCCGGATGTCACGAAGCAGTCGGTAGAAGGGGAGAGTTAGAGAGGGGGTCTGAAGAAAATCAGCTAGATGTGTCTCCATAGCGATCAGAACAACGACTCTTTAAACGTTCCCTGAAAGCTATAAGTTGGCTGAAAATTGGATGTGACCGAAGTAATTTTTGAAAGACTGAGGCATAAATGCTCACGCACGTCCTTTGCATAGTTGCAAATATAGTGGAAAAAGTTTGTGTATCTTCATGGGTGATTTGGCCATCCGTTTCTCGATAGTTCTGTTAAAATGGTGTGACATGGGTATAGCACTTCAGCATTTGAGTCTGAAAACTTTAAATTTCCTTTCAGGAGACTATAATTAACAAGTTTCAACTATACGTATAAAGTGGTATTGACTTTGAACTGTCGGTGTAAGTAAGAACCTTTGATTGAAATAAATATATGCTAAATGCAAGCCAACATTATAATAGTAGGTAAATAAAAGAGAAATGAAAAGCTATTTAGGATATGGCATGTAACCTAAATGGGTTCCTGAAATTTTCCGTCAAAATTCTGGTGCTTCTCATGCTTCCTTTATAGAATATGTAAATTGAATAGATATAAGACACTTTTTCTAAGATTAGTGTGAACATGTCCGATTATGAATTAATTTTCTGACTTCAGGATACAATTGTATTTCATCTCTATAAAGTTATCCAAGATCCTATTTCTGTTCTAATAAATCTATTGGCTTCCCTTAACTATTCATATCGAAGGTCAGACAAAAACAAAATTCCTTGAGTAAGTAGGAGTTGTTGCCTGCCGCCAATTGTGTTCCTCTTTATGGCACTCTTAGATAATGCAAATTTCGACATTTTGAACTTCATTAAAACGGATCAATGCCGAAGTGCATTGCTACTCATCGTATCATGTGAGAAAAATAATTCAGGTATCATGGACGAGCCATCTTTATAAGTAGACGTCCAGAAACTTGTGTCTACTATTTAGAATGACCTCTGCAGAGTAACTTGAATGGTGTTGTGTACCCTCATGCATGTAAATCACATATGAACCGAAAAACCGGCGAGCTTACTGCAATTAATAAAAACTTAAAAAATCGGATGTGCCTAAGGCTGACCCTAACAACCTTATATGCATGCCGGTTGTTCGCTATGCCTAAGAAACTTCGTGCCACTGAAAGTCTTATAGTGTAGTTACGTTAGTTATGTACTTAGTCTGAAAGTCTTATTAGGTAAACTTTAGTAGCTCAGTCAATCACTTGCATACAATTAATTGGCTTGTTAACCCATTCCTCCTGAAAGTAAAATTAGGTTTGAGCTTTTACCGAAAGTAAATTAGGCGATTTTTGTGAAGGCAGGTGCACTAACAGTAGTAATAACAATAATAATGCACTTGATAAAGCACCCACAGAGAACTCAATCTCTTTCTAGGCGCTTTACATTTGCTGCAAAGGGAAACACGATTGAATAGTAATCATTATCATGCTAGATAAGCAACATGAATAACATGGTTAGGGGTGACATGCACAGGGTTGGCATGCAAATGTGGTTAGTGGCAGCATGCACAGTGTCAGCACGAATATGCAGATAAAGGACGAATCACAGCGACTCAGTAAATACTGTCATAAATAGGTAGGTTTTCATTTTTTAAATGTGGTCAAAACAGGGGATGTCTTGAAAAAAGTAGGGAGTAAGTTCTAGGATTTTGTAGCGTGGGAACTAAATGTACCGTCTCCAATAGATTAGATTCTTGTAAGAGTTATAGGTCGGCAATTAGCTTCTGAAAAGCTGGGGGTACGATGCTTGGCCCCGTGGGGGAAAAGATCTGATAGGTAGGCTGGAGCCAAAGCATAGAGAGAGCTAAAGGTGAGCAACAACACCTTGAATTCAATCCGTTGCTTGACTAGTAGCCAGTGCAGGTCGGCCAGAAGTGGTGTGATGTGGCAACTGTGAAGCTCACGACAGACAAGCCTAAGTGCCGATTTTTGAACGAGCTGTAAGCACCTGATTGAACATGCCGTAAGACCAGCCAGCAGTAAGTTAGAGATGTCAGGACGGGATGTCTCAAATGCGGGAACCAACTTAGATGTCGTCTCTCTATCTAAACAAGCCCAACTTTTAGCCATATTGTATAGCCGAAACTATGCGGACTTGATTGTGTATCTGACGCAGCCGTGTAACTAAAAGTAACTTTGAAAAAGTGACATGTGGATTTCGTGATAATTAGAATGAACGCATGCAAGCTTCGTGGTGAATGCTTGCCTGTAGTTACAGCCCATGGACAGTTTCAGTTAATGTGAGGGAATGCTAAGTGTCTTTTCTATTATTTGATAAACGTAAGTGCTTGGAGCAGTTATTATAAAGTTATCACGATAAACCTTAGATGAATTAGAGGAGTTTATTTGGTATTTAAATCAAAGCTAGATGGAAAAATTCAATATTAAAAGTTATTCTTTACTTCATATGGCCTTACGGTTGTGGAGGAAGAGATGTTACCTAGTCCGTGGAAAAACGAATCTCACATACGATTCGCTCCGCGATTGTGTTATCTGCATCTAAGGTGGTTTAAGCATTAAAACACAAGCATTAAAAGCAGCTGTGAATTTGGCAGAACTAATCGGTGCTTCTGCTCGAGCAATTGAGTGGAATTAGCTGATACATTAGGATACAATTCGTAGATAGGTAATGCGAAGGAAATTGCATAGTCTGCTCCAGCTGCCGTCGGGCATGCAACCCCCAAGTGGCAATCGTTAGAATCTGGTGGAGAAAACGGGAGCAAAGTTCCAAAAACTTGCACTCAGTCTGATGTCTTCAGTGTTGAATTTGATTTTCTTGTAAATATCAATGACACGCTAGAAGCACATTAATTGAGCACTTGCATGCTCTGCTCTCAGCATGCTTAAGAATTAAGTTTAGGAATTTTCCGCATCAGTACTTTGAAATGAGTCCCACAGACTTAGTTGCAAGTATTAACGGGAAATGTCACCTAAGACGACGATGTTATTCCCTAGGCTTTGTTACAAGCTAGTTATAGTGGTGTTATACAAACATCCCGATATGTTTTTGGTGACACATTTTCTATCACATTGTAGGTGGTAATGTTTTGGTCAAGGGAAGAGATGGGCTTCAACTTGTACACATTAAAAGTCATTTTAATACACCATATTTAGCGATTAAATTGCTTATGTAGCTACTAAATAAACTGTTTGCATGCAAAATTCTATAAAAATCCTGTGGAAATCAAGCATTTTGATTTCTAGACACATTTTGTCTTACAAACTGAGAAAGTGTGTCCAATCTTAAAGCCTGATTAAAACGGTGTGTCTTGCTTCCAACCAACTTGGAGTTTTACAGTGGCCTTCAGATTTGTAGGTCGTTTAAGCAGCAGCCTTGCTCCAGGTCCGGCTTTCTACTCGCCTCTCCACTGAGCGTTCATGGGACAGCAATGGCATTTTTCCGAAGGCCGGGCCTCACTAGCAAAATTACGGTTAGCATGAAACCTGACCTCTACAACCTTCATCGCTCGCGGCCTCAAAATATTATTATTGAACTACGAATTCGACGCGTTCTTTTAAACAAGGACTCACCCGGAATGCTGGCATATAATGAATTCCTCACTGCCACAATAAAGCACTATTCAGCAACCTGCTCTGACTCAGCATCTAGAAGTGCAGTAAACCTCAACAGTAGATCGTTTGACTGTGGGTATTTTTACATGGTTTCTCTCTCTTACTTATCACACATTTTTTGTAATCATAATGTACAACACACTTTTTAACCATCATTTGAAAACTGTACTATGAATAAATTATTGTGACTTTAATATTAATGAACGATCATTTGTTGATGCCGTTGTAGAACTTGATCCCCATCTGGGTTTTCTGAAAATGTTACCAAATAAATCTGGTACCAAGGTGTAGTTCCATGTACTACATGGAAATGCAAATTAAAACCGAACTTACTCCAGCATAATGAAGCTGTAAGGAAAACACACTTGGCATCCGTTCAGAAAGATAAAAAATGCACTGAATCATGCATAGGTACTTGTACAAAGCTCACTGAAACCACCACACAGATTGCTTGGGTAGGTGAACAGTTTAAACTAATGGAAGCTGCCGTAGCAGCAGAACAAGCAGCAGCAGAATCATCAGTAATGGCTGCAGCGTTAATCGTCAGTAATGGCAGCATTAGTGGTAAAGTAGTTGTATTAGCAGCTATAACAGTAGAACTAGCTATGTTTTTGTCACTTTACTAATAGAAAATGTATCAGTGGTACCACTTGCTTTCTCACGTTCGGCCGCTTTTGATTTTGTATCGGATGCTGCCAAACAGAACGGTGCTAAACAGAAGCTGCTTGTCAGCATTATGTATTATGAATATTGTTTAACCCGTTACCATTGACTACAGATACTTGGATGGGCAAGCCTTCCCTGCAGGGAAGAGATTGAGAGTGCTGAACAATACTAGTTGCTGGTTCATTTTTTTTACATTAGTACGATTCACAGTTCGCGTAAATGCGAGCTTTTACATGGCTCACATGTAAGCAGCAATCATTTGAAGAAATAAGATTTCTGTTTTCAACATGAATGTCATCTTAGCTAAATTCAGCAGCAGAGGAAATTAATCTAAACTAATAACTTTCCATGAACAGTAATTGCCAATGCAAAAGCATTCATTGCTTGCCCAAGATTAATACAAATGAATAAGATAATGCTCTGCAAAATTTAATTTGAAATAATCAATTTTATATTTTTTAAAGCATGAATCTCCCCTGCTCCAAAATGCATTGAACACTGCTTTATTTAGTAAGTATTAACATTAAGGTGGGAAATAAATGATGCATGACGTCCACACTAGTCTAGTCATGAGCGGTCTTTATCGTCAAAGTTTCTCTTTTATTGCAATCGTTTAAATGTTCCATAGTACCAACTCCTGACGGCAGGTCAATCGGTATTTTGAAATGATCTCCCCACACTTGGTGGGTGCCCTTGGTCAGCCAAATCAGCACCGATTCCATTACCACAAGTCTTTCCACTGCTGGTTTTTGGTAGACTAGTGCAGGCAGAGGAAGCGTGGTAAAAAAAGGGTTATAACTATGCACGTCATAAGTCTTCTTATTTTAATTTGATATTCATTTTATCCAAGATGCAGGTTGACGTATATTTGCTATCAATGAGTCTTAGGATTCCGAGCTCTCTAATTGGGGGCTTGGAGTGGCCGTCTTTGTAAAGGTACGAGGATATGCATCCAACGTTTGCCATACAAACTCCGACTTTATTATCTTCACGGACTCAGGTCTAGCAGGGAAGTTTTGAACACTACTGGGAGTGCAAGGCAGTCTCAGATACATACGCCGGTCACACGGAGGCTACGTTACTCGTAACGACTATTTTCTAGCCTATACCAGCGAGTTTCTATGAGATTTGACAGCATACGATGTATTTCTTGTGCTAGACAAATAATTCTTTTCTCGGTTTATTTTAAAGACACGCATGTAACTATATTTACTATTTATGCTGTGGATATGACTTTTTCTGGTAAGGTTTGCCGAGCTGTTTGCCATAAAAAGACTAGATGATTAAACAGCCTCTATTGCATAGCGACAAATAAGCCTTTATGGCTATTACCATCGCATGCAGCGACAATAAAGGATTGTCCACCAGAGGATTCGAACTCACGACCTCGGGGTTAAGGTCATAAAAAACAACCACCTTACTAGTGAGTTATCACGGCTCACCAAGTAATAAGTGTTACTAAGCCATGTTTCACTAACCACTGGTTGTGAATCTTATGTGCACCTTTGCATCATTGTCTTACCAGCAACCTTGAACCCTGAGTTCGTCTGCATCATTTTAAAAGTGAAACATTTTTAACGTTTAAAACTCACATTTATTGGTGGCTTTGTGAAGCACCACCACATCATAGATAACTGACAATTGTCCGGTTTGTTGAGAGTTATGGAGTTCAATTATGTATCAATACATCTATCTGAAAATCAGACCAATTTGGCTTACTCCTTCAGTTTATC
Organism: Cristatella mucedo; assembly: GCA_009760855.2. Taxonomy (NCBI): domain Eukaryota; kingdom Metazoa; phylum Bryozoa; class Phylactolaemata; family Cristatellidae; genus Cristatella; species Cristatella mucedo. The sequence continues at coordinate 681,890 of WPIO01000027.1, read as the reverse complement.
TGCTATGGGCACAGATGGTTCACCCGGTTTTGTTCATGGGTATTATGGTTAGGTGGCTAGGTCAGTGACAAAGGCGAACATCGAAAAAGACTTCTTTAACTCACTGCATGCTGGCCTACCGGCATGTGCATTCAGGCGATTGGAGCTGATGAAAAACTCTGCAGCTAGGCTAGTCTGTCGTGAGTGGCACAGTTGCCACATCACACCACTTCTCGCCAGACGGAACTTTCTCCCAGTCAAGCAACGGATCGACTTCTAGGTTTGGTCGCTCACTTTTAGGTCATTTTGTTCTTTGGCTCAATCCTATCTCTCAGCTCTACTCTCCCATCAGGCCAAGCATCGTGCCACCAGCTTTTCGGAATCCAACAGTTTACCAATAGTTCGTACAAACCTCAACAGCATTTAGTGGGTTCCTGTGATTCGTCCTTGATGTGTCTATGGGTGCTGACACTGCATGTTACCCCTAACCATGTTATTCATATTGTTTATCAAGCATGACATTGCTTGCATTTCCCCTTGCAGCAAATGTAAAGCGCCTAGACAGAAATTGAGTTCTCTGAGTAATTAAATACCAGAGTTTCTACGTTGATCGTTGATCACTCCACTGTTGCAGCTGACTAAAGTTAGAATTGTGCAGCAGTTCCAGGACTCAGCTTATAGTTTTCACGGCTGCTGCACGCGAAACTGGTCATGATTTAACAAAGGTTTTATATATTGCAAGCCACTGTTGGTGATGGGCACACATCTTCGCCATACCTTAATTGCCCCCACGGTAATTGAAATAAACTCATGTACAGCCTTAAATGCATACTTTTGCAACAAAGGCGAGAACCAAAAAAGATAACCCAGAACAAAATGATTTAATTGAAAGCTTGAAATACCCCATTTGTCTAGCTCCAGAAGAGGCTAAGCACCAATTGCCCTAATAAGAGGATGCAAGGCAAGTTTGTAAGAAATTACAGTGCTTAAACCCACAACCTCCAACTTCACATAAAAGCCCGTATAAGTGGCTTATTACTTTAATTTTCCATCTAGCAACAACCAGAAGCATACATAAATGGAAATTTGGCCGGCAGCCATTTGTCTCGTTTATCCATTCACAGGCCATACCCCATTGCATAAATCAAATGCGATCCAAGTTTCCATATCAGCCTACATTGTGACCCAGGATTTAATGGCAGATTGCTACGTTGGAAAACATATTCTAGTCGTTAATATCGGTCACAAGAAACTGGAGTAGAATGCCCTTAGCAAGGACATCCATACCAGGTAAAAGCTATGCAGAGGTCTATTATCAGTCGGTAGGTCAGAGGTTGAATGGTGACTCATACCGTCTTTCATAGGGGCTGAAACTAGTGCCTCTCTAAAATCACTCTGCTGACGCCTTGTGGTTGGTTTACCCGCATGCATTATTAATCGGAAACGAAGCTATGACAAAGGAGCTGGTTAACTTACAGATATATACATGAGCTGATGTTAATGTAGGCAGCCACGTTGCTCTAACAACTAGGAATGGTCTGAGAGTGGTCTGAGAAGTGGCCCAAGTAGCTAGGCCGATTAGCATTAACACTGTTAATACCGATTGCATTACGATTTTGACTCCCAACCTTTACCTGTAACCAGTCAATCACCTTGGCCACTTGTTAGTGAGAAACTGCGACAGGCTGATTATTGTGCTCGTGCTTGATCTGACGCCTCTAAAAACTCTATAATCGACGACTCGATGATTGTTTGGTAATACATACTACTGGCTAATAATCCATCTTACGTTTAAAGTAGTCGACACTGGTTTGCAACAACAGTTTGAAACGACCATATTTTAATTCACAGCAACCAAGTCAAAACCGCATCTGTGGAACTGTAACATCAATGGCACGAAGTTAGCCTTTTTTCTATTCCTGGTTTTTGAAGAATCATGTAAACCACTATTTTAGGTTCCATGTATTAGCTATTTGATTTCCAGTTGTTAATATATCCCTGAAAAATCCAATACCGTCTTTTGAGGCTTTCATGTCACCACTAGCAACGAGCCGTGATGGAACACTAGTTAAAGCTGTTGCTTTTCACGACCTCGGTCCCGAGGTTGTGGATTCCGATCCAGTAGTGGGCTATCCTTAATTTCTATTTGAAGCAGTGGGGATAACCGTAACGGCTATTCAGTCGGTATACAAAAGGAGCGGTTAAATCAACTAGTGTTACTCTTAACGAGCCGAACCTCAAAAACAATTGATCATATGAAAATATTTTAAATAACAAAGTGAATGCAATTGATCCTTCTTCCAAACATTACCTAAACTCAAGAATGGGAAATGTATTTATCAGGTTTAATGCCGAATATATGGCTAGAAATTATTAATTGTTTTGGCCTTATGGAGTTTTAGCAGTCACGATTAGATGTAGGAATGGCCTTTAGATTTGTTAAAGGCTGGTTAAAGTGAGAAAAGCAAGCTGTAAACCAGTCTGAGATCAAAAAATTAATTCGGCTGTATATTATTATTTAATGGTTTTGCTGGTCTGAACCATCAGAAGCCTTAGCATGCAGAAGCACCAACAAAATAACCATACATCTTACCATAAGTACTTCACTTAAGCCATTATGTACAAGTATGGGTTAAAAAAGTTAGCTTCCGTTTATTGTCAAAGTAGTGGCTGAATCAAGGTCAGTTCCAGTGTGCAAGCCAGTGTATAGCAGTTTGCCGTTTAAACCCAATGAGACCATTTGCCTCTGTAGCTAAACTTCTAGATCTACTCTCTAAAGCCGTTATCCCTTTGAATAAAATTCGTGAATATGCTATCCGAGTTTATTAACTTTGGTATTCAAGTCTTTAAATCAGAGCCGCGAACACGTAGAAAGCTTTTACACAGGTCAAGCTTTCGATCTGCTGTCTGTGCTTCGCAGCTTTGGCTTGATATAGAAGCCTCTGCATTAGCTCACTGATAATAGGAGCATCTGCTGAGAAGCCCCTAAAACTGCCCTCTAACCGTTTCAAAACCTTTACAGAAACCCCTAGATCTCATCTCAGAACTTCGGTAGCCCCTGCATTTCTTCGGTCCATGCCCATTTTAAACACCCAACGAAGGGTCTTGGATGTGCCATTTTGAAACTTTCACCACATCGGAGCACACCACGTTGGATTTTGGGATTTATATTTGAGTCACTCACATGCTTTTTTGGTTTTCGTTTTGGAATTTTAGTACAGCCAATCTGAGTGGTCTCGTAAGGCAATTAAATGCATAAGGGTTTGATGCTGTGGATTCTTATAAAAAGATACTGCCACAAAACTTAGTTTGTGAACCTTGAATTTCTTTGGTATTCCTTTATTCTTCCGATTCATGAATAGGATTGCATGCAATCTGAATGCCCTAATTAAGTTGTCTCTATAAATACGTTTAATAGTCTTGCCCCTTTTTGCAGAAAATGCATATCTCATTTCCCCGGTTTTCAAATACTAGCTATATAATTATAAATTAATCAACAATAACAAATAAACTAGCCAATTATCCCTGTGCGGATGCCACTGCCACGTTCATGTAGAGAATCGAAGTAGGCTAGGCAATGGCATGCATCACGTTCTGTACATATTCATCCTTATAAATTTATAAAATAAATTATAAATTATTATTACAAATTTATAAATTTATAAACACACTACGAGGACTCAATTTCTATCCAAGCTCGTCAAACTTTCTTCAAGAAAATTTATTAACGAAGGCTACCAACAGGCTTCTTATCGGGTCAGCAAAAGAACAAGTATCATGGCTTGTGCAGCATATTAAAGTGGACGTATAGGAACGCATGGCCAGCTGTTAGTAACTTTAAATTTACTGTGCTTATGTATGAATCCAAAGCCCAGCTAAATCATCAAGTGGCAGATTTGCTAAGGCCAATAACAAACTTTAATAGAGCTGATGCATCATAAGCTAAAGCTGTCCTGTTATTGGTCTCAAGTTATCAAACACTGTTTTGTCTTTGACCTTGCCGAATCAAGCTAAAGTCGCAAGGGACCAACCTCCATGTCAATTAGTTTAATTCTATAGTGCTTGGGTTTGATATTCAAGGTGCTAAATAATACCTCTAAGAGCTCCCGACGCCCTTCACCTTTTTCGGTAGACATATTAGGTTCTGGCAAAACGTGCTTTTACCTGCTAGCATTTTAGAAACCCCTTCAAATAGGTTGGTGGCAATGGTTCAACAAGGGTGCCCACCATATTTGATTACGTGGTACTACTGCATTTCTAGCTCGACAGCTTGTCGGAAATGCTATGTATGCAGCGAGCGAGAGATCATGTAATGTAATGTATCTCTGTCCATAACTCCACAAAGCCGTAAGGACTATGTGGGTGTAATACAGGAGAGTTTTTTTACACCCTATTCATAGCCTAAGCGACTTTCGGTACGCATTTGGTAGCCAACAGACTTCGTCTCACGCAACAAAGAGAAAGTGGTAAGCATAGCAGAGTCAGGAGAGCAGTTGAGGTAGTGAGTAGCATGCAAGTAGCAGCTCGGGACCACTGAAAACGATGAGCCACAGTCGGCAGTTGGAGAATAGTGGTCATTGCATAAGAATTGTGGAAGCGAGCTCTACAGTCTATGACCTGCAGAGCTACAGCTTCTGTCGCCAAAGGTCTTTAAGCAGAGAAATGGAACAGCTAATTGATTGTCCACACAGGACCTGGGGAGTGAACAGGCTGAAACTGGTGCAGTGGTTCAGCTAGGTACGAAGGAGCCAAGCCATGGCTGGCCTTGTGGGTCAATGTAAGAACTTTGCTCTATATCCGTTGCTCCACCGGCAGCCATCCTAGCTCTTTTAGCAAAGGAGACACATGCTCAAACCTCAGGGACTTGAAGACGGGCCTTGCAGCCCTATTCATAGTCGGTTGCATTGGCCTAGTTGCTTTCTTTGGTAGCCCAGCCAAAAGAGAATTACTATAATCAAGCTGAGACAGAACTAATGAGCTAGTTAAGTTTTTTGCAAGCCACTGTGGCAGACAGCTCCTAATCTTGGATAGGGATTGAACGCGATGGTCAGCTGTAGAAGTAGGCCTCTGAGTGATGCTTTTAAAATTTAGGCAGCTGTCAAAAACGACTCTTAAATTACGAGCACGTGGTGATGGTGGCACAACAGCATCACCTATGAGAAGAGCAGTGAGATGCTAATGAGTGCTTAGACCAATTACAAACTTAGCTCGTGTTCGTCTTAATTGAGAATGGGATTCTGTACATTTCTCAACGTCCTATAAGGTGGAGAATGGCTTCAGATGCACCTAGTTAAAAGATATGGCAATTTAAGCTAGCGGAATTTGCCTCATAACATTCTCATTACATCTACAGCTCCAGCAACAGTCCCTGTCAAGGATGAACATGCCTGCTTAATATCAGCCCCAAGCCACTCGAGACCCTGTGGGGCTCTGAGGTAGGTCACGGACTCATTTTGTGATAGCTCGGGATGTGTCGGCCGTGCGAGAGCTGGAAGCAGGCACGGAATTATTGCCTCATTGGGAGACCAAGCAGCACTTTTCCTGCCTAAACAGCTAGCCCAGCGGCAGGACGGCCCCATCTGCAGCCCACACCAGAGCATGCAGGCCGGTGAATGTGCCAGATTATAAACCAAGATCATCTGCCAGGACGAACAGAGAGAGAGAGAGAGAGAGTGGCTTGCCACAGGTAGGCTTCCTTTACTACAAGCTTAACAGCTGCACCTGTTTCAGACTCCTTGTGCCCTCAAGTCATGTATGGACAATACAATAGCTGTTTTCCATTCATCCCCTTGCAGACAGTTTGCTATGGGAGATTTAGCTCCACAGGTCCTAGACTGTGAAACTAGCTTCCACTATTCTTATGCAACGACAAATGCTCTCCTGCAGCCGGCTGTGGCACATCGTTTCCAGCAGTCCCGAGCTGCTACTTCCATGCTATTTACTACTATTATACGCACTGCCAAGGCTTAGGGCCACTTTGTCCTTATACTGTGGTGACATCAAGCTGGTGTCCTCGGCCACTCGAGTTGGGAGCACTCATTGTAGGAGAGCATCAAGACGATCTGGCCCAGCATCAGATTTGGCATCCCGGTGGAAGAGGCAGGTCGCCAGGTCACAGGAAAACTCGGTCGGCACTTTGAGTGACTGTTACGAGTGACTGCTACTATAATACAATTATCTGAGCCTCCCCTTATTGATTCAGCATTATTTCAATGTATCTTGAGGATCATAGTTACTGAAAGTGTCAGAGCTTCTTACTTGGTATTTTATATTAAAGCTTGGCATATTAAATATTTTTAAAGTCGTTGAGGCAGCTAAACATGGTCGGGTGATGAAGTTGAAGTTTCTTAACGGACTCTGCTTGATCTCTTGGTAGCATTTAATGTTATCGATCACCAAATCCTTGTCTGACACAATTTCGCCGTAGCCATACCAGCACTTCATTGTTATGTTTTCAAGTCTGTATATCGTGAAAGATGTCTAGTGAAAGATGAGTGGGGCTTTTAACTGGTAATACACTGCATACATGCAGCATTTCAAGTTTGTGGCACACATAGATATGTTCTCAGTGTACTTCTTTCAACAACTTATACTCACAATCCCACCACTGTAATAGCAAGCAAAATCAAGGCCCATATTTTTACATCAGCGAAACATTGTTTTACTTTAATATTAATTGCTCTCTCTATGTCTGTCTCCGTCTGTCTCTGTCTGTCTCCGTCTGTCTCCGCCTGTCTCCGTCTGTCTCCGCCTGTCTCCGTCTGTCTCCGTCTGTCTCCGTCTGTCTTCGTCTGTCTCCGTCTGTCTCCGTCTGTCTCCGTCTGTCTCCGTCTGTCTCCGTCTGTCTCCGTCTGTCTCCGTCTGTCTCCGTCTGTCTCCGTCTGTCTCCGTCTGTCCGAACTGTCTCTGTCTGTCTGTCTGTGTCTCTGTTTCTGTCTTGGTTTTTGTCACTGTCTCCGTCTCTGTCTCCGTCTTTGCCTCAGTCTCTGTCTATGTCTCTGTCTGCCTGTGTATCTGTCTCTATCTCTGTATATGTCTCTGTCTCTGTCTCCGTTTCTGTCTGTCTGTCTCTCTCTGTTTCTGCCTGTGTCTCTGCCTCTGTCTTTGTCTTTGTTTCCGCCGGTATCTCTGTCTCCGTCTCGGTCTCTGTTTCTGCCCGTGTCTCTGTCTCTGTCTCTAACTCTGTCTCTGTCTCTGTCTGTCTCTGTCTCTGTTTCTGAGTGTGTCTCTGTCTCTGCTTCAGTCTCTGAATCTGTCTCTATTTTTGCCTCCGTCCCTGTCTCTGTTTCTACCTGTGTCTCATTCTTCGTCTCTGTCTCTTTCTCTGTTTCTGCCTGTGTCTCTGTCTCTGTCCCGGTCTCTGTCTCTGATTCTGTCTCTGTCTCTGATTCTGTCTCTGTCTCTGTCTCTGTCTTTGTCTTTGTCTCTGTCTCTGTCTCGGTCTCTGTCTCTGTCATTGTCTCTCTGTCTTTAACTCTGTTTCTGTCTGTGTCATTGTCTCTGTTTCTGTCTGTCTCTGTCTCTTCCTCACTGTTGCTGTCTGTCTTTTTCTGTCTGTCGCTGTCTCTGGCTCTCTCTCTCTCTCTCTCTCTCTCTCTCTCTCTCTCTCTCTCTCTCTCTCTCTCTCTCTCTCTCTCTCTCTATGCCCTTATCATCATTATCATGAGCTCTCTTTAATCCAAAGCAGCTTGTACAAATGACGTATTCACTAGGATGGCATTTGACCTTCTCACATTAAAGCACGATCGAACCTAACTAATAATTATAGATTCGCAAGTTGTAACTCGGAAAGTAGTAAAGCCTGGCCTGGCCAATGTGGTATCCTAGCTAATCTCCGGTAGTATTCTCGAGCAGTGAGTGTCCTGTTTCGAAGTTTCCTCTTGCTAGATAACATCATCTGCTTTACAGTAAAGTCTTTCAACTTTCAGCTATGTCGCATTGCCAAGATTTGTTCATGCCTAAACAGTGATATCACAGGTAACCGAAACAATTGAATTTCGACATTACAATCATGGTAAGTTGCTACTCTTGTGTCCATTGGTATGAGCCCAAGTGCACTAGCCGGTGACCTAAAGATTCTGCATCAAAACTTGTTTCCATGACGCCCTTAATACCCTATATACTCACTGACCTGGCCCTGGCTCCTCATTAAGTATGATAGTGAATTAAAGGCTCTGTTGAGTGGTTATAGGGCATCTCATTTTCTTACCAAAGCTTACTTATTAGAAATAATTCTTGCTCATATCGTAGGATTAATTCACCCGAATCTAATAAAAGTAGTCGACTATATTGACCCGATGGAAAATTTACATACCCCGGCGCTTGAGTACTCCCAGCAAGATTATTGTTACCCAACGGTTAGCGTCATTCAAGGTATCCCTAATGTGAACGAATCACACCTAGACAGGCAAGCTGAAGCAAGAATGGAGACACCAACAGTGACCGTTTAGTACGGGCCATGGTTAGTAAAGTATACTGAATCGTGCACATGCGAAGCTCACTGTGACAAAACATAGGCGATTACAATTCGTTAAAGCTACATGTTGCCAGAGCTGATGCTGCTTAGCATTGGGCAAATGATGAAAGGCCGTTGCTGATACTGGTAGCTAGCACACGGTCGTTTGGTTCACGCAGGCACAGAAACGCCAGCCGATGACCAACCCGAAAAGTTTACTCTACGATGCACGGAGCAGAGGGGAGCCCAACTCTCTTCTCCCCTATCTTCTACTTGAGTCCCACTCCTTGACAGCAGCTGTGCAACGGCCGACACCGACAATTAATTAGAGGTATACCACAGCTGTTCGCAGGCCGACCCTGATGGTGAACCCAACATTTGCAGACCAGCGTGTTAGAATGAAGAACATTAGCAGACTGTGTTGAAGTCACATCTGAGGCCGACCACAGCTGTGCACCGCCTGTCCAGATATCACTCCTAACAGTGGTTCACCGCCGGGTCAGCAGAGAAACTATACCCTCGTGTGTCGAAGGTGGTGCTGTAGCCAAGAAGCACTAGGATATCATCTAACTGCACAAATAGATGTGTGAGTTCCAGACATTTGTAGTTCATAGTTGCAGATGGATTGATCTTTAAACGACTTAAATTCAGTTTGAGCGACATTGAGATGACTTTATGTAGTAGATCCGGTGATGTGAGAGCATAATGGAGAAGTAAATAGAATAAATGAGAGAGTTATGGGACTAATAGAATTTTTAGTTGGATTACTAAGTATGTGAATTAGTGAGACCAACCCCAAATCTGAAAAAAAACAAATTGAAATACGGCAAGTAGTTTATAAACCATCGCAGATAGCCAAGCTGAAGTTTGGTGGTCGCGATGGCCTTCATAGTCCTGTATACTGTGTACGTGCACAACCGGGTCCACTGTTCTTTTCGCAATGACTTCAACCGGAGAAATAGGCTGTCCCGCTGCAGTATTACCAGCATGAACCTAGAGGAACAGCAGAAAAAGTGGCAACCTTCTCAACTAACGCCATTGACAACAGAACAGACGACATGCCGAGTGTTAACCCCCTTTGCGTGATTTAAAGCTTGTGCATGCTCTCCAGCATACAGAGATTTGCAAAATCCTAAAAGAATGTCACACAAGATCCTACTCATTCAGCTTGCTGCTAATAAACTCAAATCCTGTGGAATTAACTCATGTAGCAAGTGTGCTCCCAAAGTTTGAAACTTGCTACTGGTTAACAAAATACAAAACTCTAACTGATCCAATTAAAAGACTAGATATACACGTACCTATTTCTTACAGCGTTTTCTGTAATCATGTGATTTTCCCTAGTCTAGTAAGTGCAGACGTTAAGGCGTCCATCTTCCTTTTTTTCTGGCAAACTAGCATACTGCCTAACCAGCACGCTTATACGAAAAGGCATTTATTTTAACTAAGGTATTATGCAATAGTCGCCATTACTTTACCCGATAATCAGATAAGTGGCAGCATCTGCGGTAACTTTACTAGCAGCAGCTGCAGCCTCAGGCAGGCTGCTGCTGTAGCTTCGGCAGCAATAGCTGTAATAATGTTAGTGGTACTAATATTACTCCACGAATTTTTCATGGTTCTATTTAAGAAAGTAGTAGTAGTTACTTTGTCAATGCAGCCCACTGGCTCTTTCAACTAATGCACAGCTGCAGCTTTGCAATAAGACACGAGCTGCCGGTCCTTGACAAAGTCGAAGGAATTAATGGCCCCACAGCCTTTCCAGCAACACATATGGCTAAGCCACAAAGGCCGGGGTGAGATGAGCCTTTGATATAAGAAGCTGGCCTTTGTTTTAGCTGTGCCGTGAACAGGTGCAGAGTAGACATTCTACTAAAACGATGTATATTTCCGACAAGATCATTACCATAGTTGATCGAGTAACTGTGTCCAGAACTGTAAGTTTTTCTCCCTTCCCTAGTAAAAATGGGCAGGTGTTTTTTATTTGCAGATAGTGCTAAACGCTTATGCTACTGCATAGAAAGGAAGAAATATGACCATACATATCTCTTCCTGCTGAAATGGCTAGTAGGCATTATGTCATTCCATACCATGCGAAAAGTTAATGTTTAACTAAGCAGCTGGAGGAGAAAAATCTGCTACAAAAGTCCTTGCTCTCGACAAATCATACATCTTGGAACGGCAAACAAACAATTTCGTTTTTCCTTGCCCTAATTGTGCACAAGCATAGGTAGTTTTGGCCGAGCATTATTGGTATTTCAAATTAACTAGCCGATATTACTTTTATTTTGCTGCTACATTAAAAAAAACTCTGCTAGCTTAAGAACACTGCAGCATTACGCAGAAACCCCAGTGTACAACTCCACAAAGCAACAAAAACTATGCAGGTGTATTGCCTAAGAGCTTGGTAAAGAGCTCACTCAAAGTTTGTGCGTATTTCGCTATGGATTCGCAAGCCAATATGAAAATAATAATGATAATACATTGATCCATCAGAAAACTCAATCTCTTTCTAGGCACTTTACGTTTTCTGAAAAGCAAACCCGGTCAAATGGTTAGTGGTAGCATGCTCAGTAAACAAGATTAGCATGGTTGGAGTGACATGCACAGGGTCAGCATGAAAGCATGGTTAGTAGCAGCATGCAACAGTGGCAGCATGCACAAGCACATACAGGTGGAATCACATGGACCCACAACAAGCTGCCATAAATACACATGGTGCGCATTTAGCTTTTTTTCTAAATGTCGACTGGTCAGGAGGTGTCGTTAGGCAGGTCTTGAGTGAGCTCCAGGCTTTGGAAACATAAGAACAATAGGCACTTTTCCCAAAGAATTTGGGGTTTGTTGGAGGTATAGTTAAACAGTTAGATTCCGAAAAACAGGTCGAACTATGCTTCGCCTGGTTGGCGACTGGAACGGATAGGTAGGATGGAGCTTAACATTAAAGGACCTGAAAGTGAGTGACAAAATCTGTCGTGCATGTAAGCACCCTTGCTGTACATGCCTTTTGGTGCTAGATAGCCACCATTCAATCTCCAAAATTGATGGACCAAAACAGTAAGATGAGGTAGGTTTTTATCACTTAAAATATGATTGGATGCATTTTCAACCTTAGACAAGATTCCACACTACCAATTCAAAGTCATTTCTAAAAGTATCTCTCCCTTCAGGCAAAGGTTTTCTGCAATATTTATTTTTGAGTTCTCCTCAATGAATAGCACTAATTTTAATGGTAGTCATTGATATCGCAAGCAATGTGGTGTGCTTCTTCTGAGCCAGTCTATTCATGAGAGGTCTTAATTATCAGCAGTATCCTTTTTCGAACCACCACTTTAAATTACGACAGCACCATCAATTAAGGCCTATATGACCAGAACTTGGATTCTGGGGATTGTGTAGCTCTGTATGCGACAGTTCCTCTGTGTAAACCAAGGACCAATTCCTTGGCGGGTTTTGGCAACGTTAACGAGCACGGACATGTCGGCAAAGTGTTCTCCCACACATTTGTTAGCAAGACATCACTCATTCTCATTCTGACATCCAAGTTGTTCCAGCTGCACAATTTCGGCGTCTTACCACAGGCGAATTTGTAGGCTACTGAGCTATCTATTTACTAGACCATTAGTAGCTGGCTTGCTAGAGTACAGTACAATTATTGCAGTCTTCGCCTGGCTGAGGTGGTTTATGCCCTCCAAAAAGACCAACCAGTATCGAAAAACGTATGATCACAGCTAAAAGAGTTGTGACATTCTCAGCCTCACAGTTGGGCTGCTTGGAGGTTGCGTGAAACACAAATACTCTTTGCTTTCTTGCAAAGCTGAACTTCAACAAGTTTTGGTAGCAGACATTCGAAGGTGTAGGGTAAGTGCTTGAAACTGCAAATTTTTCTATGGATTGTTAATATGCATGACTTTATTAAACGATGCTTGTGTGTGTCTTATTTTTGCACTTAACCCAGCTGAGTACCATTTAGTGAGTATTGCCCACTGGTGGCTCTACTGTGCTGCTGCACACGAGTCGTTTCTACGCTGTTGAATATTGGCCTAGACGATACCTTGCCCAAAGACGATACCTTGCCCTTTCTTGTTCCATGGTCAGTCCTTCAGCTGCAATGAGTGGAAAAGTACCTGAACTTAAACTAATTTTCTATACTTGTAATTCATGCTGCTCCTTTTGCAGCAAATTTAAAGTGCCGAGCAAGAGATTAATTTCTCTGGGGATGCTTTACAAAGTTATTTTTAAGAATAGAAAAAGACTGCTAATTGTCGTCGCTGGCTGCTAGCTAACAATCACACTGTGCCAGTTTTGAGTGTCTGCCAGCTATACGCTGGTGAATTTTGAAAGTCGTGACAACATCGTACTTAAATCTTCAAAGATAGCAGCATCTACCCACTCGTTGAAGACTTTGCTCTGTCTACGGTGCAAGAAGTTAGTGCATGACTGTGTGTGCTTAAATCTTGCTCAATATGACTAACCAAACTATAATATTGTTTCCAGCACTTGTAAAGTACCTTAAAACCAGATTTAGAACAATTTATATATATATATATATATATCCCTTATTATTAGCAATAAGCAAGTATTATTTGCATTCAAGCCCATGGCGACTGTGGCTAGTAGTAGGTGTGCTTAGCAAACTTGCACAAGTAAGCAGAAAGATAGGTGCTTAAAGAATTGATGGATCAGCTCAGCAAGATGGAAAGTCGGCTTGCACGTTGGACAATGTTCCCGAACATTATATGCATATAAGCCAAATGTAAACTGGTGCAGCCTCGACTAACAGGGTTTAGGCCTCTACTAAGCCAGGAGCTTCCCGGATATCTGTACTACCATTTAAAGGCTGCTTGAGTTTTTGACTTACATGTTCTTCTGGAGGCTCGAATCACCGACATCGGACTAGCTAGTCTGTGGCTATGCAGTTGGCGGCTCCCTGTCAGAGAACTGGGTGGAAGAAGGATAGATTCGTAGATGACGGTTTCTTTTAGAGGGTACTTGAGGTACACGAGTGGTTTCGTCAGAGCCAATAGGTATATTACGACGACGATGACGTCGTTGGCCATATGAAATTCGTAGTCAGAAATTAGGCCTGTGGCTCAACCCTTGAATGGCAGGCATTGGATGCGATTGCGTTTGCGTTTGTACCAGCATTCGTTTGGTCTTCGTTGGTGCTGCCTCGAGGTGCCAGAAAAGCTGGAGGATAGGTAATCTGATGGTTGTGAGTTTAGCTAACCGAACTTGCTCTAAAAAGCCGGCCCTGCTACTTATCAGGCAGCAAAATATTCCACAGCTGAGGTTCGGCATTTATTAGCACAATTCTTACACTAACTGAAAAGTCCAGCAGTGGCTTGGCTCCATTATACCAAGCTGAAATGCTGCTGCTCTAGTTATCTAATCCTACCTCCCTCGTGTCCACTGGCCTCTATAAATCACAGTTTTCATTATTTCGCTTGTGTAACGTTAGCTACTCCGGCTTCATGTTCGCTTCAATTCCCAAATTATAAGACTCTCGCTCGATATTTTCTACCTAGCAACATCCTCTCTCCTGCTGCCGACTGTAAGTCATACTTCAAGCCATCCTACATTCAGCCTACTCAAATATTAAACCCATATAAAGAATATTTCAAGCTGACTAGCAAGTTCAAGTCTGATTTTAGCATGAATTACTTAGAGTCGGCATTGCTTTAGATGTATAACGACCTACTTAGAAAGGCCGACTTAGGTGCAGCCTCTCTACTTGTTTTGCTATGCCTTTTGGCCACTTTTGATACTATCGATTCCCGAGTCCTTCTTAAGCTCCTCACCTGGGCGTCACTGACACTGAAAAATCAGTGCATTGCAATCGTTCAATTTCTATCTCAGTGGGATACTAGAGAGTATTGATGTGAATGAACAAAGATCATCTGAGGAACCTCTGAAACAGGGGGTACCTCAGTGCTTGGTGTCGTTCTTAACTCAGTGTACTCTTCCTCAAGCCGATGCGATTGCCAGGTACACTCTAGGCTTACACGTGTACGCAAATGACACTCAGTTGTACCTTTGCTGTGATGCCTACTAGCCGTGCAGCATACTGGCTTTGCAGCTCAGTCTCTGGCTTGAGCTACTGACACTGCTGCCCCGAGATCTATCAGTGATCTTCCTGTTATTCTCTTTCATCTCAACTCATAAACTCGTGCATAGCTGCTACTCCCTAGAACCCATCTCTCGGTGTACATTCTTAAGTTTATTCATTTTGCTCATCAGCTCCCAGCACTAGGCTGATGGAATTCCGGTGCCTGACTATCAGCCAGGCATTTAGTTAATGTATGCTGATAGATGGCCAATGGCATTCTTGTGACTGGCTACCAGCCTAGTGCTTTTTGCAGCATGATCAGTCGGTCTACATCATGACTACATCTGCCCAAAGCCTCATTCTAACCTGTGTACATCACCCTGTCAGATTAGCACATCGGCTAGTGGTTAACTAATGCCTCCTTCCCCGGGTTCTGCTTGGCTAGACCCTTGTCAACTGTCCCTAGTTAAATCCTCTAAGGCAAGGGCTGGTATCTAGGCCGATCTAAGGGCCGACCCTGCGAATTAACAAGCACATGATCTGTTTTGCTGTCACACTCGTGCAGCCATAGCTAAGACCTTTACCATTTTTCTTCGACATGAAAGATGGACACCGACATTCTTTAGTATGACCTAATGTATGATCAAGAATCTGCAGCAAAGTGCTTAAATTTTAGAACCAGTTCACGGGTAACAATTCAGAAGCAGTCAATCTGCTTTTCCCACAAGCAGAACGTTGCGATTTACAGTCCAACCCAATTCTAGCCAGGTGATAATCTTACCTGTAAATATCGGTATGGCCATTACAAGCCAATGATTCTACGTGACTGGGCTTGAATGAGTAATATAACTATAATAGTAATTATAATTATAAGAAGAGGTTTGTATAGCCCTCTCCAATAGCGTAAACTCTTTCTAGGTTCTTTACATTTGCTTTAAAAGGAGCACGGTATAATGGTTAACAGCACCATGTTCGATACCATCAAGTATAAGATCAGTTAGGGGTGACAAGCTTACGGTCAGCATACATATTTGGTTAGTGAGAGCATACACTGTGTCGGCACATGTAATCATATAGATCTGCTTAATGCTGTGATACATAGATAGGTTTATATCTTCTTTTTAAGTGTCGTCAAGTAGACGGAAGTCGTGTCACGAGTCGAAAGTGAATTCCAGGCTTTGAAACAATACCAACTAAAGGCACAGCCTCCAAAAGATTTGAGGTTCGTACGAGTTGTTGGTAAACAATATGATTAGGGAGAGCTGGTGATCGATTGTCACAAATGCATGGACCAACTTTGTTGATTTATTCGTGTCTAAGTAAGCCTGAATTGAAACAGTGTATTGCATCTAAAAGCATAGAACATGACTGTGGAGCTTACATGGCCGTCTAATAAAAGGTCAAATTGCAACAGGAAACCTACATTTCCTGCAGCCTCGACACGAAGATCCGATTTTGAGCATTAGTTTGTCCTATTTCTGAGAATCCACTTGGTGTGCCCATAACTAGTAAGTTGGTTTTATTGTCGTTGAATTTAGGATCGTACATTGCAGCTTCCGTTAGACACACACACACACAAACACTCACACAGGCGCACACACACACACATATATATATATATATGTGTGTGAGCGTGCGTGTGTGTGTGTTTGTGTGTTCGGTTTAAAATCTGATTCGAGATGAGATCGAAGAAGTCGGAATTAAAAGAGAACTTGGCACGTGGGGAGTGATAGACTACTGCCAACTTATTGTCTGGTGAACTAACAATAATTTATTCGAAAGTCTGATTCCACTGGACTACAAACCATGTTAAATTAAAGGAAGAGCATAGGACTGCAATCTGCAACCGGTTTTGAGCGATCCAGGTTTATGGAAGAAGTAGAATCATGTTAGAGGTCTGTTGATAATTGTTACACAGTTAACAGATAAACTTACGTGAGTTGCTTTAAGCAGATCACCTAGCTGCTAATGCTCTTCGGATGATTTTGAAATGTAGCTCATGAATAAGCTAAACTAATTATTCCAAAATATATGAACCTAGGCGAAGTTGCTATTTAGTTTTTTAGCAATCTTTTGAGAAAGTGATTTGGTAAATCCTGTATTTTTAAAAACCTATAGCACGCAGGAAAGGTTCTTTATTGTCTGTACACTAAGCAGGATTTATGTTAAGATTGGGTAGCTAGCTGGATAGCTTAAGCCCCCCCACCATTCCCCTGGAATAGCATATTCCCTGTCAATGCGTTTACGATATTTAGCTCACTGTTTTTTCCTTCCTGCAATAACCATGCCCTCCTCGTGAGGACTGCAGCCAAAACTGTATATGGGGCTGTATACTGTGGTTCCATGCTTCCTTTGAGGTCCTTGGGCTTAGTGGCTGGCCTGGAAGTAATTAGCATGTATGTGTTTTTGTGTTAGCCATCAATTGTTTTGGTAAGCCTGCAAAGAAACAATGGTTTTATCTAACAGCTCATGTATAATTGCCATTATAATAGTCAGGGCATCCCAGATAAGCCCTTATACTAAAGTTCCCTGTATTAATAGCATTGTATAGCTATGGAAATGCCGAAGTTATACTTTGCCTGCTCATTGCTTGTATTGATAAGAAACATTGCAAAATCGCTCATTTATAAGGTTGCTTGACGCCGGTTTTCTCAGCATAATACAATAGGAAAGCTGATGCATGCCACTGTTTGTCCAGCGCCTCCTCGTAATTCCACTTTGACGGTGCCATTAGTCTGCAACGAAAGAAATTTGCTGCACATTATTATTTTGCAAAAATGTCGATACGATGTGAGGTCATGAATACCCTCCTACAGTATGTAGCTCTATTTGTCACATAAAGGGTTGCTCACACCTTCAACTAACTACTTATCAACTGTTTCTTTGCATTGCATACATTTTTTATTGGACGTCGGATTCTAATGTGAATGGTGAAACTTCGACATTCTTGACATCGATCGATCCTGTCCCTGAGAGACTATGTGCTTTGCCTCTGCTGTTCAATGCTCTATACGACCTGTCATTATTGGTAGATAGCTACAAAATGCCACTAGCTGACTTGCCACACGAGTTTGCACTGCTGACTAAGCAGACTCTGTACATTTGTTCAGGCAGCCTAAGGCTTACCACAGACATTAAACTGGCAAGGTTTACTAAACACAAGCTTTAAAAGCATACACAAGATCAGGACTGACTGTTTCTCGACTGCCATAAAAGAACTACCTTAAATTGTACCAATCGATCGTACCATCAGGCCCAATCTAGCTTTTATAAAAAAATTGCTCAATCACAGATGATTGCCCAATCGAAAAAATGCTGATGTCGATGATCAACCATCTCCTTGAGAGCTTTCAGATTTGCTCCATATATAGAAATCCATGTGATGAACTAGCTGATCGCTTCTTTAGCTTTTTTGTCAACAAAATGGACAAGATCAGAGCGTTCATCTCTAAAATTTCGGCATTCCCCCTAGAATAATGTCCATCAATTCCATGCAGCACCTCAACGTCTACATTCAAGCAGGTCGGTAGTGACCTCATTATGAAGTTTATATCCCAATAAAAGAAGACAAATAGTCATCTGGACAGTATTCCCACTGTCTTGCTTCTATGATTTATTGATCTTCTGTTGCTATGCATAATTAACACGAGTAATATGTCATTAGCCATGGGTCATGTCCCAGCTCCTCTCAAAAAACTGTAGTCAGGCCACTACTAAAGAAAGTGACACTCGACCAAGAGAACTTGATCGACACCACCCAGTCTCCCTTTTACCATTCCTATCAAGACATTGGAACGAGTCATGGCAGGCCAGCTGAATACATAAATTGGAACTTCAAACCTTGCTAGTAAGTTTTAGTCTGGCTTTAGAGCCAATCTCTCACACAGTCAGCATTGCTTCAGGTGTATAGCAACCTTCATATAAATGCCCACATATATAGAGTGTCTCTGCTTGTTTTGCTCGATCTTTCATCAGCTTCTGACACTATAGATCATCAAATCCTTCTTGAGCGCCTCTCATCTCGCCTGGGCATCACTGGCACTACTCTGCAGTGGTTCAGGTCTTATTTCAGTGGGGGACTCCAGAGAATTGATGTGAATGAACAAAGATCATACCAGGTACCTCGGAAACATGGGGTACCTCAGGTTAGGTCCGGTTCTTTTCACGGTCAATGCGCTCTCTGTCTGTCTCTCTGTCTCTCTGTCTCTCTGTCTCTCTGTCTCTCTGTCTCTCTGTCTCTCTGTCTCTCTGTCTCTCTGTCTCTCTGTCTCTCTGTCTCTCTCTGTCTCTCTGTCTCTCTCTCTCTCTCTCTGTCTCTCTGTCTCTCTCTGTCTCTCTGTCTCTCTGTCTCTCTGTCTCTCTGTCTCTCTGTCTCTCTGTCTCTCTGTCTCTCTGTCTCTCTGTCTCTCTGTCTCTCTGTCTCTATGTCTCTCTGTCTCTCTGTCTCTGTTTCTGTCTCTGTCTGTCTGCATGTCTGTCTGTCTGTCTGTCTGTCTGTCTGTCTGTCTGTCTGTCTCTCTCTCTCTCTCTGTCTCTCTCACTCTTGCCGATGTATTGCCAAGCTCAATCTAGGCTATTACTTCTATATCATGCTCAGTTGTACCTTTGCTTTGATTCCTTCCAGCCCTCGAGCACATCGAATTCTCTCAACTCCCTTACTGCATGTATTGATAACATCTGAACACGGATCGCAGCAAATTTTCTTAAATCGAGTGATGAATAAACAAACTTAATATTAATGGGCAAACGAAGTATGATTCAGAAATCAGAAAGACTAACACTGAAAATAGGCTCTGCCAGAATCTCTGCTGTTCAATATGCACGAAATCTAGGGATCATGTTCCTAAAGGACCTTTCTTTAAACGATCACATCAGCTCAGCAATAAAATCTGCCAACTTTCAGCTACATAAAATTGCTAAAAATAGGCTAACATAGGCAGGGACGCCACATCTAACTTGGCCCATGCATTTGTGACATCCTTTTGGATTTATATAACTAATTGCTTGCTTATCTTGCAACTCACTGCTTACTGGCCTACCAGCAGGTGCGATCAGGCGATTGCAGCTGGTGCAAAACTCTGCAGCTAGGCTTGTCTGTCGTGAGCGCCGCAGTTGCCACGTTACACCACTTCTCCCCGACCTGCACTGGCTACCAGTCAAGCAACAAATTGACTTCAAGGTTTTGTCGCTCACTTTTAGTTCCCTTCATTCTATGGCTCCAGTCGATCTCTCAGATACACTCCCCCATCGGGCCAAGCATCGTACCAACCGCTTTTCGGAATCCAACAGTCTACAAATACCTCGTACAAACCTTAAATCCTTTGGAGACCGTGCAATTTAGTTTGTATGCTCCCTAAGCCTGGAACTCCCTCCCGACCTGCGTCAGAACATCCCCTGACCTGACCACATTTAAAAGGAACTTAAACACACCTATTTAGGACAGCATTTAGTGGGTCCCTGTGGTTCGTTTTCGTCCTTGATGTGCTAATGCAGACACTGTGCATGCTGCCACTAACCACATTTGCATGCTGACCCTGTGCATGTCACCACTAACCATAATATTCATTTCACTTTGTTTTTCAAGCACGATTTTACTTACCATTGAATTGCATTTCACTTTGCTTTTCAAGCACGATTTTACTTACCATTGAATTGCATTTCACTTTGTGCAGCAAATGTAAAGCGCCTAGAAAGACATTAAGTTCTCCGAGGGCGCTTTATGAAGTGCATTATTATTACTGTATTATTATGACTGTGCACTTAGGTGCTCACAGTTCATGCAAAACTCTGCAGCTATACTAGTCTGTGGTGAGCCTCCGGCTGAAACATCACACCACTTCTTTATGACCATCTGTGGCTCCTGGTCAAGCTAAGCCTTGACCTCTAGGTTTTGTCACTCTCTTTATGTTTCGGCTCTAGCCTACCTGTCTGATCTACTATCCCACCAGACTAATAAAATACTAGTTGAGTTAACAGCCTTTGTGTACAGCGACAATAGAGCCTTCACTGCTATCACCACAGCTTGCAGTGGCTATAAAGAATCAGGCACACTAGGATTCGAAAACGCGACCTTGGGACCGAGGTCATGAAAAGCAACCACCTTACCAAATGAGTCATCCTAACAGTTGCTGTTCAGAATTCAACTAGTTGTCCATACCTCGTACAAATCTCAAATCATGTAGAGACTCTGCCTATATTTATATATTTATTTATATAAAGATACTTATATATAAATCTATTTATTATATTTATATATATATATATTATATTATTATATATATATTACTATATAGTATATATTATTATATATATATATATATATATATATATATATATATATATATTACGTTATTATATATATATGCATATATATATAAATATACTCATATATATACAGAATCAGGCACACTAGGATTCGAAAACACGACCTTGGGACCGAGGTCATGAAAAGCAAGCACGACCTTGGGACCGAGGTCATGAAAAGCAACCACCTTACCAAATGAGTCATCCTAGCAGTTGCTGTTCAGAATTCAACTAGTTATCCATACCTCGTACAAATCTAATCCTGTGGAGACTCTGCCTATATTTCGTTTGCTCCTAAAAGCCTGAAACACACTCCAGACTTCTGTCACATCTCCTGATTTGCATGCATTAAAAAAGAAACTAAAACGCATCTATTTATCAGTGCATTTTTTGGGTCCTTATGATTCGTTCTTTATTTGCATATGCTTGCTGATACTGAGCATGCTGTCACTAATCAAACTTGCATGCTTGCCCTATGCATTCACTCGTAACCATGTTAATTCTGTTGTTTATTGAGCATGCCACCACTAACTAGTCGACTGTGCTTCCTTTGTTGTATATGTAAAGTGTCAATAGAGAGACCGAGTTCTCAGAGGGCGTGATTTCAAATGCATTACTGTTGTCATGATTTTATTACAGTGAATGAAATAAAACTTAACTCCATTTACATTTGAAGTGTGAAGGCTTATAAAAAATTATTTGCTATAATAACAACTATTCTTATAGTGTGACTGGCATTGCATGCTGTAAAAAATCTAGTTGTCCTCATTTTATATCTTCCATAGGTTTTAAAACTTGGCATATATACTGCCTCAAAAAATAGCCATCGTGTTTGATCCTGTCAGGGATTAGGGACAATTTACAATCTTAGCAGACTACTAATCCTTTTCTTCAGATTAATAATGGCTGGCCTAATACATCTAAAATTTTGTTGGGCTACTAGAAGAAGCCATTTAGCTTTCGCAACCGGTGATGACCATGCATGCCTATTTATTTAAAGGATCCAAGAGGTCCAGCCTCATGTGTGCTTTTCTGAAAGAGTCGCAATGCCTCCTATTCATTAAATGGGGAATTTTAAAAATCCTTCGTATGGAGACTTTGAGCTGCCCACATATCTTGGTCTCTTTATGACTACATGGACAGCTACTGCAGTTTCAGCATCTTCATGCTTTGAGGTCTTCTATATTCAATACATTAGCTTATTTAGAATGTTTGCTTAATCTCTGAATTGCTTCATCTTAGAATTCCTGGGCTGTATTATTCAATGCACCAAATCAACGAATCTTGCCTGTTTCTGACTCTGGTACATCCTTAACACCTGCAACTACAAAACTTCTGATCCATACAGTTTCTCTTCCGACTCAACTATGCTTCTGACTTCTCCTAGTTTCATGAAATGAAACTATGTGATTACCCAACTCCCGCAAAAGCAGTTTCGGTTTTTGTGCCCTGTAGAAAGCTCTTCTGTGAGTCATATAGTTGGCTGTTGTAGCTTTATAGAAGTACACAAGCAGATGCACTACACTAGTTAGCATGGATGTGTCCAAGCATTGCAGTGAAATTATACCTGTAGTCACTAGGCATGCACACTTGCCAGTTGCTATCTATGGCTACGAACTAGTCATTACCATTCCTGGTTAAAATTAAGTTCTTGCAGCAGTTGCTGATTCACAATTCAGCTGACATGGCGTTGGGAACCATGGAGTTTAACCTATCATTTAAATAATAGAAGGAACTTTAAAAATTGGGAATGCGAACGGCTC
The DNA here is from genome assembly GCA_009760855.2 of Cristatella mucedo. Taxonomy (NCBI): domain Eukaryota; kingdom Metazoa; phylum Bryozoa; class Phylactolaemata; family Cristatellidae; genus Cristatella; species Cristatella mucedo. Next base: position 659,341 of record WPIO01000027.1, on the reverse strand, counting down.
TTTTGTTCATACGGCCACAAGAGTTTTAAATAAAATATTGTAAGCTCTTAAAAAAACACGACTCACAAGCGATTCGCACAAAGTTTGTGTTATCTGCATCTGAAATGATTTAAGGATTTGAACCACAAGCAGCTGCTAGCTAGGTAGAACTAATTGGTTTCTCCACTCAAATAACCGAGTCTTATTGACCGATAATACCTGAGAATATATCGGGAGGATGGGCAATGCGATGGAAGTGGTATAGTCGGCTCCAGCTTTCGCAGGGCATGCTACTCCTAGTTTGCAAGCTTCAGTCTCTAGTAGATTAACTGGGAACCATAATCCAAACACTTGAGCCTGAGCTGATATCATTAGTGCTGAAATTGGTGCACCTACAAATAATAAGTAAACTCTAGCACTTGGTTTATCAAGAGTACTTGGAAGCTCAGCTCTGTGGCCTGCAAGCGAACTGTGACTGAAGCTGAGCACCCGAGCTTCGAAACTGTGGATGCCGGGCCATAGCAGCACTTGCAAGTATTGAGCCTAAATTCAGCTAGAGAAGACTGTGCTTCAAATGCTTCTTAACAAGCTAATTATAGTAGTATTAGACAAGCATCCTAAGCTATCTTTCTGGTGTCAAATTTGAAACAGGATTGTAGGTGGCGATCTTAATAGATGAAAGAGGTTATGGCTTTTAATCCCACACATAGTTAGCCACACATTGAGGATTAAGTTATGCAACATTTTCATTGGTCACTGCATGATTTAACTGTTCGTAGGCACCATTTATAGTCTCCATGTGGCCATCTGTTTTTTTTATTCCTAGTTATATATTTTTATTTGAGAGGATATTGCAGGTTTATGAGAAATGTGAATGGTATACAAAATCAACTTAACTCCATTTTTGGAGCAACATCCTTGCCTTAGATACCTGCTGCAGCTGCTACTGCTGCTAATGATGCTGCTGATGCTGCTGCTGCTGCTGCTGCTGCTGTGACTGTACGAGAGACTATTTCTCAAGGCAGCCAGTGATGATGTGTTCCTCACACTATGCTTACAGGTCACCGGAGCAACAAAAAGAAAACGTCGCCTAAAATATGACTGATCAGTCAGTTTGACTGTTTCCGGAAATTGGAGATTGCAGACCATTTCTAAAAAAAATAGTTTTTTCTACCTGCTGTGAATCCTCCAATAATTGTGGCAATTGTTCCCTTTTGGAAAGTGCAGGAATCCACTGGCTGAGGCTGAACATCTAAGAACGTCACTTCTCCTTGATTGGATCCTGTAACCGGTATAACAAAATTGGTATCCATAATCGCGTCTGCTGCCTTGCAGCCATATATGTACTGGCCCGGAAAATTATGCACAATGGGAATTAACAAAATCTGAAACGTTGCTTTATATACAAAATAACGGCCAAAAAATACCACTGCAGGTCAATATTTCTATTAGGAAGCAGTAAATTTATCAGATTGTGCACGATGCCACCTCGCTTGGACCACTAGGTGCCGAAAACCATTCCTAACTAACTTGTTTGGAAGTTTTACCTAGTTGCTAAAGCACTTGCAATTTTTTATGGATAGCTTATTGCAGCACAATCACAAGACAGTGAGCTGAAATTCCTTGGATGTGCCAAATATAATTCTCTCAAAAAATGCTTCTCAACAATTGTGCCTGGCACTAGTTTGAAAGATGTTCTAGGTTTGAGTCCTCTTGTTTTGCGCTCACAGGCCTGGTTCAGTTTCAAGATAGGCACGAATGCGTTGATGCAGTCGGAGCAGGAAGCGAGCGCGCCATGTTTTCCGATGAAAAATAGCCTCGTGGAACTAAATACTGATTTTGAAGTCTTGGCAAAGACATGATATTGCAAAACCATTGTGACCTGTATTAATTATAGCGTGTTCCTGAAATTATGACACTTTCTTTTAATTTTGTGCATGCATTTAGTAAATGAAGATGGCCAAACCTAGGTAGCAATTACAAAAATATAGAATTCCTTGTTTACTTGAGAGCACTATTCGGTGTTTTGCTTTCCAGTGCATCATCGACTTTTAGTATTTCATTAGACCGTTTCTTACTTGTGGATTTGAAAGCTCAAATAAATATGCTTCTAATGCTCGATTATGGCTGAGGAAATGCCAAAACGACTAGCAAGTTAAATGTTCATCGAGTCGGATCCTAGATGCATCAAATAAACACAAAGTCCCTAAAAAGAGATGGAAAATAATTATAATAATAATATAATGCACTTGATAAAGCACCCTCAGAGAACTTAATCTCTCTCTAGGCGCTTTGCATTTGCTGCAACTGGAAATGCAATTGAACGGTGAGTAAAATCATGCTTGATAAACAGAAAAAATGGATAACATGGTTTAAGGTGACATGCACATGGTCAGCATCCAAATGTGGTTAGTGGCAGCATGCACAGTGTCAGCACTCATAAGCACATCAAGGACGAATCACAGGGACCAACTAAATGCTGTCCTAAATAGGTGTGTTTTTAGGTTCCTTTTAAATGTGGTCAGGTCAGGGGATGTTCTGACGCAGGTCGGGAGGGAGTTTCAGGCTTTGGGAGCATATGAACTAAATGCACGGTCTCCAAAGGATTTAAGGTTTGTATGAGGTATTTGTAGACTGTTGGATTCCGAAAACGGTTGGTACGATGCTTGGCCCGATTGGGGAGTGTATCTGAGAGATAGGCTGGAGCCAAAAAATGAAGGGACCTAAAAGTGAGCGACAAAACCTTAAAGTCAATTTTTTGCTTGACTGGCAGCCAGTGCAGGTCGGCGAGAAGTGGAGTAATGTGGCAACTGCGACGCTCACGACAGACAAGCCTAGCTGCAGAGTTTTGCACCAGCTGCAATCGCCTGATCGCACATGCTGGTAGGCCAGTAAGCAGTGAGTTGCAGAAGTCGAGACGGGACGTCACGAATTCAAGGACCAACTTGGACGTGGTATCTTTATCTAAACAAGCCCGAATTTTAGCAATGTTATGAAGCTGAAAATAGGCGGATTTGACTGTGGAGCTGATATGGTCGTCTAACGAGAGGTCGCTTTGGAATATGACACCTAGATTTCGAGCTGATTCAACTGGAGATATGCTGGCAGAGCCAATTTTGAGAGTCAGCCTGTCCAATCTCTGGATTACACTGGGTTTTCCCATAACTAGTAAGTTAGTTTGATCATTGTTAAGTTTTATAAAAATTTGCTGCCATCAATGTGCGGATGTCATCAATGCATGCAGGTAGTGAGTTTAGAGAATTTGAGGTGCTCGAAGGCTGGGAGGGATCAAAGCAAAGGTACAACTGAGTGTCATCCGCACAGAAGTGAAAGCCTAGATTGTGCTTGGCAATCACATCAGCAAGAAGGAGAGTAAACCGTGAACAGAACCGGACCTAGAACGGACCCCTGAGGTAAGCCGTATTTAAGAGGTACCTCAGGTGATCTTTTTCAATCACATCAATATTCAGGAGTCTGCCACTGAGATAGGAACTGAACCACTGCAGTGCCAGTGGTGCGCAGGCGAGATGAGAGGCGCTCTAAGAGAACTTGGTGATCGATAATATCAAAAGCTGCCGAGAGATCGAGCAAAATAGGCATAGCTACTCTATCCATGTCTGCATTCCTAAGTAGGTCGTTGTACACCCTAAGCAATGCTGATTCTGTGCTCTACATTACACATACACATCTATTAGCTCTACAGCCAGACTGGAACTTACTAGCAAGGTTTGAAGTTTCAATATATGAGTTCAGCTGGTCTGCCACGACCCGTTCCAGTGTCTTTGATAGGAATGGTATGAGGGAAACTGGGCGGTAGTTGCTTAAGATCTCTTGGTCGAGTGTCACTTTCTTGAAAAGTGGCCTGACTACAGCTTTTCTGAAAGGTGTTGGGACATGACCTGATGCTAATGACATAATAATGCTTTTAGTTATGCATGGCAGCAGCAGATAAATGCATCGTAGGAACAGGACATTGGGAATTGAATCCAGAGGACTTGTTGGCTTCTTTGATTGAGATACGAACTTCAGGACTAGATCACTAGTGGCCTCATTAAATGTCGACATCGACGTGCAGCCAGGAATCTAAGAACCGCATTTTAGTGGAGATGTTGTCATCGCAGGGATGGATTCCCTGTTCTTTGTCGATCTTCTGCACGAAGAATCGAGAGAAGCGATCGGCTAGATCATCACAAAGATCATCAGGTAAGGAGCTAATCTGGGAGCGGTTGAGGAGAGTAGTATGTGATTTTTCCATTTCGCACCCTGACCCTCACTCGAGCACACTCTAAAATTCGACCTCGCTATCGCTCGGTCTCCTTTTGAAGTGGCCCTCCTGAGTGTCAGTGTCCGAAAAAGAAAAATCAAATCCTACTCCAACAGATATTGCTTCGGCGCAATGGAAAACAATAGACTACATTCCAAAATTTTAGTTATTATATTCTATAGTAAATTTTTTTTCAGAGTTTCTAAATTTGATTTGAAAGACTTATTTTATATTTATAGTAAATGCCTTTATCTTATACTTCTAGAACGTTATTTAGGAGGAAAGAGGAAAAGGCACATATTTGGAAAAAAGAGTTTATAGAATATTCTCAAATAATTGCTCACTTACAGAGCATATACCTTCAAAAGTTAAGGAACTTAGCATATTTGTCACAAAATATACTTTGATAAAAGATAAAACATGCTTATTCGATAAAGTTTATAATGTCTATAGTTGTGACTATATTTTAAAAGAAGTTGTTTCTAAAGCTGTAAGTTTCAGAAGAAAACTAGTAAAAAAACATATTGAAAAGTGTGAAAAAGAGAGAAGTTCTGAAATTAAAAAAATGGATTGGTCTGAGAAGTATAAAGAAATTTGATCAATGAATTTAAAATTACAAAATGAAGAATATACTCATTGTAATCATCACACTTGTTATGTAAATAATGCTTGTACTGATGATTGATTTTGTGATTAAGGTAAAACATCTTGGAAAAGAAAATATAATTATGAGAGAGAACTTAAAGAATTAGGAGTACCAGAAATAACAGTAACAGATTATGATAGTAAAGATAATGATGTTTGCAATTGTGTGTTTCCATGGTGTAGTCACAATCCTCCCGCCTATTACAATTAAATATACGTTTACATAATTTAAAAAGTATAATAAAATTAAAAACTTTTAATAATTATAGGAAAACGGCAGATCTAAGAAAAAAGTTTGTTCTTCGAAGATATTATGAAACAGTTGAGTATAACGTTAAAGTTAGATCCTGCCTAACTCAACTAACAAGAGTAAGATATGTAATTAAAATAGTAAATATAATAGTAGCTTTAGGAGTTACAGTTTCTACAACACATATTCACACACATCCGGATATAACTAATGTAGTCTCAGTTCTTTCAGCTCTAACAGCAATGCTAGTGGCAGTTGATGGGGTTTTAGTTGAAATAGATAAAAGAAAAAGATTTACTCTCAATTCTAACACGGAATTTATTTCAAAAATAACTGATGCTTTATGTGATGAAGTAGTTACAAAAGAAGAGTTTGACGATATTATAGCAGAACGTTCACAAAGAGAAACTACTCCTCTTGCTTAATCACTTGCAATTCCTCTCTAACAAAACTCCTTTTAACATCATTTACCAAAAAACGCACCGGTTGTTTTTTCAATACCATTATTCTAAGAATAGTATGTTTAGTCAAGCTCCATATTGGATCTGTAGCTCTTCTTCTTTTTTCCTCTTCTCCTTCATCTGGTTCTAGTAAATATCTAACAGTTGTTCAAAGTTCTAATAATTTTCTTGTTCTCCAACTTTTCTATGATATTTTGGTATACTCAGTTTTACGGATTCTTTTTTTATCGCCTTTACAGGTTCTTCACCAATAGATCTTGTAATACTATTATTTAGATAATCAATAATCTTTGGTAAATTATAAGTCCATTCTTTATTTCTAGTGTAATCTCCATTATTAATGTTTTCTAATTCTTTCTCATATTGTGCAATAAATGCTCTTTCTGCTACAGTTCTATTCATTCTTTCAACAAGTGCAACACTTTTTTTACTAGTAGCTTCTATGACTTGTGTTTCATGTCTTTTCATTTATTTTATGAACTCTCCTTTAAACTTAGTTCCAGGATCTACTGTTATCTTCTTTGGCCATTTCAATAAGCTTTTTGTATAAATATCTATAATAGCTTGTGTTACTTCTTTAGAAGACTTTGTTTTAAGTGGTCTCGAGTCTTGATATCTGCTAGCAACATTAATAACACTCAAAGCATATTTGTAACCAGAATCATTCGGCATATACAAAATGTCTGCCTGATGATTTTTATTAGGTTTAGCTATATTAAAGAATCCTTTTGGAATTACTTTTGGCCTTGTCTTGAATATTTGGCTTATATCTGACTCTGGATTAAATTTCCCTTCCTTTTTTCTTTCATTTAGAGTTAAAAATGACATTCTATAGAAATAGAAATATTTTGTGATACTTGTTCGACATCATTTAACGAACTTGAATATTTAGAGTCAGGTCATCCAGTTTGCCAAAAGGTTAAACGAAGAAAAAAGTTAAAGTATGAAGTGCGTTGTGATATCTGCGGTCTAGACAACACAGAAACAGAATTCGATTGCAGCATTTTAAGAAATAACAAAATAATCATTTGTGCAGATTGTTATTATGCAAGGAATAAATATTCTAAACAAAGACCTACAAAGATATACTGTTTAGCAAAAAAACACTTTAAAAAAAGGTGTTCCGAATTATTCTGCAATCATCATTGTTTAGAACATGAATCAATAATGCATATAGCAAAACTATTTCCGCTAGTAAAAGGTAACCATCAAGCAACAAAATTAAAAGAAGTAATTGTTTTATTAGTTCATTTGTATTTTTCAGGTACTTATGTAAGAAATTAATAGATTAACTTTCATATTTCCTAGGTTATCAACATAATAATATTCTAACGGAACTCTAGTAAAGTATGCATAATACTTAAAATCAGTTCCAGTCGGTGATGAATTTATAGCACGTATATCTCCTGATACTATTGTCGTATCGCTGCTAGGCTTTAGTTGTATACAGTTAGACGATCCAACAACCATTGCACTTAGTATTATTAGTGGAGGACTATTTTTATGTGTCCAAGAATATGCAGTAGAAGTATTAATAATAGAATTCATTGCCCTGGGATTAAATGTAAGTACAACAACTTCTGTTATTTTTTTAACTGTTCTATCAACATAGGATTTCGTTGCAGCATTAGAAGAATTAACAGGCTCAGCAACATTGATTATATAATTATTATTCATATTTAAATTTGTTGTAGCAGGAGAATTCTTCAATAATACATCTCGTTTTAATCCACCATAAGTAACACAAAAATCATCAGGAAGAACTGTTGGAATAGTAAGACTAAAATTCCAATATGTAGAAGTAATAGAAAAACTAATCTTATTTAAATTTCCAGTCATTGTATCTCCAGACTTCTTTACATAATTAGATACTTGACTAACATTAACAGCATCTGTTGAATGAACTCCTGGAGCAGGATTTGTAATTGATCTATTCTGTAAATTTAAAGAAGTACCACTATTTACAATACAGTTTGCATCTGCATACGATTTTGTTACAGCATCACCATCATTAACAGGATCTCTCAAATTAATAATTCTATTACCATTTGCATCAAGGTCTGATAGAATATAACCATTTATTCTACTTACATAGTCATTGCAATGATGTCTTCGACTCATCTATATAGTTATTAATTAAAATTTTTGATCTATCTAGCACTTCTTTAACAATAGGAATTATTCTAACAAATCTACAAGGATCATCTTCTTCTATCACATGGATCAAACATCTTTTTATATAATACTTTATATCATAACCATTTGCTTTCTTATTATTAAATCTGCCATACTTGCTTATAATATCGAACTCAAAATCAAAATACTTTTTATCTTTAAGTAATAGCATAAAAATTGGTTCTCTAAGTGGCATATCCAAATCAGTATTAGGAATTCTTACATTACCAGCTGCTACGTAATCTAGTGGAGGTTCTTCGTAATTTAATCCAGGAACAAAAATCTCAAACTCAGAGTAAAAACATTCACTAAGTTTTAAAACATGCAAACCTAATAGGCATTGTGCGTGATATTGTTTAGGTAAAAAGTCATCAATGATATTCCTGCTCCACAAGCATTTCATTTCTACTAGAGTATTGTTATCTATTATTCCATCAGGAGAATATCTGTACACACCATCACTACTAAAACAATCGTTTGCGTTATCAAGTTTTACTTTTAGTTTCATTTCTAAAAACTTTGCAGCAATAGGTTCAAATACTTTACCGAATATCATTGGAGGAAATCTAATACTAGAATTGTTAACAATTTATTTTTTTAGTTTTCCATTTGCAATTAATTCTATATCAGTTTCAGTCTGTTCTCCAAATACTAGATCATTTCCAAGCACTGAGTAAACCTTTAAGCCTCCAATATTCAAGGTCATTGATTTTTTCCACTCATCTGAACCTTGTACGAAATCAAATTTATTCATTATATTTCTGGTTTAAATTTTTTTAAATGTCAGTGCCATCATAAATAAATGTTCCTTTACTGCAAGTAAATGGTGAACCATTACCATTAGAAGAGTTCTGCAGTATTCTCACAGATAGTTAAATAATGAATCATAATACTTGTAGCAGCATTGCCGGCAACAATAGCTGAAGGTATTTGAGAGTTAAACTCAATGCTTACATCGAGTTTTGAAGTGATTCTTAAAAGTTCATCATTGTACTGGAGATGAACAACATGAATTGGATATAGCATTAGCCATTCTGGAAAAGTTACACCAACTGGTTCTGTAACTTCATTTAATCCAAGATATTGCTTTCTGAATTGAGTAAAATCTAGATATTCAGTTGAACATTTTCCGTCTTTTGGATGACTACTTCTAGCAACAGTAGGATATAGCTTTGAACCATTAGCAAGAACAGTCACAATTTTAATATCACAATGATTGTATGTGCAAGGATTTCAAGTATAATCATTATATTTGTTAGTATTCTGTACAGCAACAATCAACCATCTGACTTTATCAGTAGTGTTTCGCACAGATAGAGTTCTAGTATATTTTAGATCATGGTTGAAACTAGTCAGTGTCATATTCTCATAACGTCTGACTCTGTAATTAAGTCTAATTTTCTTTGCTCTTTCACTTGACACATCAGCAAGTGCTCTTTGAATACTTTCTTTAGGAATAACACAAGGAACCATTAGCCTCATTTTTGACATATTAATCTTAAATGCAGTCCAAAGTCCATCATTAGCAGCTCCGACAGCACTTCTAGATGTCATTGAATTAGTATTAGCAGCAGCTCCTGATGTGCCAGTCATAATAGCATCAAAGTCATTTCCACCAACTCGCGTCATCTCAAGTGTAAATGGTATATTATAAAGAATCTTATTCATATCTGCACAAAATCCAGACAATATTGAAAGTGGAAGTGAGATACTAAAAGTTCCTGCATTATCCGCTAAGACACTAGAAAGACCTCTTCTGTAAGCAAAACCAATATTACTAGAAGATTCTGCAGAAGCGTTTGGACTAACATAAGCACTGCTGCCTGTATACAAATCATCAAAAGAATTTGCTTCATCTTTCTTCCATCCAGTTGCAGGTCCTTCTGTTCGGTTGTAATCATTCGGATATATAAGGTGTCCCATAAGAGTTGATACACTACCAGGGCCTTCTTTCAATGAATAGCTTTCTATTTCTTCAGCACCAAGTCTTATTCTCATCGAGCTAAACATCCAAGCTTCAGCATTGTTAACAAATCCAGCAGCAAGAGTTCTAGCAGGTGCTGCAAAGTTTCCACTAGCAGCTGTCTGGACTTGTAATTGACCTTCAAGCAGCAGATAAGCATCTGACAGCACATAGCAAAGTTGTTGTTCACCAGGAACGGTGAATGTAACTAGTTTATTTGCAATACTATCTGTTTCATTTCCATTACTCTGATAAAATTCTCAGTATTGGTATTCTTTAATTTTGAAGTTAGGAAAACTAGGATCGCCTAATTCGAGTATGGTGTCATTCGGTGCACTTGCCATTTCTTCTCTATATAAAAAAGTAAAAATGTATTTCTTATTCTAAATGTATAACCCAGCACCAATTTTTTTCATATACCCGCCATATCCATCAGGTCTAGGCATTATAGCAGGAAGAGCAGATTTTTCTTTTATAACTCTTTCTATTTCTTTGTACGCCTTAGGATCATTTTCTTTTAACGTTTCTGAATAATCTTCAGTTTCAGAATCTTCCATCTTTGCTTTGTATTTCTTTTTGCTTTTTGGTTTAAGTTTATCAAGTATTGCTCGTTTTATCTCAAGATCCATCTCTTTCATCTTTCTATCATAATCTTCTTCTTTTTTACGTTTCTCCAACTCATACTCAAGTTCTTTCTTTCTTCTTTCTTCATCAAGTTTGTCATCAAGTTCTCTTCGTTTATTAACATATTCCTGGTCAATTTTTTCTTTCTTTGTCTGCAACTCAGTTAATTTTCTTGCTTGATGCATTTTAATTCCTTTGTTAGCAATGTTCATACTAAGTCCAGTTAGCCCAGTATGCACAGGAGCTGCTTTTCCAACACCATCAATAATCTTATCAAGTACACCAGAGCCATGATATTTTCCACCAGTTATCCTACCATGACCAATTCTGGCATAGCTACCCATCCTATATTATTTTGAAATTTCTATTGTAGCTATAACATCTGTAATAGTATTTATTGCATTTTTATTTTGATCTGTTAAGTTAATTTTAAGACTGCTAACACCATCAATGTCTCCTCGAGTTGGCAAGAATAAAATATTTGGAATATGCATGTCAACCTTTTCTCCTGGATTAATATCATTAATATCAATCAAATATAAAGATGAAGATTATTCTAAAAATCCCTTTTTATGTTCAACATAGTTTTTATTAGGATCTACAAGATCACAATCAATACTTATCCCTTTTACTCCAGAATTGTCAGGAAGTTGCATTTTATTCCAAGCCTTATAAGTACCAGAGAAATACATTGCTTTTTCTACAGCTTCATATGGAGTTCCACCATCCATTGCAGCATCAAATGAGCCTTGAAAATTTGAACTAAAACCTAGAGTATCTCCAATAGATTTGATTATTCCAGAATTTGTTCCAAGTAATACAACAAAATCTCTAACAACTTGCATTAATATTGTATCATCAACATCAATGCTAAATCTAATTCCAGTACTTTTTCTGTTAGCAAGATTGACGAGCATGCTTGGTTTTACATTTGATATTGCTTGATTTAATGCAATGACAATCTTTTGGCTATCATAATATCCTTCTGGTATAGCAACTGAGAAATTGCTTGGAGATGTTATTGCTTTATACCAAAGCATATCGTTTACATCAGTAGTAACATTTGTTATTATTCTGTTTGTATACGTAAACTCAACTCTACGCAATCCTACTTTGTTCTAACCAGAATCTGATCCAAGCATTAACGGAGGAACAAAAGTTTTGAATCTGAACTGGCAGTTCCAGTTATTCTTATTGACATTCTTATATTATATTTCAATAATTTCTATTAAAACAGTAATTTGTTGTGAACCAAAATCTGATACTTTTAAATTTTGATCTGTAATTGTAATCAATATATCAGAAATAGAATCACCAACAAGATTGTGATATTCAAGAGTATTTGGTTCATATGCCATTTGTTCCCAAGGATAGAAATTATAAACAAAACTTCTAAGGGCTTGAGTTGCGATATTATTTATATAACTTGTTCCACTTGCAACCAAATTACAGTTTATAAGAATTAAGTTTAGGTCAGAAACAAAAACTTCATTCTCTGAAATAATTGTTTCTGCTGGATCTACAGCTACTTGTGTAAACTGTTTTCCAGGAGCTGCACTCTATGTATATAATGGAAGTGTTTTATCTGTTGTATAAACAGTTCCAGTAAATCCAAGTAATTGAGCTATGGTAGATTTAACAGCAACAAATGTAAACCCAGCAGGCATAGTAATCCAAGAATTAGAAGTAGCAGTATCAATGCCTAAAACAAACTTATCACTTCCAGATAATACAATAGAATTATTTATTGCATCTACAATACCAACATTTACATCATCAGATACAGCAGCATATATGCCAGGCGGAACTCTTACTACTCGCTCAGAACCACCAACAAGTCTATACACAAAAGTATTATTTGCAGATGTAATGTTTTTAATAGAATTAGTTCCAAGAAACTTTTTGAAGCAAACTTTAAAGTTTTTATTCTTAAGATTTATAGGATCACTAATTCTAATTCTAATTGGATTAGTAGTTCCTGTTACATTAAAAATATACCCCTCTTTATCTGCAACAGTACCCTTTTTGATTGACTCAATATTTTTTAGAATATCCTTAGCTACACCAAGAAGATCAGTCATTTTCTATATATCATATACAAGTTTATTAATTTTAGTAATGTATGACTTTGGTACTTTTCTAGATTTTGCAAGGTAATCAACAGCAGCACTAATAGAATTTACTACTCCAGTATTTCCAGCAGCAAGTTCACGAATCCACAATTCTATCTTGTCAAATACTTCTGAATCATTCTTTACAACTAATGGAATTATTTCAATTCCCTTGCCTACTCTAGGTCTTAAATAATCTAAAACTCTTTGCTCTTTTACACTTCTTTTTTCTTTTTGTCTAGCTCTGTAACAACATTAGAAAGATTTTCTTTACTAAGATTTTTAACAATCATTTTTACTTGATTAGATAGTCTACCAGTTTTCTTTGCTCCAATAATATCAAGTAAATCTTTCTTTATATTAACTGTTGATTCATATACTTTACCTACTTCTTCCATTTGTTTATCATTAAACTTAGTATATTTAACTCTTCAGCTAAACCTTTTTGAGCAGTATCAATAGCTTCTCGTATTTCTGGATTTGCTGCATATGTCTTTGCTTGATTTGCTATAGTAATAGCTTTTTTATGCTTTCCTTCACTCACAGCTATTCTTGCTTTTTGAATAGTGCTTGATATGTCTGGTTTTTGTTTGTATTCTAAAACTTTCTGCAGTTGTTCTTTATTTTCTATCTGTAAAGCAAGTTTAGGTCTAATTCTTTTAAGTTTCTCAACAACAACTTTACCTGAGTTATCAGTAGATCTCTCTAATGCTAGCTCGTTTAGTCTATGCTCAGCAGCATCTCTTGCAGTATTTTCTAATTATATTCTTTGTATCTCGCTAAAGTTTTCTAGAATATTTGCATCTCTAAGATCGAGATAAGAGTTTTGCAGTTTAGTTTCATAATCTAATGCCTCTTGAACACTTCCTTTGTAAGGTTTTTTACCACTCGAGTAAATTTTTCCATTAAAATTTTTACTATATCTATTAATAATTAAAAAATGTCATTAATTGCTTTCCTTCTGAATCAACAGAACAAAATCTGCCTTCCGACTCAGTCTTTGTTAGATCTATTATACAATAACCAAAACGGTTTCTAGTACAAGAGTTAACCCATTCTCTAAAGTGTTTCTTATCAATATCACCAACATATCCATTACGAATATATTCAATGTCAGTTGTGTTTTGCTTAAAGATTACTATAAAATTTACATTATTTCTAATTTCTCTCCTAGGTATATTAGTAAAGCCTTGAGCAAGATAGAAAATATTTTGACCTTTATGTCTTCCTCGTGTAAAATAGTCTAATATTTTAGTTTGATTCTCAGTCATTAAATCATCAAGTACAACAACATTCTTGCAGTTCTTATACGAGTCTACTTCTGGCATAGCATCAATTCCGTTAATCCAAGAGTAAGCCTTATTTTCTTTTTTCATTGGCATAAATCCACGATACAACTTTTGATCTAAACTTGAAGCAATAATTGTACAAAAATCATAATTAATCATTCCATAAAATATCCAATTCATTATTAGTTGAGATTTACCTGAACCACTTGGTCCTAGAACTAAAGCTCTGATTGGTACACTCGGCAATGGTTCCTTATGACCAGTATCTACATCTTGTCCAAAATTAAACGCCCTTACTCGAAGAGAAATTTCCTATACTAAAAAAAGTTTTTATATTATAGAAATGGAAATTTACTGCTTGAAATGTAAGAAGCCTACAGATAGCATTCCTGAAGAGTATGTCGAGATTGATAGTACAAAAGGCCTTAGAGGAATGATTAAAGCAATTTGCGTGATTTGTGAAAGTAAAAAGTCAAAGTTTGTTAAGTTAAGATCAGAGAGTGGCAGTGGAGTTCTAGCTCATGGTAAAAAGTTAGGAACTGGAGTTCTATCTCATGGTAAAAAGTTAGGAACTAGAGTTCAATCTCATGGTAAAAAGTTAGGAACTGGAGTTTCGTCTCATGGAAAGAAGTTAGGTACTGGAGTTCCATCTCATGGTAAAAAGTTTGGTGGTGAAATGAGTAAAGAACAAATACTTTCTGAACTAAGAAGAACTATCAACAGTTAAAAAAAAATTAAAAAGTACACCACTATCTGATATAGAAATAAACCAATATGTGAAAGAATTAAGATATAAAAAATTTCAGAGGTGTATTTGCAAGAGATGAATTAATTTCTCCAGAACAGAATGAGTGTCTTATCTGCAATACTAGTAAATCAGATCTAGCAATATATCATTGGGTAGCTCTTAAAAAAATTGGAGATCGATGTTTTTATTTTGACTCGTTCGGTGCTCCTCCAATGCCATAAGTGATTAATTATTTCGGTGTTACGCCAAGTTTTCAAACGTTTCAACTGCAAAAGTTTAATCAAACGGATTGTGGAATGAGGTGCTTAGTCTTCCTTAAATTAATGGAATTTGTCGATTGTGGTACAGTCATGCAATTATTAATTTGAATTAAACAAAATATTTCTACTATATAGAATGGAAAATCAAGAAAAGAAATTTGTAGTTCTCCAAAATTCTGAAGTTGTTATTCCTAAAGGAAAGCCTGCACACGTTCATGTTGAAGAGAAAATTTCAAAAGATTCAGAACCTTATCTTAGCGCATGGATGTATAAAACAGAAGAATCACTTCCTTATATTCAATACATTGTAGATAGATCGAGTGAGCAATTAGATTTTAAAGCATTTGATGCTAGTGCAAGGTCAACAATTGGAATTAGATTTGATTTTGGAAAGAAACCTTGTATTATGTTTGATGAGAATAACAAACAAATTAAAGTATCTAGTCCAGCAGACGTAATTAAAAAATTAGGAAATGATTTTTGTATCACTGGAATTCTTGATGGTAGTTATGTTTCAAAATAATATTATAATAATGAAGAAAGATTAAATATTAGATTAAAGATTGACCAAGTAAAAGTTTATAGTTCACCAAAGAGATCAATGTTTAATCCAGCAGAGTTTTAAAAGTATAAATATAAAAAATTATTAAAATATTGTTTGTAAGTTAAATTTTTTAGATCTTTTTCCGAGTGATATCAAGCATTTTATCAACTATTCCACGGGCATAATTTTTTATCTTATTAAGACTAGCAGGATTACTTATTTTATCTTTTAGAAAATCAGTAGCAAATGAATCGTTTAATCCACCACCAATGCCTAAGCCTAATTTGCTTTTCGCTGCCATGACGGCTGCAACTGTTTTGGCATCTTCACGTACGTAATTTGGTTGACGAGGATCAAGTGCAATTCTAGCAGCAGATTCAGCTAATACCAAGTCTGACAAGTTTCTTATTTCTGTTCTTTTAGGTTCAGGCATAGATGAAGTCTTGGTGTATAAACTATCGTGCACTAAAGCACCTCGATCTAGGTCATTCACGCCTGTATAGCCTTCACTCATTCTCTGAGTAAACTTGGTTCCCGGACCAGCATATGAGTAACGATTTGCTCCATTGAATGAACCTCCTGTGATAGATTCAGATTTTACTCCTGAGGGTAGTTTTAGGTGCATTTCGTGGTTTCCAGTTAGTTTGTTTATGAAATCCACGATGCCTGAGCCAAGTCGCCTATTACGTTTCAGTTGTTTTAGAGAAAGATTCAGTTGTAGGCCAGTGTTTTTTGATCTACACTTTTCTATTTTATTTAGCTGTGTTTTTGTTACAAAGATTGTAATTGAACCTTATAGATCTTTTTTTAACCTGATTGAAATAAGTTTATCAGACTTATGTACCAAGTTTATTTGATGTTCTGATAGGTTTAGTTTTACATCATGATATTCCATTCTAAAATAAATCAAATTTTATTTAAAGACAAATAAAACTATTATATATTAAAAATGAATCAAGATTCTATCTTTAGAAATCGAGTTATGGAATTGCTTTATTATGAACCAGATACTGGTCGATTCTTTTGGAAGATAAATAGAAGAGGGAAAGCATCAGTTGGAAGTGAGGCTGGAAGTATTGATAGTTATGGCTATAGAATTATAAGTATTGATGGAAAGCGTTAAAAAAGTCATAGATTGGCATGGATTATAATGAAAGAAGAGATGCCTGTTTTTCAAATCGATCATGAAAACTTAGATAAGTCTGATAGCAGGATTTCTGATCTAAGAGTTGCAATGCAATTGGAAAATCGAAGAGATAGGGGAATACAAAAAATTAATAAATCTAAATATATGGGCGTCCGTTTTGATAAAAGAGCAAAAAAATAAAAATCATATATTAAAGTAGATAATACTAGTTATCATTTAGGCTACTACGAATCTGCAGAGAAAGCTGCTGAAAAAAGAGATTTGGCTGCACGTAAGATACCAATAAATTACTCAAAGATAAAATTAGGAATAAAGGATATTTATAAGTTGGCTCCTGAAGATATACCTATGAAGATAACTACTTTTATACAAAACGATTCGCAATTATCTGTTATAGAGAAACAAATAACTGAAAAATCAATTATATTAAAGGATGTAAACCTGACTAGACTAAAATATTTTGATGCTAAAGTAAAAATTAATTTAAATATTGGTGGTGGAGGTATAAGAAAATTTATAGTTAGAGATTACTATCACAAAATCTACTCACCAAATTTCTTTGTTTCTAATCTTCTTAACATCACCTATTATGGAGTTGAAAATAATTATATGTTATTATCAAGTGACTATATAACACAGTTTGATGTTTCCAATAATAATATTAACAGAACTATCAGTTTCTCTGTTCTAAACTATGGTAATCTTGTTACTCCAAGTACTTCAGATGTTATTGAAATTACTTTAGCTAATGTTATTATAAATTCAGATGTTATTGAATTCTAAACTTTCTTTAATAAACTCTGCTGGTATACTACATTCTTTTCCTGTTAATTGTTTTGTTAACTCTATTTTTTAGAGTATGCTTCTGATTTAAGACTATTTATTTTATCTATTTTTAAATCTTTGAGAAACTCTGAAAAGATTGATCCATCTCTAACTTTTGTAAATATATATGTCATTCTTTTTCTGAATGACCTAGTCTTAAATCTTTGTATTCGAAAACTAATTGTAATGCTTTTAATAGTGTACTTCTGATATCTTCAATTCTTCCCATTGGATATGAGCAAATTTTAATATTTGTAAACAGTTGACCTTGTGCTGCTGTTAGACAATCTTTACTTCTAGTTCATACATTCATTTCTATATAAATAAGTTAATTATAAAGTTGTTGTAGGAATTGTATTAAAACCTAGATCAACTAAAGCAGCAAGTGTTGCCTTTTGTCTAGCACTTGTTCCATCAGATTTATCAGGTAGAATTGCATAACATTCAACCTTAACAATTCCAGAGATATCTGGTTTAATTCCTGCAACGCCTGATAGAACTGTTGAAAGTGTTGGGAGCTGACTAGCAATCCATGTAGTATAACTAGAAATTTCTCCAGGTGTATCAAGAAGACTATCAACTTTTGATCTAACTGTTGCTTCACGGTCAGTTGTTATACTTGCCATTCCAGAATCGATTATCTTTTGTGCTTCAATGTCGCACTCATCAATATAAAGCTTTTCAACAGATGTATCTGTCATAATTGAGATATCTCAGTCGAGTGTTTGTTGATCGTAAGCAGTCATTCTAGACTTTACAAGGTAATCAACATATGCTTTAAGCAGAGTTGCAGATGTAGCAAGATTGGGGTCATTTACTTCTGTCGACATTTCCTATACTATTATAAAAAAATATACAAAACATCTAATTCTTTATTAACTTTCTTGCTTTAATCTTTAACTCTTTATATTTATCTTCATGTGTACACATTTCAAATATAATTGTAATAAGTTCATCAGTTAATTTTAATTTTCTACCTTGGCTGATGTCTTGAATTGCATCACTAATTTTGTAATTTGTTATTTCCGGATTCATATATACTATGAAGAAAAACATGTATTTCAAATTAATTAATTAACCTGAACACCCTGTTTAGTTTTTGGAGTTTTTGATTTCTTTTCTGCTTCTACCAACATTTCATTTATTTTACTTCTACATTCCATTAGTTTATCACAGGTATCGCAAATCTCGACAAGAACACTAATATACGAGCTATCTAAATCTGGAATAAGTTTATCAAGTGAATGCTTGACAATTCTTTGATCGACTTTCTTTAATTTTTGTAGACAAATTTTAAGAGCCATATCTCTTGACTGTTCACAACTAAGAATTCTTGAAACATCCATTCTATATAAATATAAATTTTTTATAGTTCATCTTCTTCATTTACGTAATTTACTTCTTCCTCAAAACAGAATGCTTGTTCATAGCCTTCATCAGAATCGTATTCATCTTCATCACTGCTGTATTATTCAGACTCATCTGGATTGTAATCAGGATCATCACTGTCGGACTCGTTTTCAATTTCTTCAACTTGTTCGTTTTCAATTTCAACTTTTTCCATTTCTATATTAATGAATTTTATTTTTTAACATACATTTATTCCTGCCATCTCAAAAATTAACTCTTCTTCTGCTTTATCATACTCCGTTTCTATTTGCAATTCATGTAACTCTTTTGTTGTTTCTCGGATATCATGTTCGACTTTTACTTTTGCTTCAGGTTTAATTCTATTTTCACTCTTTCGTTTTGGCATCTATATTAATAGCACCAATATTGCAAGTATTACATCGTCCTGGATTTAGATTGTTACTCAATGCATCAGCGATTCTATAGTGACCGTAAGCATAACTGCAGATTCCACAGTTTAACCAGTATCGTTTTGAGTCGAAAGCTGATAGTGCTACTTTGTTTTGTTTAATCGTACACATTACATGCTTTTCACTTCTAATCAATGATTGTTCACATTTCTTTTCTACCTTTTTATCTATGCAGTTTTTAAAGTCTTCATGTTTCAAGTATTTATCAACAACATTTTTGTTAACACCTTTAGCTTTTTTAGATTGTCCTATTTGTTCTTTCTCCTTATCAAGCATTTCATTCATCTCACAAACTTTTTTAACTATTCCTACTGATTTTCCTTTATCATCAAATACTTCTTTATCAGTATAAAGAGTATAAGAGTAAAGTTTTGGTCTTAGAAAAACACATTCATCTAATATTGCTGCTATTACCTTATCAGTTATCTCATCTTTAAATTTGCCAACAACTTTACTATTTCCTTTTATAATACTTTTTGCTATATCATCATTCCAAAATGAATAGTCATCTGGAAAAGTATTTAGATCTAATGATTCAGGGTAATCGATAAAGTCTCTATAAACATCCTCAGTAAATATCTCCATGACGAGTGAATCAGTATCAGTATACATCAAGTTTATGTTTGATCCATATCCTTTTTTCATTGTTAGATAATAGAATTTCTGCATCAATACTATAGATAAATCAAGTATGCAAAATCCAACATAAATAGGTTTGTTTAAAGTTATAGATTCCTTACTACTTTCTATGCAGATAATGTTATTAGTTAATATCTTTCTGTCTACAAATCTTGGACTTCTATAGATTTGATTCATCTTAGCCAACTCTTCATCTACATTTTCATTAATTAACTCAACATTCTTTCTATCTCTAAAATTTTCCATTGTCTTACCAAATAATGAATCATTGAGTAATTTAAAGAAATCTTTTCGAAATCATTTGCTGCTTTACCTCTAAGTTTTGTGTTGTTATCAATGTACAACTCTAGCCAATTGGATTGATCAAACTCTAACACTCTGTGAATATGTGTCAACTCATATCCTAATTCGATACAATTCTTAAGATTAAGATAATGAATAATATATTTTTGTTTTGGTTCTAAATCCAATATCAGCTTTTCCACTGGGTCGTTTCCTCTATTAAAAGAGTTTTGATAGTCTGAGTGTTTATTCTTCGTTATCTGTTTATTTTTAGGAAGTAAAGGATAGTCAGAAAATAAGTCATGTTTATCTTTTGGACAATGTATATCAACTTCAAGAACATGACCTTTATTTGATGGAGGTTTAAATTTTTTAACTATATCATTTTTATTTTCATTCCATGACTTTATTTTTTGAGTTGATAGGAAATTAAACCCTCCAGTTGATAGAGATTGTTTCATAGCCCAACCATAAAGATTTGTTGCATCAAAATATAATAAGTATGATTTCAACTTATCTGGATTGAAATTGCTACATCTACTATTATTTGCTTTAGCTTTACGTTTTGATACTTGTGTCATCCCTCCACGAATTCCTTTTTCAAAGAATAGATACATATCTGGATCAGTTAGTAATTCAAGAACGACTCCTGTATATTTTAATCCTGCTGTCCAAGTTAATTGTGGAGTTGTTATAAACTTTGCAGAATCTATGTAATAATGTGTAATTATTAGGTCGCGAAATCTCTCAAAAACATCTGCTAGTGCTAGAACATCAATCGTTAAATATAAATCGTGGTATTATTTTAATGTTTTTATTTCAAAAGCATTCCAAACTTCCTTTGCATGAATATAATCTTCTTCTGAAATATGTCCACTAATGCTTGAAGAAAACTTCTCAATTGGTGGTAAACTTGTCTCATCAAATTTAGCAAAAGAATTCATGTACTCATATGGATAAATACCTTTCTTCGTTAGTAGTGACATGTTTGCATCATCAATTTCTTTAAAGTGTTGCCTCATTAAATCAACTTATCATTTGCTTTAGACAAATTTTTTACCAATTTATGAAGTGGATTTTGTAATAATTGATATGAATCTCTAAAGCAAAGATTTCCAAAACTTGTTGTTAAAAACTTCTCTTTGTTATTGGCAATTACTTGTTTCTTATCCTTATCACAATTAAGGGCACTAACAATCAGATGTGAGGCGTATCCTCTTAGATTATGAATATCAAAAAGGAAGTGTAAAATTTTTTGGACAAATTCTTAGTTTTGTGTTGCATACATCATGTGCCGCACCTCTATATTTTCCAGTAAGATGACAGTGATCAAGAACTTTTTTATCTTCAGTTAAGCATTTTCTACAAATCCAACAGACAGATGCATTATTGTAATTTTTTCTTTTTCTACTTCTGGCATGTTTTCTCGATCATAAACTTTATTTTTTTCAAGTACTACTTTTAGATTCTCTATCGGTATTTCACACTCTTTCTTTAAAGACAAAATGAATTCCTTAACACAGTCAACACCAAAAGTTTGCTTATATTCTGTTACAATCTTTCCTTCATGATTTACAATTACATATCCAGCAGAACATGGTTTATGTTGATTTACAGATCCTTTTACTGATTCTTCTGGTTTATCAATTGTTCCTAGATGTTGATTTACAGATCCTTTTACTGATTCTTCTGGTTTATCAATTGTTCCTAGATGTTGATTTACAGATCCTTTTACTGATTCTTCTGGTTTATCAATTGTTCCTAGTAAGCATTCAAAGTCTGCATATGCTGTAATGGTGATTTAATAATTTTGTCAAAATCTCTAAACATAGCTAAATCTTCTGTACCATCTTTTCTTTTATTAGCTGCTGGCATTTTTATTCTTGAAGTTCCACAATTCTCTGAATTATAATCTGCAGCATGTTTATCCAACTTTTCTTGTTCATGAAATCTTGAAAGACATCTTTTGCAAAATAATCTTGTTCTACCACTATCTTTATCTGTTCTACAAAGAGCATTACAATTTGTTACTAGTACATAGTGAGATCTTCCTCTATAAGAATAAAGAAGCAAATCCATATGTTTTCACCTTCCTCTGAACAAACAATTAATGGATAAACTGAGCTGTTATACTCGTAAACATTTATTGAAACATTGAATAATTTTGCAAGTTTTGGAATATCTTCTGCTCTAATTGGTACGTTACCATTCACCATAAACTGATTTCTTGAATCTTTATCATCTCTAGGAAAGAATAGATGCTTTATTAAAGGTAGTATATCAGAATATTTCTCAAGCATTATTTGTATTAAATCATGAATTGCTTCTGGATGATTCTCTCTATGATGTAATGCTCTCAGAACACACCACAATGCACACAAATTGTCATCTGTATTTTTTATATTCATAACACATCTCTTATTTCTTAACTTAATTGGTAATTCACAATATGAGCCTCCAAGTTGGGGAATAAAAACTGTAAACTTTGAAAATGCATTAGATATTCCAACAATTCTACAAGAAGAACCACCTTCATTCCATTCATCTACAGTTTTATTAATCTTTGAAAAGTGTTTGTCAATTATTGAACTAAAATGAGAAACTCTACTTAACGCTATTGGTGAAAGCCCATTAATTGGAGCATATATAATATCTTTCTTAGCATTTTCTATTTTTAATTGCAGAAGAAAACTCATTTTTACATTGCCATATTGGCTAGAGATATCTTTCATAACATTTATTAATCCAGGAGATGCTTTTTTCTTAAATACTTCTAAATCTGCATCTTCAACCTCAAAACCTTCATACTCATAATCTATTAAACTACCACCAGTAGTCTTTCTACCTAAAAACCATCCACTAGTATCAATCTTACAAAGACGTTTTGCTTCTTTATAAAAACAGTTTTTACTTTCTGATTTTTTTAGTTTAATTATTTTCTTAGAAGAAAGACGTTCCATCAATTCTTTTATATCAAAGGCAGAAACTGGATAATGAACAATTCTAGTTGACTTGCCATACTTCTTAGTAAAAGAAGGTTTAACATTAAAACGCTGCTCATAAGAAAATACTAATCTTTTTGCATGATCATTGAATGATTCTCCCTCACGCCGTGAAAATGACTTTATTTCAGACATCCTATAATATATAAATACTTTTCTTTAAATCAAATTTAGAAACTCTGAAAGAAATTTACTATAATATATAATAACTAAAATATTGTTAGTAGTCTATTGTTTTCCATTGCGCCGAAGCAATATCTGTTGGAGTAGGATTTGATTTTTCTTTTTCGGACACTGACACTCAGGAGGGCCACTTCAAAAGGAGACCGAGCGATAGCGAGGTCGAATTTTGGAGTGTGCTCGAGTGAGGGTCAGGGTGCGAAATGGAAAAATCACATAATACTAGGAGATGGTTTATCGTCGACATCTGATTTTTGGATTGTGCATCCGTGATTCAACCATGTTTTTTTAGAAGCTAGACTTGGCCTTTGCTATAATCGATTGGCACGACCTGCAATAGTCTCCATATGCCTGTCGATGTACAGTCAGTCCTGATCTTTGGTATGCTTTCTCAAGCTTTAGCTTCGTAGGCCTGGCTAGTTTAATGTCTGTGGTAAACCATAGGCCGTCTGGGCAAGGGTCAGCTAGTGTCGTGTTGTAGCTATCTACCAAAGATGACAGATCGGAGGTAGGACTGAGCAGCTGAGGTGAAGCAGATATTCTCGCACGGACACTATTGATGTCAGGGTCTTGGGGTTTCGCGATTCACAGGATATTTTAGAGGAGGAGGTGGACACACACTGTAGATTGAATGAGATCTGCATGTGGTCAGATGAGCAGGATTTGGTGGTAATTGGTGATGACAAAGTGCAGTTGCATGAGAAAATCTGGTCGAGTATGTGACCCTTGATATAAGTAGGGACATGCACATGAGCCACAAGAGACAATGAGCCAGTCAATGCACGAAATTCGGTGCTGAAAGCGTCAGATAAGTTATCAAAGGGAACGTTGAAATCACCCATACCGAGGAAGGATCGATTTATTGCACACATAATTGAAATGAGATCTGAGAAATCTGAGATAAAGGAGTATTTGGTAACTGGTGGGCGATTGACTACTGCCACTATCGGTAGCTTCCTTTCGGATGAGATCAAGACAATTAATTCAAAAGACTGCTTCGATGGTACTGCAATGGCTTGAAGTTGAATTTCGAGTGCACGATGATTGCAACTCCACCTCCAGTTTTGATTGCTCTAGGGGTGTGAAAGAACGAGAAACCAGATGGGCGTAGCGTCTTTTATTGTTGGCAGTTTATTTATTTTAGCCAAGTTTCAGTTAGGGCAAGCAGGTCGATACCATTTTCAGAAATAAGGTTGCCTATTACCAGAGGTTTATTGCAAATTGAGCAAGGATTCCTAAGGCAAGCTTTAAGTCTGGCCGATGGAGTTACAACAGGCCTAATGACCACTAAGTAAGAGAGATGTACAGTGACAGATGTGGGAAGCATGCTGAGCGGTTCGAGACAATGCTAGGAATACCAAACGAGCCGGTACTCAGCTCCCAGTTCCGGCCCAACGAGCTACATCAGACCTGGCGGTTCCGGCCACCACGGGAGCTATGGGTTGCTTTCCTTTTGGAGCTCTCTGAGGTTTCTCTATAACGTTTGTTCTAATTATTATTATTAAGTGCTCAGTTGGTACTATACAATAATATCGGTCGAGAAAGGTGTCTATGACAGCAGCCAGAAATTGCTCTAATTACTCCTAAAGCAGAGTCATTGTGCATATTTTTCACCTGGCGTGATATTTAGGTTGGTAGCTTGTCCGATTTGGTAGCAATATTTCTAACACATGCGAATCATATGCTTAGGTGAAATCTTGTTGGCCTGTGGTTAATAGAAAAACTGATTTCCCTGAGATGATATGATGATCCTCACGGTGATTAGATTTAACAGGCCAACAGAAATAGCATTGCAGGTAGCACAATTCACCACACACAGAGCTTATGGCTTAGTTGAGTCTACTCACCACAGTGTTGAAAATCGATTGCTGTTGTCGTGGCTGCAACTAGGAGTAACCAGTAAAGCGAAGAGACTACAAATAAAGTCATCTTCTGTACCTGTGCTTCCCCTGTCTTGTCCTTACGAGGAATGCTAATGTTTGTGCTAAAATGAACTTATCAGTGTGTGCTTGTATATATACTGGCACCTGGTTACTTCACTGATGCTTCCCATATGATTGGCTGTCCTAAAGTTGCTGACCGGTACTAACTTTGCTTTCGTGGTAGAGCTGTCAGCTTAGGGGTTACTTGAAATGCATCAACCGATATCCGTGTTCTCTATTCGTCAGCTGCTTAGCTGCCAGAGTTGCCTGCCAGTAATATTGTGCCTAGGCAAGCGATTGACTGGTACTTTGTTGCCATGGTGTATGAGTACTTTGACTGGTTAAGCTATATTTTTATTCGGTGCGAAGATCACCGTTGATGAATGTCAAACTACTCCTCACATGGTTTACCACATCTAATTTGGGCCTATACAATGTTTCGTCGGCCTATTCTAACAGCTAAACCACTCCCTGGCTATGGAGTTGGAGTCTTGCTGGAGTCTTTTCGACTACCCAGCTTGGGTCAAACGTTATTTTTAGTTCTTACTCATGTAGTTGAACTTAAGGTTAACGAAGTGATATTTTCTTATTGATGCATAAATTCTCAAAGTCTTGCATTGTTGGCTCTCCTATCCCAATCGTTTATCTTAAGTCGACAGCGCAACTCTAGCGTCTCTGTTTCACCAAGTTGGTACTGATTTTTATTTCATACATTTTAGTGTCCCTATTGTTCGTAGATGTCAAGGTGTCCACAAACGTGCCCTTGTTGTAGCCAGCATAGTATACTCTCCAGGGTCTTGCTTTCGTGAGCAAAGAAATCTCTATTGCTTTGCACATCTCTCCGTGCTTGTTAGCCACCCTACAATCTCCAAAGTTGACAGCACATAAAAGTAGTATAAGTTGGCTTTTTAGGAAATATTACTGTTTTGTAAATATCATATGAGACATATTCCATTTTAGACAGATTCCTGATTATAGATTGCCATTTTTAAATGCATGTCTCACTTCAGGCAGACATGTTCTAATATACTTACTTTCTTGCTCTCCTAAACGAACGGTCCTACATTGTATGGTAAGGATTAATGCAGGAACGAGTATGTTGTGCTTCGTCAGAGCCACTTCCATAGAAGAGGTCTTAGTCGTCAGCCTTTTGTCGAGCCATAGCAAAAGCCTATAAGGGCACCTTCAGTTGATACCTATGTGGTCGGAAATTTGCAATGATTGGGTTTCACAGGGCGTTTGAATCTTTCTCTGTATGCAGCAAGCATGAATTCCCTGGCCGGATTCTGCAAGTTCGTGAGCACAGCCAAAGTTCGTGAGCACAGCCAAAGTGCCATATCACATGTTTTTCAACTCTCGATTGATATCGATCATTGATATCCTAATATCCCAGTTGTTCCTGCAGTTGTTCCTTGTTGCATATTTACCATACTGGAATACTAGGCTACTGAGCTAACGATTTGCATAATGACAAGTGATTGTTCAGTCGGTTAAGGCAAAAGGATGTTCTTGCAATCGCAGCCTAGAGGTAGTGCCACATATCCTCCAAGAAGACTTCCAAACACTACGAAGCTACCTATGATCACGGCTGAAAGTATGCGGCATTCTCAGCCTCACTCCTTTGGGCAGCTTGGAGGCAGCGTGGCAAACTTACATTTTGTGGTAACCTTCAACTTTGGGCTCCTCCAAAATTGGATAGCAGAAGTTAGTAAGTGTATGGCCAGTGCTAAGAAATGCATAATGCTTCCTATTTATTATTATTATGTGCAAGTCTATTCAACAATGCCCAGATGTGTACGTGTGTGTCAATTTTTTGCCTGCTTTACTTGCCTGAACACCATTTAGTGAGGGTTATTACCATGGGTCCTTCTAACGGGTGGCCTTGAGTAAACTGTGTGATGCTGCATATTTGCCTTTGAAAGGTAACTGTATGCACTGCCAACTTGCCTAAATAGGATACTTTGCCTTTCTTTAGCATATGGTTATCCCGTCTGCAAAAGTCAGAGCAAAACGTTCCCAAATAACGAATGACTTCTCTACATGTGCACTACCATAAGCTCTGCCCACTGCCTGTGCATTATGCCCGCTCGCAGGCAGCCGGTGCCAACAATTTAGTTTTTGCCATCGCTGACATCGTGAGATCTGCTTACTTGAATGCTACAAACAAGGTAAAAACTGACCCTTTGTAGGCGGCCTTGCCCCATAACTGAGATTAGTCTTTTTATGCTTGTGGATGCTGAAATTATGCACAGTATGACTAAGTAAACTGTGAGATTTCTTTCGAGCAAATTTAAAGTATAATGAAAGGGATGCATTCCTATATATTCGCTCTGTTATTAGTTGTCACAGTAGTATTGCAGCAGCAGCGGCTAAATGACAAGACCTCCAGTTGAAACTAGCTATCCAACAGGTGATTATATTTGCATGCCAGCAACACAGTCTCTGCTGCATCCAGCAAATGCTCATAACCAGCTTGCACAAGTAAGCTAACCAGTGAGCTCTCACAGCGAGGCCTAATGAAAAGACCTTGAGGTGGAAAAATGGCAGCATTGAGGAGGAAATGGCTCAGTCATCGGCCAAGAGCAAGGCATACCTCACTGGTTGGACAAAACACTACTGCCAGCAATAGCCATTGCAGAAGCATGCCGAGAGATGCTGAACAGTGGGGCCCTGGCAGTTTGCACATGAGCAAACTTGCTGGTCAATGGCACTACTACCAGATGGTGCCCAGCCACACTGTTGCCAATCCGGCAGCTGTCAAGAGTGTGAAGGCGAACTATGGAGGTAGGTGGCCAATCGAAAGCATGCCACCGTGCTACCAGCTGAGAAATGCCGAGAAGGCCACTCCTGTATGCTAGCAGCAGAAGCGGTCGGTCTAGCATGGCGCACTCGTCGCCACCTGCGATTGTCGAGCCACAAGTGCTCCATTTCCTTCAGCTCTTGATCTCAGCCTGCGTACGACTGTCAAGCCATTGGCTATGCCACTGTTGGTGTGCTGAACTTTCGTGAAGTTACTGTTGAGCTCTGTCCACCTGTTGAACTGTTGAACCTTCCGACATTGGATTGAACGATGGTCACTTTCGACCTTGGATTGAACAAGGAGCAACGAGTTGAGCTCGTCTGAGCGAATCAAGGACCGAACATGCCTGCTCGACCTCTGCCCCTCCATATTCAAGGCCACCGTTGCCCCACAAGGGGCAAGGGTGCCCTTCTCCCACTGGGCAGAGAGCTCCCTCTCCTGCAGCCGCCTGGTGCTGGCTCTGGGATAGGTGCAGCTGCCCTGCCTGCAGAGCCAGGTCTGCCACTCACCTGGCCAGCCATGAGAGTTCGACATGCGACCTTAGCAATGAGGTAGAACCAAAAAACGTTGAGGATCACCAGAACGACCAGGAAGAAATTGTAGAAGTAAACGGCCGGAGCATAGCCGATCATGGCAACAGGGTCGTACATCGTGCTCCTCACAATGCTGCAAAGGGAAGGTGCTGCAATTTAGCAGAAAGACTGACCACACACCATACTAGCAGGCCGTGATGGCTTGACCCAGTGGTTAAGGTGCTTGCCTGGAACCAAGGTCAAGGTGAGTGTATTTGATGACTTGAGGTCGAGGGGTTTAGTTCATGGCCATATGTGATGTGCCAGAATAGAGATCAAGTGCAATATTATTATTATTATCAAGTTCTCTTAGGCTGCTGTACAAATTAATTATATTGAACGCTTGGTTTGCATAGCTTTGCTGAAAAAAGCTCTCAACACTCAGGGTTAATGGGAATACTACCACCCCCCCACCAGGAATCTGCAAGCCTCTAATTACTTCCTTGGCACTGACTCACTGCAGTAATGCAAACAAAACACTAGTCAGATGTATGTCAGTATTTGGGTCAAGGGATCATCCTCAATTAGTTTGGCACTGCAATCTGAGGCTGATTGATCTACTTACTGGGAGTGCAGTGGTGCATACAGCAGCAGGCAGCTGCATCAGCAGACCCTTTGAGCAGTAGATCAGTGCAAACTCAAGCAAAGCAGTGGCATCTGCATGTCTTTGCAATTACTGGCAATGTGGTGCAGGGGCTGCCAAAGACTCCGAGTAGTGGCTAGCATAGTTAAGTGGCTCTACTCACACAAACGGGTAGTATATTAGCCGCAGTAGCAGCCACATGAGGACTGTCCAGCCGGAGAGAATCTTGGCCAATGTGCTGCTCGTCTTCACCAGCTTTGCCAGCTTGGCAGCCTGCAAATGAGCATTTGGCAGCCTGATATTGATGCTCATCGAGCTCGTCGGTGCCTGCTCGACTGCTGGCAAGCTGCAGTGCCAGCGACCCGAGTGAAGCTGCACTGAGCTGCTGCAACTGCTGCCCCTGGCCACCAGCATGCCGGTCACAGCAGTTCGGCAGGCTTCGAAGGAGGCTCATTTAGCTTTTCTCACCTCCAGCCAAATGTCGGCTGCATCGTGAGTGCACAGCACCAAGCTGCCGACACGCACGAAGTTATTGGACCACGAGAACCACATGAGAAACATGACACCAATGTGATGGATCATCAGCGGCCAGAAGTCCTGGTGGAGGGAAAATGCGTTGCCATGTCAGCATTGCCAGGCCAGCCTAGCATTCTCAAGAAGCTGTCTAGACCTGCAAATAAAGCGGCTGGCTAAGGACTGGCCCATCGAGACAGCTTGGGCTGTAAGAGCTGTGCAAGAGCAGCAGAGACTTGAACGGATCATGTTCTGCTATCGGGTAATGGTGATGCAGGAATGACTTCTAAGCAAATTAGCTTGCAGCCAAAGCAACTTTTCCTAGGGAGAGCTGAAAGCTGCACTTATCGGCATTAATAATTGGTTGTTGACACAGTGACAGCATTCGATTAGGGTATGCATGCAGGGACTGAAGGCCTGCCCACACACACACACACACACAGACACACACACACACACACACACACACACACACACACACACACACACATACACACACACACACATACACACACACACACACACACACACATCATAATGTACCCATGCTTGTTTCATCAGGCAGGCTTCTAAGAATCAGTAAAAAGTGCATGTTAGCGGCAAAGAATAGTTAAAAATTGTAAAGTAGGAATATTCTCCGGATCCGTTAGAATTAACATGGTTATCGTGTAATAAGCAAATCATATTTGATTAACTCCAAACTCAGTTCTAGTAATTAAGCTTTTCTTATCTGCATAGTTTTTATTCGATCCCCTTTTAAGTTATTAGTTTAAGTGTTTTTCTTCACCTAGAACTATTCTGATATATAACGATATATACTTATTCATTTGTATAGCACCCCAGCAGAACTTATCTATATTCAGATGCTTCACATATGCCTAGGGGCTCGAGCCCACGACCTCAGCCAGACCTTAGCCCCCAGGGAGCACCTTAATCACTGGACCAAACCAGAGTGGTATTTAATGTGCAATAAGCTAAGAAAGTGGTAGTGCCACAAAACTACACCCATTGCACATGATGCAATCAATAAGGTCGAAATACTCTGACTACTGGTCCGACAGCTAATTAGTGGCTACTAAACCATGGTAATTGCAAAACAGGAGGGACTGGTCGACTGTCATGCAAGGCAAGCACTAAGGAGGACTGAGGGGGATCGGTCACACAGACATTTTGTTTAAACAAAACAATATTACAACAGTGATTGCAAAAATATTAACAATACAGGATGCCTGGCCGTATGTCTATTAGGTGCATGTACTTTGCCAACATGCATAATATGGTTAGTGGTAAAATGCACAATGCCAGTACCAATTAGAACCCAAAGGAAAAATACAGGAAACAAAGAAATACCGTGATGAAACTGTGCGTTTTAGCTGCTTTTTAAAATGTGTTCATCTTAAAAGATGTCAAGCCATACGTGCAGAGAGAGCTCAAGGCTTTGGGATCATATGAACAAAAGGCAAGGTCGTAGCTTCACCAGAGCAAGGCTGTTTGCCACCCCATTTATTATTAATCGAGAGTCCCGAAGTCATATTATTAAGAATTCAACTTGGGCTAGTCAAACGGCATTATAGGATCATGCATTCATACCACTGGTCTGACAAGGCAGTTGGTTGATGTATCAAATCTAGTCTAAGGCAATGCACAGCCTAAAGGCCACATTGCCCAAGCCTCATGCAAAGATTATATTGCCTGTCCTAGAAATGGCTTTTATGAGGCTGATGTCCAACCGTGTAGAAGTGCTACATTGAGTCAAATTTGATGCCCATACTCTCATTGCCATCAATGTACCTTGCCCAAATCATGAGCTCTGGGCCTGCTGCTGATGCCACATAAACCATTACTCCTATCACCAATGTACTAATTTTGTTAACGTGGACTAGACAAAGATAGAAACTTACCCAAAAAACGCACAGCCTCAGGCTGCCAGCCGTAAATGGTTTAAGCTAGGTAAGCATAGCATAAGTTCAGTGGCTTCTACTCACAGGCTTGGGTAATATACTAGCTGCAGCAGACTCTGCAAGCCAGTCTTTGAACAAAGGCGTTAATTGGCTTCCCCAGAATCAACCTGCCAAAAGAGCTAAAGTGCTTCAAGTTTCTTGGCTGGTCCACGACATTTCATCCACGAATTAGTCGAATATGCCAGCAGGTTACTAACAAATGCAACGAACAGACCTATGGAACTAGAACGACGGTTGGGTGGAGCCGTGAGTGGAGGGGCAAGCTGGTATGCAGCAGGCAGTCTCTTACTATCTTCTTGACATCCGAAAACTGATTAAAGAAAAGTGTCACGTAGAAGCCCAGCTGTATCATGTAGTACCAGTACAAGTCGCGACCGACTGACTGCAAAGCATAAAACTGTCATTAATGCATTGCTTGCCCATGCAGCCACAGACCATACTCAGAGTTTAGTTGAAGCAAGGAACCATCCAAAGCAAACCTGTTAATATAGACCGGCAACTCCTCTTACCACCCTGCTTTCTCATTGTCACCTCCTGTCTGTCTGTCTGGCTGGCTGTCTGTCTGTCTGTCTGTCTGTCTGTCTGCCTGCCTGCCTGCCTGCCTGTCTGTCTGTAAGCCTGCCCGTCCTCGGTATGTCTGTTTGTCAGTCTGCCCATCTCTCTGTTTGTCTCTCTGTCAGCCTGCCTCTCTGTCCGCTAGTCCATCCATCCGTCCGTCTGTCTGTCTCTCTGCCTATCTGCCTGTCTGTCTGTCAGTCTGTCTCTCATCTCTTGTGTAGCTGCTTTGTCCATCTGCATGTGTGTCTCTACACTGTCTCTCTCATTTGCTTCGTCTGGTTTTTTACTAGTCTGATATTTCCCACCTTGTTGATCATTGTGACAGCAAAAATCTTGGCTTTTAGCCCTGAGGCACATGTGAAAAGCCTGGATTTAGATGGGGGTTCTCTCAGGGCACTTTAAAAACAAATTATATTGTTTTATCTATCTCACATATTTCTGCCTACGGTTTCTATCTCTTGTATCTTGCTACAAACTTACCTGTACCGGGTAATTGTACCAGCACTGGTTCATGTCGGCAAACCACGGTTTCTACAAAAAAGCCGTGTAATGCCAGCAGCATATGATGCAACAGTGTAGGTTCAAAAACATTCTAGCAGATTCAACAGCCTCTTTTGTATAGCTACAGAAGAGCATTTACGGCAATCGCCGCAGCTTGCAGCAGCACCCCATGCTCAGCCCACCAGCTTTTGTCTACCTTAGCACATTGACTGGTGAGAAGATTGTATTGTATTTTCAAATAGGCATTGTAACGTCTTTTTAAATGCATTGTGATTTTAAAAGTTGTTTTAATATTTTTGTAAATAGTAGAACTTGGAAAATTTACAAAAGCACCATTGCTTTTAACTGGGCGTAATCAATGAAACAATTTTTTAGATGGAAGAAATCGTACATACCGATATTTTTGCTGCCAGTGAATACAAAAAAAACCTTGTGAACTTGCTGCAATATAGAGACAAGGATGGGATTAAGTGGGAGGGGGAGGAAATACAAGGATGAAGAAACAAATTATGATAAAATCTACTTACTATTTGTGGGTGAATCAAGTGGGATTCCACAATTCAAAAACATAACACTCAAAATCAGCTCGAACAGCATGTCTTATGTTGAATATATTTATAATATGTGTGCTCTCTTTCGTAGGGACCTATCATTATACGACAATATCAGCTCCGAAGTTAAGTCTGCCTACTTTCAGCTACAGGAAATATGCATTTAAATTGGTCCTTGTATGTGTGCCATCCCTGCTTGACTTCTATAACTCACTGCCTGCTGGTCTACAGGCATGTGGAATAAGGCGTTTAGAGCTGGTGCCAAGCTCTGCAATTAGGCTTGTCTGTCGTGAGTGGAGCAATTGTTATATCACACCATTTCTCGACGACCTGCACTAGCTGTCATTCAAGCAGGGTATCGACTTGAAGGTTCTGTCACTCACTTGTAGGTTCCTTTATTCCTTGGCCCCAAACAGGTTTACTAGATCTCCTACCCTTCAGGCCTCCAGGCATCGTACCACCTGCTTTTCTGAATTAAATCTTTCACTTCCACCACATAAGAACCTCAAATTATTTGAAGACCTTGCCTTTACGTAGTATGCTCTTAAAGTTGAGAACTCTCCTCCGACTGGTGTTATGATATCGCTGACTAAACCACATTTAAGAAGCTACAAACGTATCTATTTATTGCAGCATTTAGTGGATCCAAGTTATTCTTACTTTGTGTGCCTATGTGTGCTGACACTGTGCATGCTGCCACTAACCTATTTGCAATCTGGTCCAATCCATGTTACCTCTAATAATGTTTTGCGTGTTGACATAAAGCAAGTAACTATTAACCATTTGATCATGCCTTCTTTGCAGCAGATGTAAAGTGTCCAGCATGAGAATAAGTTTGCCGAGGGTGGGTGGAGGTTGTGTGACAGCACTCTGCACGACCTGTCGTCCGGCTGGGTAGTGCGACCGAGCAACAAGCCTGGTGGCTCCAACCCCAAACAATTCATTTCAAGCTAAGCCGGCCAAGCCCAATCTACACTCTAGAAGGTTACCGGCATCGAGGGATCTAGCCCTCCCTCCCATTTGTACTCCATCGGTGGCCCTGATATTCTATGCATGCATAGTTTTCACACTTTCAGGCCATTGTTCGTTCTGAACCGTCCCAACAGCATGCCTGCAGTTTGTGGTAGATGGATGTCCCACAGATGCTGCCAATGCCTGGATTTGGGCAGGACTGTGGAGTCATCTGCCGAGTCATCCTCTGCCCTGTCACTGCTCGTGAACTTGTGGCTGCATAGGCAGTCTGAGCCCTGCTAGGGTCTCAGCCCAGCCATCTAAGTGTGTGCATGTGTTTGCTTGTGTGTATGCGTCTCTGTGTGTGTGCATGCATGTGGGTGCTTGAGTGTGTGTGTGCATGCGTATAAGTGTGTATTTGAGCGCATGGGTGTGTGTGTGTGTGTGTGTTTGTGAGAGAGAGAGAGAGAAAGAGAGAGAGGACCGTAATAGATTAGGAAATTGGGACATTTAGGCATATAATCA
Organism: Cristatella mucedo; assembly: GCA_009760855.2. Lineage (NCBI taxonomy): Eukaryota > Metazoa > Bryozoa > Phylactolaemata > Cristatellidae > Cristatella > Cristatella mucedo. The sequence continues at coordinate 624,696 of WPIO01000027.1, read as the reverse complement.
CAGCCATAAAGATAGCTGTTGTCATATTTGGTTTGCATGGCACCATAAGAGAGCAAAGTTTATATCTTCTGGCTTTACAAGTTGCTGCCAGAGAACCTATAACCAAGGATAAGTGAACTGCAAAATATCAAGCATGCACAAGCAAACGAGTAATGTGTTTAGGCGAGCTTGCAAAACGAAGACACTCAAGACCACCAATTGAAACGAACTCTGGCTAATGTGATGCACAAAATCATGCACCATTAGAAGATTAAAGCAAGCTGCATTACAGACTGTAGGGTTATAGGTCTCTACAGTATGCTATCCAGTACAGGTCCATCTTTCGCTGAGACTAATGAAGCCAGGTCATTGTAGGTTGCCACCCTAACCAAAGGCTAGTTCCCGACTTGAGGTGTGTATGAGCTATAATCTCCATCACAGAATGATATATATTTCACTCGACTGTGATGAAATTACCAGATGCTGACGAATGGTGGTGGGAGACAGCAGTAGAGGGGAAAGTAGGTCGGGTTAGCAGATTACTGCTATCGATTAAAGTGATCATTGAGCCAGAGGATGGAATCAATTCGATGCTGATAGGTATAGGGATATATAGTAATATAGACAAATGGGTTGGCTAGATAAACTACAACACCGACCAGACAGATGAACATACACAGTTAGTGTTTGTTGGTGTGCATCTTGCTGAATAGTAAACGACTTTCGAGCTTTCTTGTACTAAACACTACTCGAAAACAATGTATTATTATTAGGGGTCCAGAAGTTTACCCTCCAAGAACTGTCTGTAGTCCGGACTGGTAATAAGACTGCTGCCCTCCGATCGGTTAGTGTCTGGGCTCCAGCCTGGCTGTCATGCTTAGCTCTGACTTGGTAGGGCTTTGGCTCATACCCAGCAGCAGGAACGCTGGACTTTGATTCGCTGGCTAAGGTAGGGGGACCTCAGCTTTGTACTGGCATACTGCAACCTTCACAGCTATATGGCTTCGTCTATTTATAGATTGAGCTCCCTTTCGGCCATCGGCAGAGAGCTCATTAAAGCTAATACCCCACCATAATGTAGTCGTTTGGCAGAAAGCCGGCTCATCTAGCTATGAGCACTGCACCTGTAGCTAGAAACCAGCTGGTTCTATGGTGCTGAATAAGCTGATCGTTGGGTGCTGAAACTGCCATAGTCTGAGGCACACATTTTCAAATAAAGATTTCAACATTCCTTCCTTTTTTTCTCCTACCCAATATGCATGCTAGCTTAAGGGTTAGCATAGGGCTTCTAGGTAACTGCTGACGGCATCAGACGATCCCATACGTCTGGTTAAGATGGTGAGTCTGCCTTCCTACCTTTTGTCTACCTACTTAAGCCTTACTGGTTCTTCTGGTTTTTTGGTGTTTCAGACGGCAGTCTTTCATCGAGTCTTGCTTCCTAATAGCTCCTCTCACTGAGCTGTCAACTGATAGCTGTAGCATTTCCCAACGGCTCCACTTCGCTAACGAAATCACTGTTAGACACACGCTGCCTCAAAATCTGATTTTTGCACTCTGAGCTCTGAGTGCCCGATAAGCAAGGACTCATGTGGAAGGCATCGATAAATTGACCAGTCAACTCGTGCGTCCCCCATCATTCCTTTCAAACCAATGCACTTGGTGTGGCCTGAACGGCGTCCACGGTTGCATCACTTTCCAAGTTTTGGCTGCGAAAAAAAGTAGAATCAGGTTTGGCTGCAGTGCCTCTCTCGTGTTAAGTTTAAGTCTGGACCACCACCGTATTGATGATGTCTTCATGGAAGGTTCAATTAGCAGGTAGGAAAGAAGACCCTCAGTCTAAAATAGGTTTTACAGAATTTCTCGGGGCCTGAAGAATTTGTCGGCTCGATCCTTCCATGACGTAGTGGCCGGGTAATCATTGCCGAAGCACCCATTGCCAAACTTGCACATGCCCTTAATTCCCCTGGCTGAGCACCGGGGCCTTAGCCTCGAGATCGTTTGCTTCTCAGCCAGCATTGCAGGTTTCATCTGCCCTAGCTCCACCACCTCACTTAATCTTCAGATAATAAGCTTGTGCTGGAACCCCCTACCCCTTAGAGCTTCTTCGGTCGTCGCCTCCGGTTCACAAACCTGCAGCTCAGCCACTTCTGATGCTCACACACCTCCGGCTCAGCAGCATCGAGCTTAGCCACCTCCGGCTCAGCCACGTCTGGTCTCTGCCCACTGTGGAGGCACTGTCAGCCACCAATGCCTCAGCATTAGACGTGTGACCCTCTGCTGCGTCCGGCTCCACTACCTCCGGCTCCACTACCTCCGGCTCCACTACCTCCGGCTCCACTACCTTGTAAGATCGTGCTTTCCTTTTATCGTTTCGTTATTGTTGTTCGTGTGCAGAACTGCTGCTTATAGGACACCCTAAGCACATGGCTGGATTAAAAGGCTTTGCTGCTCTAATAGGTGATGCTATTGTGCTACCTTCACCACGTGCTCGTAATCTAGGTGTCGTGTTCGACAGCTGCCTCAATTTCAAAAGCTTCATTCAGAAGACTGCCTCTACAGCTAGCCATCACCTCCGATCCCTATCCAAGATTAGAAGCTGTCTCCCACAGTGGCTTGTAAAATTTAACTAGCTCTTTAGTTCTGTCTCAGCTGATTATTGTAATTCCCTTTTGGCTGGGCAGCCAAAGAAAGCTATTATGCCACTACAGCTGACTATGAATATGGCTGCAAGGCTGGTCTTCAAGTCCCAGCGGTTTGAGCACGTGTCACCTATGCTGAAAGAGCTAGGATGGTTGCCGGTTGAGCAAAGGATACAGAGCAAAGTTCTTAAGCTGACCCACAAGGCCAGCCACGGCTTGGTTCCTTCGTATCTAGCTGAACTGCTGCATCAGTTTCAGCCTGTTCGCACCCTCAGGTCCTGTGTGGACAATAATTTAGCTGTCTCATTCCTCAGCTTAAAGACAGTTGGCGACAGAAGCTTTAGCTCTGCAGGTCCTAGACTGTGGAACTCTCTTCCACAATTCTTACGCAACGACAACTACTCTCCAACTGCCGACAATGGCACATCTTTTTTCAGCGGTCCTGAACTGCTACTTCCATGCTACTCACTACCTCAACTGCTCTCCTGACTCTGCTATGCTTCCCACTTTCCCTTTGTTGAGTGAGACGAAGTCTGTTGGCTACCGAATGTATACCGAAAGCTGCTTAGGCTGTGAGTGCGCTATGCAAAACTCTGCTGCGTAACACCCACGTGGTCTGTATGACTTTGTGGAGTTACAGACGGAGATGCATTACACATTACATTTCCCTATGTGGTTGCTCTTGCTAAGGTTCGTGATTTTTTTCAATAACAGCTGGAAGAAAGTGAGTAACACTCGATGGGGGAGACATTACCGATGACCTTGCTCATTTGGGATCACAAGCATTGTCTTGAATCGCCCTTAGCAAACTCGCTTATGCACTCGTATGGATCTTTCTAACTTAGCAGTAGTTAGGCCTGTCAGCCTATCTTAAAACGTGTCTTCGAATTCCTAGCTGAATGTGCAACAGACCCCTAATAGTACATAATACAATGACTGAGAATAAATTGGACCTTCAAGATTTCACTGAGATCTGGCCGAAATCAGTTAATCTCCCGACTATTAACGATGCAACCCGAACATTGTTCTCATTCATTTGCACCCCTCGACATCAAAATTGGTGGTGGAGTCACGGTCATCACACCCTCATTAATCAATTTCAAACCGCAAGCAGTCCCTTGACAGCAGTCTTTCGAATCTTTTGTTTTCAGAGGATTCAACAACAAGCAGCCAATGGTGGCAGTAGTCTATCACAACCCATAGACACATATTCTGTCTTTATCTCGGATTTATCTTAATTAATTTCTATTCTGTGTGCAAGAAATTGATCTTTTCTCAACATGGGTGATGTAAATATTCAGTATAATAACTTATATGACGCTTTACACACTGGCTGTCTCATTTACTCTTGTGGATCATGTGCATAGCCTTACTCACATCAAGGGTTACACACTCGACCAAATTGTACAATACAACTGCACGCTATCATCACCAATTATTGCTAACATATGCTTATCTGACAACATGCTGCGCCTAAAATCACTTGTGAATCACGAAACCTCAAGACCCTGTCATCAATGCAGTTCGTGCGAAAACATCTGCTTGGCCTCTGTGGCCCAATCCTTCTTCTGACCTGTCATCATTAATAAAATGCTACGACATGACACTAGAGGATGTGTGTGAGCTCTTCTGTAAATTCACACAATGTGAACTCGTCCAGGTGGTCTACGGTTTACTACAGGCAATACAAAAATGGTCACAATCTAATCACAAGCTAACCACTAATCACAATCTAATCACTTATCGCAAGCTTGAAAAGCATATAACAGATCAGTACTAGCTGGATTTGTCTAGCGTTCAAGGTGCTTGCCCAGGTCAATGTATGGTTAAGGTCGTGGGGTCAAACCCTGAGGCATTCGTGAAGCACTTGAAAAGAGAATATGTTCTCTTGGGGCGCTCTAGAAATGAGTTTTATTTATTTTACTAACTGTCCATCGTCAGCCATACGAGGACTACTATAGATCGTACCAATCGATTTTATCAAAGACCAAGTGTAGCATCTATAAAAAAAACTTGAGGAATCACGTATGCAAAATTAGACGATGCTGATGTATACGATTCAGCTTAACCGCTCCTAGGCTAGCGCCTAGCACCTAATAATTCCTGTGATGATATAACCAATTGCTTCTCTAGCATTTCTGTCAACAAGGTAGACAATCATGTAGTCCATTCTTAGAGTGTAAGAACCTGCTCTGGAATCGTGCCCACTCATTCGGTGTAGTGCCGAATGACTACATTCTAGGAGGCCAGGAGTGAAGAGGAGAGGTAGAAGGCTAGGACTTTCAAGCACACTTGTGCTAACCAGTACGTGATCACACAGTATTATTCACTTGGACTGATATATTGACAGATGGATACACTGCGGTCCGAGAGCATCTACACACTGGGCCCAAATTTCTGTTTGCGTCAGTAACTCAAAAAGGCATGAAGGCTAGTTGGGTGTTATAAAAGAGAGTTCTCTATAACACAGTCAATGCCTAAGCGTTTTTGGTATGCGTTCGGTAGCCAATAAATCTCATCTCTCGCCCAAAGAAGGAAGTGGGAAGCGGACCTATGTCTATTGAGTACTTGAAGTAGTGAGGAACATTGAGGTAGCACCTCAGGACTGCTGAAAAGGATGAGCCATAGTTGACAGCAGGAAAGTAGTTGTTGTTGCGTAAGAACTGTGGAAGTGAGATCCACAGTCTAGGACCCGCAGAGCAAAAGTGAGTATCCCAATTTCTTTGAGAAGAGTAATGAAGTAGACAATATATTGCCCATACCTGACCTGAGGGAACGAGCAGTCTTAAACTGGTGCAGCATTTCAATTAGGCATGGAGGAGCCAAGATGTGGCGGGCCATCTTGGTAAGCCTAAGACCTTTACACTGTATCCGTTGATCAACCAGGAGCCATCCATGCTCTTTCAGCAGAGCAGACACATAGGCAAATCTCTGGGATCTGTTAACTAACCTTGCACCCGTATTTATCACAAGCTGCTGTGGCCTGGCTGCTTTATTCGGTAGCACTGCCGAAGGGGAATTACAGTAATATATCCGAGACAAAAAGGAGTTAGTTAAATGTTTAGCAAGCCATCGAGGAAGATAGTTTATAATCTTAGGAAGAGGTCGGACTTAATTGCTAGATGAGGAAGAAGTCTTGCTAGCGACGTTTTCAAAATTTAGGCAGCTGTATATGATCATCAAAATTCCGAACATAAGTTGATTTCCATAACAGCATCACCTCTTAAAAGTGCAAAGCCTTCTTTATAGCCAAATGCTCGGTGGGTCCTGTGAGTAGTAGTTCCGTTTGATCGTAGTCTAGTTTATATAAATCTGCCTACATTTGGTATTTAATGTCTGCACCACTAGCATCAGTAGCTGCAAAGACTCCTACGGTATAAATAAAAAATAAAGTTCGGTATCGCCAGCATAACAGTGATAGCCTATTCCATGGGCCCGAATTACTTTTTCCAGAGGTTGATTGCCATATCTGCTTGCACTGCAGACATTCAAACGTAGACGTCAGGCAATTTCCTTAAACTGAACAACTATGAAACTCCCTAGGCACCCAAAACTTGTCGCAAGTAGACGTTGTTCTTCTAATAGCCGATGGTGTTAAGCAACTGCTACGTGTTCATGACATTTATTTGCCGTATTTTGGAATTTAGGTTTCATCCTAGAACATGCCTAAATTTGAAAGTTTAATTTAAATGACTACCTCCACTGCTAGCTGTCACTTCCATCCCTAATACCGACTAGGGGCTATTTATCATTTTGGCTTACTAAAATTAATTAGCTTCCTGATTGTTTCTAGGAGATATTGTAGAATTTTTTATTTTGGCTCGAATAAAAAAAAGTACACTAGGCCACTGCAGCTCGCATAGAATAAAGCTGCAATGCTAGCCAACAAATCTCAATGGCTTTTACCGAGTGTCTCGTTTACAAAAATAGCTTCGATAACTTCTCGCTAAGCGATGGGTAAAGAATAAAGTACTTTCATTGACCACCAATACCCACCATTGATTGGCTATTTCCAAAAAAACTGAACTGGTGCACTAGTTTTAGCCTCACCGTGCCTTCAGGTCCGTATTTGACATTAATTGCATCTCATATTCAACAGCTTGAAGATTATTAGTGACAGAAGCTTTTTCTGGAGATCCTGGACTGTGGAACTCATGTATACCATTTTGGCTTATTAGGTAAGACAGTTGGTATTTACTACCTTGGCTCAGAGGTCGTGGGTTCAAACCCTGTTTTGGGTGATACTGTATGCCACTGCAAGCAGTGGTGATAGCCTCAAATGCTCTTTGTCTCTACACAGAAGATGTTGCTAAATCAGCTATTATTTTTAAGCAATAATATCCACTTTACTGCTTCCAAATGTGGCACACTGTTTCCAGCCGTCCTTATGTGCTTTTTCCATTTTACTCACTCCCTCAACTGCTCTCCTGATTCAGCAATGCTTCTCACTTTCTTTCTTTGCCTGAGATTCAGTCAGCTGAATACCGAATTAGTACCTAGAGCCGGGTAGGACTTGATTTGGCTGTAGAAAGCTATCTCATATGTAACCCTCACTAATCTTTGGGGAGCTAAAGAAGTAATAAATTACACGTTACATTATTTTTGTGCAGACCACAGAGAGGAGGGTATGCGGCCATCACACAATGAGATCCATTTGCAAGACTTAATTAAGCTAAGCACTCCATATTCAGAGACACCAACACATTTCTTAAAGTAGGTCGGAGGTTAATGAATCCACACTTGCTTCAATTGGTTATGTCTTAAACGAAGGACTAATAGGTGCCATTTTTCAACGAAGAACGAGGTAAACGTAAGGGTAAACAATTGCATATCCGGTTTTGAGACCAATTGGAGTTGAACAGCTAATGATGCAACGATTTATTCAATTTCTTTTAGGTCTGACTGGCAATATTTTAGTTTTCCTGTAAACAGATTAAAAGTATTGGAGTTTTGAGCTTACCAATGAGGTTATCTGTGTTTTCGGCAAAGCGTTGTTGCAGATCAACCATGGCTGTATTGCATTCAGGTGTCACCAAATGTGTTCATTACCAACGCTTTTCAAGTTATATTGCTTGAAAAACTCGGAGATCTCGTTCTTAAACGATGGGTCTGGAACAGTAAACTAGTTTAAAAACCATCCGAGACGAAAATTTGGTAAAGAATAAGATCAGTGGTGAAAAGATCTTTTGTTATCACGACTTCGAGGAGTCGTCCATTAATACGATACACATGACTGAAGAGTTAGACAAAGCGGAAGTTATCTAGGTGGCCTTGAAAGAAGATACTTTCACTATGTAAATCGTTGCCTCCCGCAAACAATAAAGAGCTAACCGGCAATATTCGAACAAGCAAAACCTGTAATCTCGTTGATGAATGAGATTAGACTTCAGAAAGAGGTTGGTTAACCGTAACTTGCATAGGCATAGTATTTCATCGCGATCTAACGATCGCCGATTCTAAGACGACCTCTTCAAAAAACTGCAGGCGTAATAGTCAAGTGATTGCTGAAAAACCACAGAGACCCAATCATACACCTAGAATAATCACTTGGCCTGAAATGATAAAGCATGTGGCTTTACTCATATAATCCGCCTACAGGGTTGGGGGTAACTCATGTTTTGTTCAGAAATGCGCATTAAGCTTCTCTTTGACCGCCTGCTCAGAAATGAGTAGTTCCTGGCCAAAAGCCCCTAGCATGCTGGCAAGATCCATTCAACATCCATCCATTCAGTAGTAAGTGGAAATTGAGATTGGCCGACGTAGTGATGGTAGATAAGCTAGCCAACGCAAGGGAGCAATGTGGGCTATTGAACCTATTTTCCTAAATCAGGAGAAAAAGGGGAAACAGAAAACATTGTGGGACCATTCGGCAGGCCAAGCGAGGCTGACCGTAAACTTGGCACTCTTAGTGAAACTGCTAATAACTAATTAAAATTGTCTACCTACAGAAAGCTCCACTCGACTGAACTTGAGGAAACAGTCGTGCAGCAATATGCCTAATATAAATACACTGTGACCTAGCTAAAAGTGGCTCGCAAGTTCTCAGCTTGGATACTACAAATGTAAAAGTTATCGCAAGCTATTACTATTTCTTAGCTGGCAAATGACAGCTACCTATTCAATTAGCTTGGCTGAAGAAAGTCACCTTAAAAGAATGAAGAACTACAGTCAAAGATGCTAGGAGGAGCTTGCATAGGCTCAGATTAGTAGCACTCAAGGGCTGTCAGGCGCGGATGAATATATCTCAGGTTCCACAAGCGAATGATGGCAGAGTGCAATCTAATAAACTTAAATATCGACCCTGCTTTGGAGCCAATCAGCTCAGGCCTGAGATGGAGTCTTACCTTTACCCAACTGTTTGTATTAGGCCAACGGTATTCCCGCGATGACATTCATACTAGGCTGCCCCGTGCAATTGTGTTAAACTGGATAACCCTAGTGGTGCAGTCATTCCAAATAACCGCAACACGAGCTAGGTAGGATACAGTAGTAGAGAGCACCATAAGCCTCGTTCCTATCTCCTGAGCCCACCCTTTGATTACAAGTTTGTGGCTGGTAACGAAGCACCCCAGAGCCAATCTCTCGGCACAGTCGCTACAAGTGGCTGTGGTGACTCATCTTTCTGCTGATTTGGCAGCCTCATCTGGCTATAAGTAGTGCAGAAGGATGCAGCTGCAAATATTCAAAATTATGTGTAGTTCTAAAATAATCCGACTCTCAGAGTCTAATGAGAATTACTTGGCAAGCTAAGGAATAAGGCCTCGCCATCATACGTAATTATTATTATACGGAATAAGGATTATTACGTAATTATTATTATAAGGAATAAGGCCTCGCCATCATACGTAAGGTGCTCAGACTGGTAAACACAGTGATCTGTCATAACCTGCAAAACTTCAGTACATACCAGCAGAGGTAGGCAGAAGACTTGGTACTTACGTCCCAGAGCATGTATATACCATAGATAAGCATGACAGTATAGTATGCGAAGCTCCAGCTGATAAATAGAAAATAGAAAGAGTGTATTAAAGCCTCTGAATAATTTCCGTATACATGGCAAACTGATTTGACAATGTAAACATGCAAGGACCGAGTAATGCTTGGAAGCTCAACGCTGCCGTTGGTGGTATCGCTTCTAATCCTCTCCCCAACTTGCTCTCCCAACATCAATTATGTATTCATAATACTGCAGATATAAAGTATTTTGAAAAATGTTGGTTGACAAATCTTTTAGAAGGATTAATATGGCGAGATTGTGGCAGATTCGCTGCTCTCGTGACCTCTCAACACGCTTTTTCTTGCCTGCCTTCATGAATATCATAAAAAACTACTATGGAAAAACATATTTGAGTTTTTAAAAAGCTCAACCTTTGTAGATGTTTTTACAGAAGCTTGCTGAGATATCCATCTGAGCCATAATGCTGCCACTGGTCAAAAAAGGGTTATAGTTTCTTTTTCTTGTGTAAAAACAGGATTCGCAGGTGCCCCATCCCAACGAAATTTCAGCCTTACTAAAATGTTCAAGAGTTAAACAAGTAAATTAAGAGATGAGATAAACTAGTAATTAGATTTGTAAACAATATTTTAAGAGATGGAGGACTTTTTTAAACTAAACTTTTCCGGCCAAATTTCAAAAGGATGCCATTTACGTTTCTGTCCCGCGGCACTCATGGTTGAAGCTTTGGTCATTTAAAGATTTCTTTCTATGCCCTTGTTCAAAACCTATTTTTGGCATAGGAACCTTGAATCTTTTAGCAGCGCCCAATTATCGTTACACTGGCTCTTAAAAATCAAGCAAGGCAACGTCAGGCTATAGAGGTATCACCAGACGGCGTCTCTGCTGCACTCCATCTACCTTCCTTTGTGGAGGTGGTCACAGGTGACAATCATCTGAAGCCAGGTTTGTCGCGTTTCTTATCAAACGCACCCATTCAACACATTTATAAAATGTTGGGGCTTGCTTGGACAGGTATACTACACATAAGTATGTCAGCACATTTATGCCATCTCGTCCTGACTCACTACTGTAACTCACTGCTAGCTAATCAACGGGCCTGTGCAATCAGGCCCTTGCACTTTATGCCTTGAAACTTTACAGCTAGGCCTGTCTCTCGTGGGTGGCCTAGTCGCCACGTCAATCCACTTCTTGCCGACTTGCACTGGCGCCAGTCAAGAATTAAATCGACTGCCGGATTCTGCCACTACTTCTTAGGTTTCTTCATATTTTGGCTCCAGCCTACCTATCGTATCTGCTCCTCCAAATATGCAAAGCATCGAAGCACCTGCTTTTTGGAAGCTAAATGTTTTCCTCGTAGACCTCGTACAAAAATCAAGTCCTTTCGATACCGTGCCTTTAGTTCGTACGCTCCCAAAGCCTGAAACTCACTACCGACTGCTGTCATGACATCTCCTGACTTGACTGCTTTTAAGAGGAAACAAAAAACACACCTTTTGATCAAAGCATTTAGTGAGTCCATGTGATTCGTCCATTGTATGTGTATGCTTGCTGACACTGTGCATGCTGCCACCAATCATATTTGCACTCTGATCCTGTGCACGTCACCTCTAATTAGGTTACGCTCATTGCAATTGAACGTACTGCCACTAGCTGTTCGACTAAGCTTTTTTGAAACCTATGTAACGTGCCTAGAAAGATATTACATCTTCTGAAGAAGCAGCAAAAATGCCTTGGTGAAGGTCAATGATCGAAAGGCCAAGAAATACACAAACATTGTGCTCGACTTTCGGTTCAAGGGTCAATTTTAGGCGTCGGTTTGCCGTTTGTTGTAGGAGCACTCAAGTCATTGCATCCGGGTACCAAACAGTGCCACGTGGCATCAAAACAGCGAACCAGAAGCTGTTACACAAACTGTAAGTCAGAGAAGGGGTGGGTGGCAGTGACTTGGTCTGGGCCTAGTTCAATAGAGAAGAAGGCGACCTTGTCGTCGCTAAGCATGGTATCACTGGGCCAGTGGGGGGAGGGCGGCACGCTGCTTGAACTCGTATAAAAGATGTATTCTTGTTCAAAAATATTTTTAAATTTCATTATTGTAAAATGATTGTGCGACCGATATTCAGATTCAAATACAGCTTTCTGACTAACCGGAAACATGCTAGGTCAATATTTGGGGCTAAAATTAAGAGACTGCCATTGAAGAAGGCAGCATCTCCTTTGCGATATTTTGGATATTTATTAGTACAATTATTAGTATTAAATTTATTGCAGTCACCCACCCTATTGCCTCTGGAAATGAAAAGTAACTTTTAGTTGCTAATTCAACAGCCTCGACTGTATGTACGAAGACAAGCTATTGAGGCTATTTCCTGCCTATAGTGGTCAAACGATGGCCTCTGTAAAGATCAAGGCCCGTGAAATAGGTCACAAGGTTCCAGCCTATTTTGACTTATACCAAGAAGGTCTGGACATTCATAAAATATTGAATCTGCTGTGCTTTTGAAAAGCTTAAGTTATCCCCTTTAGATATTTCGCATGCGAAGCCAGTTAGGTCCGACCATTAAAAGCTGGTTGATTTGAATGCTATGTTGGCCTACAGCTCATTAGTTGTATCGATTGGACTATGTCACATTTAGTATTCCCCATTGTCCAAGGACTCGTATAAACTAGCTTTGATTAAAAGATATAAATATACACTGACTGATTTTAAGCTAAATAATTTTGCGTTGCTGCATTTATGATCAAGCAAAGCTTTGTTATCTGCTCTGCTAAAGCTGGATAGTTAAAACGGCAGTGCAATGGCAGCCAATTTTGAATCGATGGTAACGACATCACAATATTATGGGCACTTTCCTGAAATAATGTCTTGTATTGATTATAGGTTCTATATTAGCAGTATGTATGCATCAAGCCATTTTTTTAATTTTCATCTACTTTCAATTGTTAATATTTTTTGAAAGTTGTTTCAGTAAATGATTTGTGTCAATTAGAGCAGTAATCTTATGACTTCCCTATCTTTTTAGCGTTTAAATGCTCATACCTCCAATGATATGTGTCGTGCAACTAACATACATTAGAAGATGACAGCATCTGGTTGGATAAGGATGTTAAACTAAAATATTAATTTGTTTAGCAATATATACAAGTGAAAGATGCGAAACTTGAGGGGAAAGTATTTATTATAGTTCGGCCAGAACACGGAAATAAAACTGGTGTAGAGGTCAGTCACAACAATTACCTTGTTGCTAACGAAGTGGATAACGATAACCAGGAGCCTTAAAGTCGTTTGGCTATTTCCTATTTAAAGTAAGATCAGACCTGGGAGAAGGGGCTGAATGTAGATGCTGCGATATTTGCAACAAATCAATATTGCTGCAGAGTATTTTTACAAACTGTAACTGCATTCTTGCACTGCTATTACCTTTAAATGGTGAGTTACAGTCATCCAGACGTTCTTTCAAATACTCCAACAAGACCAGGGAGTTGCGGTTTAGAGAAGTCTAAACGGGATTTTTTTTAATGCTTGGAGCATCATGAATGCCCTATCTTTGTATAAGCGAGCCAGGAATTTTTGGAAATTTTATAAAGATAAATCTAGGCAGATTTTATCAAGAAGTGGACGTGATGGTCTAGAGAACGGTCACTTTAAAATAAGACATCCAGGTTGATTTTAGAAGCAGCAAGAGCGATACTAGTCGAGCCCAATTCGAAAAATGAAAGTTCAGTTTCTGAATGGCACCGGGTTTTCCATAACTGCTAAGTTAGTTATAGAGTCAACGGAAAGTAATAAGTAACAGGCGAATCCACGTCAGATACACAGCTCTCGCTTCCTTTTGCATGAAGACTGGAAGAGCATAGCAGGAACTTTTTTGACGAGTTTTTCAGCTAGACCCAATCTGATCGATCATTGGCACTTGGGCAAGCAGGACTAGACTACCGATTGAAGTTAGGGAACGTACCTTGGAAAGATGCATTTATAACTAGTTTCTGGACTATTATATTGTAACTACACTCCTGAGATCGTTGATTTATTTGACTTGAGTCATATATTTAAAGTACTAGCGATTGCATTTTGCCTACGTGGTTACCACAGACGATCAAATATGCTGGATGATAGCATATGAACATTGGAAGTTTAAAGCAGCAAAGAGTCACTACCTACAACTCTCTCGGTAGAGTCACGGGTGAGATTTATTCTCCGAAACCATTGCACAGTATGTATGTGGCTCTGTCGAGCTGACAGCCCTTAGGCGTTCGCAAATAGGATACGTCAGAACAGCTTCTGGCGATAAGAAGCAAATTATGCATTCAGCTGCTATGGCAGTGAAGGGGCGATGTACTCTGCTCAAAAAACATATTTTCCAATGACGTTTGGTTGGCAATAGCAATGCGAAGAAAAATAAATTAGCATTAATCAGTAGCACACCCACTCAGCTTGAAAAATGAATGAGCACTCGAAATATGCAGCAGCAGCTTGAGGGCGAAATTTGTGCATCCACATAATTTCGACTGAGAAAAGCAAACGAGTGTACTCAGACTACCTGCAAAACTTTAAGCGTATTGCTTCGTCAGGACAGCATTTGAAAGCTTTCGAAGACAGATAAACACGCTAGCAGAGCACTCCCGGGCTCAGAAAGAGGTGCGTGTGCGCCAGCGAATTATTAGTGTCAGTGCCAGCCATTAGATGGCCGCAAAGGGGCCATCATTGTTTTACAGGTATTGAGTGGGCTGAATGCAATCGGCGATCGGAGCGACAAGCGACACGTGGCAGCTCCAACGAAAGGAGCCCAGGGAGACATGCACGCTTGAACCGGTGTCTCCCGTGGGAAAATAACGCGCAGCGTCTGGTAAATCTGCACGGAAAATGTCGCTGACATAAGCAACATGCAACAACCGAAAGTACGTCAAAGGGTCAGGCTAATAGTGAATACATTGCTCTCCTTGGCTTAGCACAGTGTTCATAAATAGCTGGCAAGAACTTAATAACAGGCACATTGGCTCTTGCTCGCAAATTCCGGGCAGAGGCTGAACAGCTGGAGCCAAGCACACGTGAAAGGTGGACGAAGGTGAGTTGCAATTAATCGCAAATAATACTGGGCGGAAAGGAACAGAAGCTTCATTGATGCCCTGATCTGGGAAGCTTTAGTAACCTTGAAACAAATCTCCCTACCTGGTACTATACTTGAATAATAGTGGTACTGATAATTCATTTTTACAGCACTCTAACGAATTTTTCCTACTTTATGCAAGCCGCATGGCTTGAGTCACCGATCCGACTTGTTAAAACAAGCACATTACCCTGGGCTAAGCCAGGGCTGTAGGTTTTGGGTATTAAATCAATCCACTCACAGCACCTTACTACATCTCGCTGTAGTGAATGCACTAGGCAGCAAGAATTTCCCATTTTACAAGTTGAAGCAGTCTCCCACAGCCACAAAAACCTTACAGCTGAACTGGCAGGTGCTATGTAACTCCGACGAACGAGTAGACGCAAGCATGGCATCAGTGGCTTGGCGTAGTGCCTGCTTGTGCCCGGTGTGCAAGTTCGCATCTCATTCCTTCGATTGGGGGCTTATGGCAAGTCAAATTACTTGTGAGGCAGTTACGGTAAAGTGGCATCGCTGACCAACAAGAATGTTTTGTAGAGGGCAGATACTAAAACAGGCTAATGAATGAGGTAAGCTCGATTTGGGCTTTGTGTAGACCAGACGTGTAAGGGTCCAGATTCACAGAGATCACCGGGAAAATGTACCTGCCTTAAAGTAGTTTCCTGTTGTTTGCTAACAGTTGTCAACCCTACAACAAATTATTTCAGCTCTATTTGTTTGCTATGGTCGTTTAATGGTATCGTGGACAACTTCTAGCTGCATGTCTAATCGTGGAACTGCTGAGACTGTAGTTACCGGATGTAATAGCAAAACGGAGGGCAGTGCTTTCATGTGTCTCCTTTGATATTGTGAAGATGTAATTTGGCTGTGTCAATTTTCGAGAGGTGGTGATTTTAGGGGTTGACTGAGAGATGCTGAGAAAATGCTTAAATAGTGCAAAATTAGCCCATTGAAAGGCATCAATAACTACCTCTGATCCTCAACCAAAGCGCCTTCGGAGTCAATTCATTCACCAGAAGTGTCGTCAAGGATGACTATTCGCAGATAAATGATGCTTCCGTGGCCGCATTGGTGAGTCCCCGATGTTAAGTATGGCTGCAATACATTATTAAAATGGAAGATGTTTGTACTGAGAGTGCCAGTAGACGATGCATTACAGCCGACATGCCTCACAGATGTGACCTGGAGCAGTAATCACAAGAGCCACTGGCACTCTCTTAAGGCTAAAGATAACAATTTGCAATAGAATTTTGCTGCGAATTTCGTTGCAACAAACTGTGTCAAAAAAGTCTGAGGCTGGTTGTGTCGGTGCAGTGAAGCTTACTACAGCTTCAGAGGTTGGCGATGGGTGTGGCTACTAATACCTTCCCAAACACGTTGTGACACAATCTCCGACAGTTCGATCGGAAACTCCTACGTATTAGGTACGGCAGGGGAAGCAAACAATGGGATAGAAGGAAGATTTTAGCTGCACTTAAACTACCAACCTTCACTGCACAATCTCCTACATGCATCAATGCTGATTGACAGCGTTCACTCACGCAGCCTCCTTGAACTTCTGCATGGAGCTGGGCCTCTCTTGGTTATGCCACCATGGACACCAGAGCTGCATCTGAGGCTCCCCAATGCCGGTCTGCTCAGACAGACCCTGCAAGCAACGAAAAAGAGTGCTGGAGTGATGCCAGAGCCAGCAGCAGAGGGCGAGTTCCCGAGCCGCAGAGCCACCCAGAGCGAGTGCCAGCATATGTTCACAGGCAGTTAGCAAGTGATCACCTTGGTAGCACCAAAGCTCAGACGCTGGCTGACGGCAGAGTGGAACTCCAGCGGCTTGGTAGGCACCCTTGTGGATTGCTGGGAGCTCGATAGATCGAAGTACTCGCCGATCGGCTGTGCCACATACCTAGGTCGACAGAAGCATGTTCAGCGTCGCTCAGTAGCCAGCTGAGCAGCTCTTGCAGCTGCTGCTAGCAGTGTATCCTCGCCAAACAAGTAAATGAGAAGCATGCAAGGGCAAACGATGCGACCTCAGTATGAAAGCAGAGGACAATAAAACGTCCAATTACTGGGGCAGCTGCTCTACGCAAAGCCTAAGCATACACTTTGCTTGAAGCATGTGAACATTATGAGGAGCTGCTAGTCTGCCGAAGGTTTGCTTTGTCAGGCAACAGCGAAACAGAGCTGCACGCAGCCCCGACATACTCCACGGAAGCATCTAATGGGCAGTATCTTCCAAGTAGCTGGCTTAGTAGTCAAACGTACCAAGAACAGATTAGCAGCCACAGTCATAGCCAGGTTTATGAAGACCGATCAACAGGTACAATCCAGCTCTAGACCAGAGACTCCAGCAACATTGCATCCCAATACAATTATATTCTTTAGGCAGAAGTAAACCATGTGTACACGCGATGCATGCCTATGATGCCTAATACAGATAGCAATAGTCCAAAAACAGATGGGTAGTAGTTCCTGATAGACTCAAATGCAGATAGATAACCAGTAGATGTAGCCTGTAAATTGCTAACCCGGATAAAATGCTACCCGAAGGACTCACCACATATCGGAGGCAGGTATACAAAAGAATTAAATATATAAACATTGGAAAAATATGAAGAGAGGTTCCGAGTTTAGAACCTGGTCAGTTCCTGGACATGGTTCATAACCCAGGTCATTCGTGACCCGGATGGTGATGTCCCATAGGGTACATTTGGAAAACATTAAATTTTCCTCTGAGTCCGACATAAAATTTAAAAGAAAAAGATTTGTCTGCATTTCAAAATTGAAAAACAGTTCAAATTTTCAGGTATGTCAAACTGCCTTGCAAGATGAATGGATGAATAATTATTGAGGGTAAATGAATGCTAAATTTAAATAAAAATAACATAAAACTCTTCATTAGTAACCAAAACACTACTGTCAATTTATTAATATGCAAATCAAAATAAATATATGAGCACAACAGACTTTCCTAAACTTTTTCCAGCTACGTATTAGGAGGCAAATAATTACGGGCTTGCGCATTAAATTTTTCTTGCAATTCTTTTTAGCAAACGAATGCTTTTTTGTTCCGTCAGAACGACTGGCAACCTTAGGTTTCTTTGCCAGGCAAAATTTGTAAATCCTACCTGCAGCGACAACTTCAAATTTTATTTCCTGCAAATGATACTGTGTTTTCGCCAAAATCTTTTATATATACTTGTATGCAGGGAGGTGATCTCTATCATTTCGTTAGTGCCTAATACCTACGAATACCTTACCCTTACCATCCAGCCTCTAACCTCGGGAACTAGGAAACTGTGGATTTGAACTTGGAAGCCCTTAATATTCAACTTTCCATACAGCTTCTTTTCAAAGGATAGACGTGGCACTGCTATCCTTTCAATCTCACATTATAGAAAAAAGTGTTACGGCCTTACCCAATAAATTTCATGAGATTCCATTAGCGAATTCTTGTACAATGACATCCAGTGGCCCAGCCCAAAGTGCAGTCCTACGTAGAACTGTGTTGCAGCTACCATTTCTACTATAGGCAGCCCACAACTGTAGTTTTGAATGCCATTTACAGACACCCGCATCCAGGTTTACCCAAACGATTTCGTGGAAATGCGGGTGTTCTTCTTCATGGAATTGCCTCCAACGGCCTGGACCATAAAGCAATTTCAAACCTGCCGTACAGCTGATATTTCCGAACCAGACTTCCTACAGCAGTGGTTTTGATTTAACATTATAAGAAGCAGCGTTCCTTATTTACCAAAATAAATGCATGACTTAGCTCATGGGCAGTTTCGTGCTATGACTCGTAATGGCCCGAACCAGCCAGTATCCCAACAAAATCCAAGAACGATACAGATGCGGCTCCACAACAAACGTTTTGGAACTCCATTTTGATTTCCCATTATATAAACTGTGTTCCAGGCTCACCCAGCAAATTTAATGCGATTGGACATTTCCGTTTTCACGGTATTGCTTCGTTGGGCCGTGCCAGCCAGCCTCGCAGGTATTCAAACTGTGATACATCTCAGCGTTCCATTATGAGCGTTGAGCAAATGTGGTTGGGATTCTACGTTACTGAAAACAGTGTTTCCTGTGTACCCACGATATTCTTTGCCATTGTACTTTCCGGATCTAATGCTTTGGCTTCCAATGATCCGGGCTATCAGAGACCGTAGCATAGTAACCACCGAGTCAGTGCAATTACATGAAATTTGATTGTAGCACACTGAGTCCAAGGATGTGCAATAAATACTGCAGTTTCTTGACCCCAATTTTTTAAATGGTAGCTGTATTGTAGCTCGAAAATGATTAGTAGGCTAGGCAACTAATGGCCATTTCATGACAACGCACGTGTGCTCTGATAGGAAATTCAGTTGGTCAATCCGAAACATCATCATTCAACATAATATAAAATTAAAATGGCAGTTGCGATACGCTTAGTGTTGAAATTGCCGGTTTATCGCAGTTCGAATATTTTGGAAGGCTAGCTGGTCCAGGCCATTGGAGGCAATTGCGTAAAACGTTAATGTAAATTCATATGAAACTTGATGCCTAAGTGTGAAACTGTGTTTTCTATAAAGAGAATCGCATCCGCAGTTGGGAGGAGCATCTCTTTTTATAGTAATAGCTGCAGCTCAGTTTAAATGTACCCGGAGGCTTACCCGCTGGTCCTGGTCATGGGAGCCAAAAGCCCCAGAATATGCAATAGCAATACATTTCGTGGATTAACTATGGATCAACTGTAAACACGGCTGTCTATAATTGTGGATCCAATCCACAGTAGTACGACGAATATTGATGCAATAGCAGTGGTGTAGCGATACAAATAATAAGGAAGGCTGGATATCCTGGGCATCTGTTGGCCATAGCATGAGGATGGTCAAGCCAAATGGCGTGAAATTCGGTGGTTAAACGCATACAGTTGTTTTCTACAATGAGATCTCAAAAGATTCGTGTGCGAATTTGGTGTGATTGCAGTTATATCACGGTTAAACTATTTTGGGCTGTCCTTTAGGCCGTCCATCGAAAGCCACTGAATGAGATTGCACTTGCAAAATTTAATGATATTTGATCGGTTAACCTCAAATTCTATTTCCTATCATTTGAAACTAAAAGTTTGCCATTTATTGAAGTGATTTATTTTTGCAGAATGCAGCTCACTTATTCATTGCTACTATATGGTCCAGGTCAGTGGATGCCATAGCACGAGAACGAGCAAGCGCAGTCACATGCAATTTTTCAGGTAAATATGTGACACTTGGTTTATAATTTGAAATTAAAACCGCAGTTGCTCTCTGTAGTATTGTAGCTTGCAGTAGTATTGCAAGTGGAATGTTGTGGGCTGGAACTCGGGTCGGCAATCGGAAGCCATAGCATAAGAATGCACGAGTGGCATCAAAACAAATTTGGTGGCTCAAATTGGCATGCTGCTCTTTGTATCTTGGAGCTGAAAAGCAGTTGCTAGAAAAAGTTAGTGAAAACAGCAACTGTATCGCAATTAGAATGTGTTCAAGGGTTGCTGGCACGGACCATTTTCAATAATAGTTATAATACGTTTCATATAGCGCCCTCGCAGAACTAAATTTCTTTCTAGGGACTTCACGTTCGGTTTAAGGGAATCCATATTGAGTGACAAGGGTAGCATGCTCAATGACAACAAGCATAGTGTGGTTAGAGGTGACGTGTGCAGGTCAAAATGTAAATATGTTAGAAGAGACCATAGCATGGTAACGACAAGGGTATATTGATTAAATTTGACGGATCAACCAGTAACACATTATGTATAATGTGGAATTGAAATCCCACGTCAGTACCTTCATTTTAGTAAATTGCAGGTGTTTTGCAGTTGTTAAAGGGACCCATTGCGTCTTCAGGACATTAGGTAATAGTGAGACCTCAGTCTGGCTGAGGCCTACGATTGACCCGAATAGAGGAAACTTGGATCCACGATTTAAGCAATATTCTGAATCCAAGTCTGGCAGCAAGTTCAAGAGACCAGAAAATATCTCCAGCTGCAGGTTATACCGAAAGAATGATGAGAGCAAGTGTCTTGCCATAGCCCACATCCAGGTTGAGAGCAGATGGGAGTCGCACTGAATCACACGGCGGGTAAGAATGACAATTCACCAATATCATTCCCGTGTAATAGTATCTTTAGATTAAGTTTCCCTGTGCTGTGCTTCAGTTAGTGATGACTGCTTGGAACGGTTTTTTATATTCATTTTTAACATCGTTGCTAACAGCACTAACGACACAGCCCGCCTCGTGTAGGGGCATGGCAGGGCGACATCACATCACGACCAAGATCTTTGGCTGTAGTCCTGCAGTAGGCAAAGCCTTTTTATGTCTTGTTAGAACATGAGAATGAAAATGACAAGGGTGAGACGCTGCCAAAGCTATTACCGTAACAGCCTCATCACATGACGTTCAGACAGACCTTAAAAAGCTTTCGAACGGTGAACAACAACAACAATTTGTTGGCAAAAGAGACCTGGAGATGGGAGTCTGCATGTACTGGTGAGCTGGCTCAGTGAACTGGCTAGCAAAACTTGATCGTTGACTCCTCGGTTACCAATATATAAGACACCTGAGAATTTCTTAAAATCAAAATGATGGCTTTGTCATTGCCTCCAGTACTTGCATAAGGGCCCGAAAGCTGCTACATAAGATCAAGCTAAATAAAGTACTTTGCAACCAAACTCTGTCGTGTGTTGAATAGCTGAATCACTAGACCATGCCGCAAATGGCTTTAATGAAACTAGGATAGAGGTTTAATTGTGGTATTTAAGTTAGCCTAGTTATCGCCGATGGAGGCCCAAGAAATCAAATGGAACTGCTCCTCACTGGCTAGAACGGTTGCCGTCGTCATGCAGGGCAGGCCTGTGGTTGTTTCGGGCCTTCGAAGTTAAATTGCGCGGTAAGGCTTCAGTAAAACGTGTGTGCATTTTTAGATATTCCCTGAAAAATTTCGTGTGGTTATATTGAATAGCTACCCAAGCTTAGCCACGCTCGTCGTCTGTAAATCTCGGCATTTCTGAGCATTTCTTGGCGCCATGTAGTCGCTCTCTGCTTCTGCATTGAGTCACTCTGTATGGTGCCATTCACTTGCAATTCACTCTGATGTGATCTCGCAGCGATCGCACGAGAGGCCGCTCTGCTACAGAATCAGTTGTAGCAGTATCCGGTGCATTTTCCTCAAAAGAGCTGGACTATTTTGCCAAATGGAACACAGCTTCGTCAGTAAATTCTAGTCTGGGAAAAAACGGAGCATCTCGATCTTCGGATGATGCATTTTCAAAGCACCAATGCAAAGTGTATACTGCACAAATTCAATTTCTGTTTAGCTCGGCTCAAATTGAACGTATCATGAGAAAAGCACTAGCTGGGCCTAACTCGGAGGGTCAGTAGCACGAGAAGTCTCGCATAATATTTCAGTCAATATTGAACTATACACCCTAAATACAGTTTAATTACAATAATTGTCGATGGGCCAGACCATTGCTTTGAGCTGCCCTAGTGTTGTAACAAGTAAAGAAAATACTTACAATATGAATATTCCATCTATCGTACCTACAGAACTGAGTACCAGAGGCAAAACCAGGATTGGAACACCGGGTTACACTGGGATCTGGGGGGGGGGCATCCCTCCAATGCCTGCCGGTTTCATGCAGCCTGATCGAGTCACTAAGGGCCAGACCAGAGAAAGCTCGGCCGCTGGCCACCCGACCTGGTGTAAGACTCGGTACCAGTCTACCAGGAAAGGAGTGGCAGTTGTCAATCCTGCCACTCTCTGGCTTTGCCTATGCTATGTTCACGCAATTTTTACCAGAGCAAATAGCCACTTTCAAGAGCAGGAATGTGTATGGATCCATGCCAGGCTCCTTTTGTATCAGGATTATTAAGGGCAAAAACCTTCAGTAAACTTGTCTTAATCATCGCTGATAATCTTATCTAGGCAAGGGATTCGTTTAACGACTTTGCTGACTAATTACCACTGCCTCAGACAGGTGGCGAGTTTTACTAAGCCGCCAGACAATCGATGCAATTGCAGCACTCTGCTTGAAACCAACCGATTTAACCATTTAGTTTCTGAAAAAGCAGACAGAATTTGCAATATGTGCATAGCCATCGAACTCATCAAATTTATTAAATGTTGATTTTAAAAAAAGCATATGGGTTTGCTGATTTAACTGCACTAATATATATATATATATATATATATATATATATATATATGTGGGAAGTTAAGAATGGCCAGCTGTCGGCCTTAAACACACTAACTTGGTCATAATGTGTAAATGTGGTGACTTTCGTCAATATGGGCTACAACTGAACTGTCTTTTGATTCAACTATGAATTAAAATCGTGCAATTCTCTAAATTGTGCCAATTATACCTATTGAAGTCAAAGGAAATATCCCTGCTGTACAGTATGATACAAATATGGTGTAGTGGCTCCAGAATTAAGGTTATTTTCTAGGAACACGATCTGGGTATGTCAGTAAACACACGAACATTTGCCATGACAGCCATCCATGGGCGGTGCTCGCCCATAATGAATTATGAAGAATAGTGGGAGAGCTGACGCGTCGCAGCATGGCTCGACACCTAAATATTTGGTCAAAATATACGCTGGTATTCAGACCATAGCAAATCTTGGTAGATATCAATGGTGTCCATTCCTTAGGATAACAATTTACCACCATTCTGATGTGTAATTCAGTCTACAGCTAAGCCGCAGAGTACCACATTTGCAAAAATTTGACCGTGGCAAAGAGCTCTTTAGTTTAAAGCCATCAGTACGAATGACTCATCTTATGGTAAAAAGTAATTTGAAACCAAACCGCTATTTAAAATCTCTCATGGACCAAATCCAATAGTTGAGTGACTTTCACCAAGGGCAAAAAATATCCGATCAAATATTTCTTTGAAGTTCTGTCGGCTAGAGTTCCAAAATATTGCAAACGCATTATCACATGGTTGAAACGGTCACCAATCTAAACTTTGAAAAATAGTATCGGCCATCGGATGCCTGTGATATGAAGTAGTGTTTTGAGTTGTTCACCACCGAACTTTGGTTGCTCATGTGAATGGGAATACTGCAGTGGCACTGCATAGGCTTTTGCAGGATATTGCATATTGCAGGATATTGCAGTTCCGTAGGACACGAACGCTCATGGCTAATATATTTAAATCCTATTTATAATGTTGACAACATTTTCTTTAATATGCCATATAAAGAAAGCCTAGTGCAGCTTCTCTTGTAGTCAGGCAGGTGAAGATCAGCTACCAAAGGCCTGGCAGCCTGGTGGGTTGGACCTTAGGAGGCAATTCGAAAGTCAGAGCAACCAAATGATTGTGTGACATTATGTGGGTGAAATCACAAGACTACTGAGGATAATTTAGGATTGACGTTGTAATTATTTAAGCTTATTCCTACTGTGGCAAGCTTATGACAGTTTTAAAGCTGGAAGCCAGCAACTAAACCTGGCCTTTAGAGGCCTTTGTGCAAGAACTTCAATTAGCACTGGCGCTAGGTTCGGCGATCAAATTGAAATCTCAACGGATTGTAATACGATACAATAATCGGAGTATCTTGAAGCTAGTTTTTGTTGTGGCGGGTGGGCCGGTACAGGTCTCATTTCCTAGCGAGACCCAGCCATCTCTTCACAACTAGACAACCCTGTGACATCGGTCCATCCCACTGCAGACCAGCGTGACGTATCGTCTGTTGGCAGGGTAAGAGGCAGACGATGAGCCCATTGCTACTTTACAACCCTGCCAGCTTTCAATAACAGCCCGAGGAATAATTCCCACAGAAACTAATAATAATAATAATATTGCACTTGATAAAGCGCCCTCAGAGAACTTAATCTCTTTCTAGGCGCTTTACATTTGCTGCAAAGTGATACGCAATAGAATAGTAAGTAAAATCATGCTTGAAAAACAAACAAAATGAATAACATGGTTAGGGGTTACATGCACTGGGTCAGCATGCAAATGTGGTTAGTGGCAGCATGAACAGTGTCAGCACGCAGCCGAGCCTTGCAGAGCGCGGTATCCGAGTCTGCTCGAGCAGAGCCCGATCAAGCGACTTCGAGGCGATGCGCTCCAACTAAGCAAACTAGTGGACTGGCCGACGATCTGGCACGGTCGCACGACCCAGACGCCAGACACTTATTGACAGATGCACAGACACCATGGTAGTAGAGAGATTTCAATCTTACCTTTCGAAGGCCAAATGCACCAAAGATAGTGCTACCGCTACCGGTATTGCATACACTAGCTCCCTGGTATCGGGAATGTAGATGCCGTGGTACTTGTTTTCGAAATCCTTCCACGAAATATGGGCTGGAAACCAAAAGCTCTCCTGCCAGATCCAGTGGTGGATGGCCCCTCCTATCCAATCCATGACTGACCTTGGATTGTAAGTCAGCCGGGTGGCACGTGATGTAGGTAGGCTGGAGTTTGGGGTCAGAGGTCAGCAATGCTTTTCACACACACGACCCACATTAAAAACCCTATGCATGTGGGTTCCTAATGATCTGCTTTGCTTGATCTTAATTATGTTGGTAGTACTTTCCCTAAGGAGCAGACTGAACCGGCCAGACTATTGAGGGGCCAGGATCATCCAGTGCACCGGCCCAATTCAAAACTGGAGCTCTGAAGGAAGACCATGCAAAGTAACTTTTTTGTTGCCACTCTTAGGTTGGTGACCTCTATGTCGGCCGACCTCGACATCGGCAGACCGTGAAGCTAATCACCAAAGAAGCAGCATCACATATAGACCTCAATTGCTATTTACCATAAATAATAATAAGCCTATATCCAAAAGAAGCAGTAAGCTTTTTCGTAAGCAGACTCTGATTCATAGCATCAGATGGGCACCAGCAGAAAGGCTTTTCAGCGTGGTCGTTCTGATACCTATCCAAACTGCCTGTGGAGCTTCTCGAGCAGAAATCAAACAGCGTGACAGGCCTTCTGGATTGTTCACCGAGCCAAGCCACCAAGCCGTTTCTTTGAAAAACTGGTATCGCTTGGGCAAGCTACTAAAATTCCAAGAAGGAGGGAGCTACAGTAGAATTTTTATCGAAGAGGCGGGGCTAGAATAGCTGCTTCGACCACCCTTCAGCCAGACCGATGCGGGCTTTAGCCGCTTAGCCCTTTCCTAGGCAATCGATCCGAACGAATCTCTCAGTCACTTTGAGCTCAGGATTATGAGAGTTCTGAGAGTGACTCCTGGCGGGGTTCGCCACTTGACTAATCTACAATCTGGCCCTGAACGCTACAGCAGCTTTCGCAAGGTCACTTACAGGGGCTGTGGTGGCACGAGCTTCAGCCGTGCGATCTGCACCTTCGTTTAGCTACAGACCAAACTAGTAACATGAGGAGTAACAACAGAGATTATTATGAAATCACGAATGCCAATCAGTCTCTACTTGAAAGCATCTCAGCCCCATTCTCTATGAGTTTCGTAATTTCCTCTTTAATGGTATAATTTGGCCCCTTTCTGCGACATAATTCAGCCAAATGATTCCTTTAGAGCTCTAAAGAAAAATCGCAGAGATGATTTAATTGTATGGCACCCTTCAAGGTTGGTAAAGCTATGGTTAGAAGACAACTCACTTGCTGCATGTATTGATGACATCCGCACGTGAATTGCAGCAAATTTTCTAAAACTAAATGATGATAAAGCTAACTTACCAGTTATGGGCAAACCCAATGTGATTCAGAAATTGGAAAGGTTAACACTCATATTGGCTTTTCCAGCATATCTCCTGCTGAATCAGCTTGAAATCTAGGTGTCATGTTCCAAACGGACCTCTCGTTAGATGACCACGTCAGCTCCACGATCAAGTCTGCCAACTTTCAGTTCAATAACATTTCTAAAAGTTGAGCTTGTTTAGATAAGGATACCACGTCTAAGTTGGTCCGTAAGTTTGTGAAATCCCCTCCTGACTTCTGTAACTCACTGGTTGCTGGCCCTACCGGCATGTCATATCAGGCGATAACAGCTGGTGCAAAACTCTGCAGCTAGGCTTGTTTGTCGTGAGCTACGCAGTTACCACATCACACCACTTCTCGCCGACCTGCACTTTCTCCAAATCAAGCAACAGATCGACCCTCAAGCTTTTGTTGCTCACTTGTATGTCATTTCATTCTTGGGCTCCAGCCCATCTCTCAGATCTACTCTCCCACCAGGTCAAGCATCCTACCACTTGTTTTTCGGAATCCAACAGTTTACCAATACCTCGTACAAACCTCAAATCCTTCGGAGACCGTGCAAATAGCTCGTATGCTCCCAAAGCCTGGAACTCACTCCCTACTTGGGTCACCACATCCCCTGACTTGACTACATTTAAAAATAACTAAAAAGCACACCTGTTTAGGACAGAATTTAGTGAGTCCCTGTGACTCGTCATGCATGTGCTTATGAGTGCTGACACTGTGCATGCTGCCACTAACCACACTTGCATGCTGACCCTGTGCATGTCACCCCTAACCATGTTATTCATGTTGCTTATCAAGCATGATATTACTCCCCATTCAATTGCGTCTCCCTTTGCACTGTATGCATAGCGCCTAGAACGAGATTTAGTTCTCTGATGGTACTTATCAAGTACATAATCATTAATATAACCACCTACTAAAGGAAAGGCTGTGAGCGACCCACAATGACTTTAAGTTCCGTGCGTTGAGCTAAATTTAGCAGTGGCAAACTGTCTGCTATAAGCCCTTAGATATTGTAGTAATCCTTATCTCTTCAACACGAAGGCATTTCGCATTTTATAAAATTCGTAAGAAATTTTATAACATTAATCCATTACATCATTAATTTAAAGGCGGCATCTCAGAGAAAGCTGAAGTAGTAGCCGTCAACCTCTTTCCTGTTTTGATGGGCGATCTCGGGGCAGCTGAAGAGCTAGACCAAGGTTTGGCCTCCAATAGCAACTAAATGAGAGGTTAGAGAATTAGGTAGAAAGCCCTCATTTATAATGTGGTTTTTCTACAGCCAGTCGGAGGCACTATCAACAATCCGCCGAAGCAACTTCTAGACCGGCCTCACTTTGGAAAAAGAAGTGAACCGTAGACCGGATTAGCCAGCAGGCTCACGAAGAAAGTGTGAAGGGCGTCTATCTTTTACCTCATGACACTAGAACGGTTTTCAGCAACTTTAATTTATTTGCGAGGGAAGTGCAAGTGTATCCTTTCTCTACCAACAGCTCCCCGAAGGTAGTGTAACGTATCTCCGTCTATAACTCCACAAAGTCACAAAGACCATGTGGGTGTTACGCAGCAGAGTTTTGTATAGCACACTCACAGCCTAAGCGGCTTTCGGTACGCATTCGGTAGCCAACAGACTTCGTCTCACGCAACAAAGAGAAAGTGGGAAGTATGGCAGAGTCAGGAGAGCAGTTGAGGTAGTAAGTAGCATGGAAGTAGCAGCTCAGGACCACCGAAAAGGATGAGCCATAGTCGGCAGCAGAAGCGTAGTTGTCGTTGCTTAAGAATTGTGGAAGCGAGTTCCACAGTCTATGATCTGCAGATCTAAAGCTTCTGTCACCAACTACCTTTAAGCGGAGGAATGGGACAGCTAATGTATTGTCCACACAGGACCTCAGGGCACGAACAGGCTGAAACTGATGCAGCAGTTCAGCTAGGTACGAAGGAGCCAAGCCGTGGCTGGCCTTGTGGGTCAGCTTAAGAACTTTGCTTTGTATTCTTTGCTCAACTGGCAACCATCCTAGTTCTTTCAGCTAAGGTGACACGTGCTCAAACCACTGGGACTTGAAGACCAGCCTTGCATCCACATTTATAGTCAGCTGTAGTAGCATAATAGCTTTCTTTGGCAGCCCAGCCAAAAGGTAATTACAATAATCAAGCCGAGACAGAACTAAAGAGCTAGTTAATTTTTTTAGAAGCCACTGTGGGAGACAGCTTTTAATCTTGGATAGGGATCGGATGTGATAGCTAGCTGTATAGGCAGTCTTCTGAATGAAGCTTTTGAAATTGAGGCAGCTGTCGAACACGACACCTAGATTACGAGCACGTGGTGAAGGTCGCACAATAGCATCACCTATTAGAACAGCAAAGGCTTTTAATCCAGCCTCATGCTTAGGGTGTCCTATGAGCAGCAGTTCGGTTTTATCGTCATTTAATTTCAGGAAGTTTTCCGACATCCAGGATCGAATATCGGCAAGGCAAGCATTCAGTTTCTCAGGTGCTGCAGCAGATTCCGACGGTTTAAATGACAAATACAACTGAGTATCGTCAGCATAGAAGTGATATCCTATTCCATGGGCCTTAATCACTTTTCCTAGAGGTTGTGTATAAAGGGAGGACAGCAAGGGACCGAGTACAGACCCTTTAGGGATTTCACAGGTGAACCTTCTCGTGTCTGAGACCTGACCCCCACACGACACGGATTGAACACGATCAGACATGCATGATTTAAACCAGGCTAGTGCTTCGTCTGTCAGACAGATCGTTGTTCACAATCGTTCAAGCAGAACTTCGTGATTAATGGTGTCGAAGGCAGCAGACAGATCTAGCAGAGCTAGGGCAGTGACATTCCGGTCGTCGTTGCCATGTAGAATGTCATGGTTGACACGGAGGAGAGCAGTTTTAGTAGAGTGCTGCCTCTTGAACCCTGTTTAAAATGTTTCTGACATTCTATTATTTTCAACATGTTCAACAAGCTGCTAACAACCATTTTTTCAAGTATCTTTGATAAGAACGGAATAAGGGAAACTGGACGATAGTTTGCTAGGACCTCTGTGTCTGATCCAGGCTTTTAAGGAGTAGGTCTAACGATTGCCGATTTGAAGGACTTGGGGACGACCCGTTTTCCCAAAGAAGCATTAAAAATCTTGGTTATGGCAGGGCTAAGTTGGTCTGCAAGTGAAGACCACAGAGATGAAGGTATAGGGTCTTCAGGAGACGAGCTCTTTTTGCTAGACCTTATTAAGGCAGCCACATCACAGGCAGAAACACCAGAGAACCTTTTAATTAAGGTCAAAGGTTGAGGAACAGCGATTGCTTTTTCGCAGGGGCTTAATGGAGGCACGAATGTGCACAATTTTTTCAGTAACGAAGGCTGAAAAATTTTCGGCTGAGCCCTTAATATCTGGGGAGTCAGACCTCACAGCATTGGCCAGTAAATGGTTTACTGTCTTATTAATCTGTTTAGTGTCCGACTGGCAGGAATTCAGCTTTCTAATGAAAAGAGAAGCCCTGGTTTTTATAAGCTTTCGGGTGTAAACTCAAAGAAAGTCTTTAAAATTGAATAGATCTGCCTCAGGACCCTGATTTCTTGAAACGACGTTCTAGCCTGCGCTTAACCCGGCGCATTTTAAGGAGTTTTTTTGTAAATTGAAAGGAATCTACAAACGCCGATAGAGCGAACGGGAGCATGCTTGTCAAGAGCACTCCTGAGTGTCATGTTCATCGCATCATTGAGGGTATCGAAGCTGCTGGTCGAGTCTGAATGCAGTTTAAGAAGGCCTGCATCAGAAACAGATTTCAAAAACTTGTCCATGTCAATGCTCTGTAAGTTACGTCGTTTAGCAAATTCGACATTGCCCTGTACGTACGATGGAGTAGGAACAGTAAACGAGACCGAACAATGATCTGAGAGGGTCAGTGGGCACATCACAAAGTCAGTGGGGAGGACATCCTTAGTGATCACGAGATCTAGAATGTGGCCACCGACGTGGGTGCTATGATTAACGTGTTGGGCCAAACCAAAATTCTCCAGACAGTCAAGAAATGAACAGACCTAGCTGTGGCTAGGGTTGACAACGTGAATATTAAAGTCTCCTACAATCAGTAATGGCCAGTTACACACAAATATTTTAGCGAGGAACTCTGAAAACTCCTCTATAAACAAGTTTAGACAGCCAGAAGGAGGCCGGTAAATCACAAGGTGAGAGGCATTGTCTTTGATGAAGACCTGATAGCAACTGATTCAAACGATGATCCATGCGAGAAACTGCACATTTTATAGCCAAACGATTCGCGAACAACAATTGCAACCCGCCACAAACCTTGTAAGAACACATGGACTGATAGAATGAGAACCCGGGTGGGGTGGTCTCGAAAATACAGCTACTGGAACAAGGCGTCACCAAAGTTTCAGTAAGCAGAAATGCATCTAGCTTCTTCTGGACCACCTGATCGTGGATAAGTAACCCCTTGGTTTTTAGCGAGCAGACATTAAGTAGGCGAAATTTAAAAGGCTGTCCAACAACTGGGCGACAGCGATGAAGTGGCTTGTATTCTCTACCATTTGCGCTCGGCCCGGCGGACGCTGGCTCTTCGAATTTGAATTAGACCTTGGTAACGGCCGTTGGACAACGTTTCACAACGTGCTGGGCTACGGCGGGTGGGTTACTAACGCAACAAGTACTATTCAGCGCTTTAAACTTGCGAGTCGTAGGTTTGATAGCCGAGCTGTTCCTGGCTTAGAGGTAGACTCATTTCTATTTCAGGAAGGCCGACCTTCCGCCTGTCATTTGTGAGGAAGGATGCGAAGTTACGACAAACTAAATACAATAATATATTTTATATTACCCTGGGAAAATTAAATAATTATCTGAGTACTTTACTTCAAGATGCATTAAAAGCAATAGCTCAGGCTTATTAAAATGCACGGAATCACGCTTGGACAATAATCTGACACTTTAAGGATGCAAGGTCATGGTACACTGTCACTAAAGTTCAAAGTGAGTTTCAAACAATCGATTCATATGTGCTAGATGCTCGACTGGCAATAGATGTTGTTGTAGTTTTCGAGATGGCGACACAACTAAAGGACGAGAAGCGAGTGAGCTTAGCTGTATTTTTATTTTAACCCTGAAATGACAGCCAATAACAGCTGCCGTTGAATTTGCGAAGGTTCACTGCCAAGTAGCCAGATAGTGGCTTTCTGAGCACGTCAGGAGGTTGGTGGATTGAAATATTCCAGGCATGTCGGGGCCTTTTTTTAGCAACAGTTCTAGTAATTATTGTTAATACTAGCTAGAATAGGATATTTGTATAGTAACTTCATAGAACTACATACGCCCCTGGGTACTTTGCATTATCTAAATAAGAAGCATGTTGTTGGGTCCGCCTGTCTTATCCACCTACCGAGCTCTTTTGGTCGAGACAGCTGACCCACTGGCGGCAGTTGCTTTCAGGCCCCCAGTGGGGGCCGTACAGCACGGTTCGGCGTCTCCGAAATAAACGGCATCTGCTGGAGCTGTCTTGATCTGTGCGGGAGTGCCCACACAAACCTACCACATGGTAAGTGATATTTTGTGGATCAAGATAGTCAAATGTGCTTTTCAAGTATTTCGACATTAGCGGAATGGAGGCAGATTTTTAGGATGTGTGACTCGCTATTCCGTAGATGGTAGCTGCTTCATCGAACTGAGCTTCACATTGCCTGAGCCATCACCACACTGCCTCCCCTTGTTCCTATCCGTCGTCAGTCTTCCAGAGCATTGGAAGCTAATTGATTCTGCCCTCGGTTATCCTAGAACCTTGAAATCGGCTATGCAATGGCACAGCCGTCTAGCAGCATTTTCGTCGAGGGGTCACACAATCCCAGTGGCCTAACAGCTGCTATTGAGTCTGGTAGTTTGGCAAAAGAAACTCAATGAGGGACAGTGGGCCAAGTGGTACAACAACTTTCAAGTGTTATGGCTGCTTAGCCAACTGAAGGCTTATCTTCGTACCAACAGCTTCTTTTTTTAAACGAAAACTCCTCTGGCTAGACCCCGAACTCATCCAATGCGTACAGACATTGGCTTGAAAGTAGGGTCTAAAAGCACGACTGTTGCATTATCCTAGGCTTTTAAAGCACATGGAGCAGTAAACCCACCGCTCTCACCAAACTGAAGCACTAGGCTAAATAACAATGTCAGCTAATTATTCACGATCATTTTCTATGGTAGGCTCCAGATATAATGTGCTCAGGTTGCAAGCGATATGAATCTAGAGAACAATTATGATTATCAGTCATATTGCGAATCACCTCTGACCGCTATCGATAAGCGTCATTTAATTTTATACTCAGAAGAGCATTTCATTGATTAGCAGCCGGAACCAGTACGTGTCCATGTCGAGGCTTACATCGTTTAAAAATATAAGGGAAACATCAGGGACCTGTGAAGCAGGTAATACATTTCAAGGCTTATTACTTGTTTATGGCT
The DNA here is from genome assembly GCA_009760855.2 of Cristatella mucedo. Taxonomy (NCBI): domain Eukaryota; kingdom Metazoa; phylum Bryozoa; class Phylactolaemata; family Cristatellidae; genus Cristatella; species Cristatella mucedo. The sequence continues at coordinate 591,828 of WPIO01000027.1, read as the reverse complement.
GACATTGGCGTCCAGGAAGGAAGGTTTAGCTAGTTACAATGTCTGGCTGATCCCAAAATGACGATGGCTGTAGAAAGCTCTCCTCGGTATGATTAACGGTAACTGCTGCAATACTACGTTGTATAGGTTTGAACGAAGCCTGCTGAACCCTGGTTAGACGGCACAATGCTACCAATGGAGCACACAAACTTGATTTGAACGTCCAGCCATATTCTTTAGAAATTTCGGTGATTGGAGACCACTACTTCTGGGCTAGATCTTCACCCAATAAATGAATATACATCAGGCTATAAATCTTGCTCAGGGTAAGAAAAAAGAAGGAACTGAAAGCAGATTCAGTTTGAACTCTTCGATTTTTCGAGCAAGAGTCAGGCTTAAGCCCTTGATGATTGGCTAAAGCTAGGCACGACTGATGTGGCAAAACTATCAAATTCTCAAAGCTAGAATAGTTCTTGAATCGTTTGACTCAATTTCTGCTCACGTGATCGCATCTAAGCTCCTCGCTTACTTTCATACATGTTTTCACGACGAGGTCGATACTTGCTAAACCTCTTGAGCCGGATTATCATTTCGCTCGCAACCAGAGGCATGTTAGGCAATTAAGTGAAATTTGGTCTTGATAATGAAGTGCCCTTGATAATTCATTGTTTTTCTTAAAGGAGGCTGCAGTCAGGCATGGGCTGTGAAGCTGATATTTCTACATAAAGAGTTAGATTATGTGTTCGAATACAATTTACCCACATTGACGTTGCTGGGTCTTTTCTTAACCTGCACTGCGATTGCCGCTTACATGTTGCATTTAGTGGCACGGCTGAGGATATTTTGGCTCGGCTAGATTTACTTTGTCTCTCCAACGCCAATTAGTCTGTTGTAAATTCAGTTAAACATTTAGGAGTTTACAATTGGTAACATTCAGTAGATATCTTAGCTAAGCATTTACCAAGATGCTGAATCTCAAGATGTAGCAAAAAAGAACCCGAAACCTATTCCATTGACTTTTGCAATGCATCGATTCTGGAGACGTAGCACGGTCGTAACTTCATGAGCGTGGTTTATATGCAGGTGTCGAGAAATTAGGATGCTCAATTCACTATGTTGACATACAAATCCAGTGACAGAAGAGGCAGTCAGGTAGAAATTGCAATCGTCGATAGCAAGAGGCTGAAAAAGTCTGCAACGGAAGATGAACCTTGATTTGTAGACGCAACATCGATGAATGTGACTTACGGAGAAGCGTATAAGTCTAACTTGTTAATTGGATTCGTGGGTTTGTGTGTGTGTGTGTGTGTGTGTGTGCTGTGTGTGTGTGTGCTGTGTGTGTGTGCGTGTGTTGGTATTTGCGTGTGTGTATGTTTGTGTATGTGTGCGTGTGTGTGTGTGTGTGTGTGTGTGTGTGTGTGTGTGTGTGTGTGTGTGTGTGCGTGTGAACACATATAGATGTACATGGTTTTTAGCAAGTAATTAAAGCTGAAAATGTTAGTCGTCAATTAGTGCTATTGCTTTTTTCTTAGTCTTTCAGATATTTTGTTGCTGAGGCAAATAAAAAGCAGCTCCAGCTTTGCAACAATGTGTGTGTCTGCTACTTCCGCTGTACTCCGACATGTTGCAGCTAGCTAGAACGCATCTCGTTTCAGCTTCTGTGGCAGGCTGTTCAGCAGCCTCTCTTCGCATCACTCTGGTGTGTTGTTGCTGGCGAAAACGCTATTAATTTCGGCTTTTTATATTTCAGTATCTTGATTTATAAGCATTTCAAAGATGTTCCAGCTGCAAAACTTAAGTCTTCTGATGATTTGCAGCGATATTTAGCCATACTTGTATGCAAAAATTACAGCAGTCAACAAAGCTGGTTCAGGTGGAAGTGCCAGAACCACCGAAAAACATGGAAGCGTTGGAAGCAGAGAATAGTTAGCGAGTCATAACGAAGAGGGTCGCATTAAAATATTATTAAGCGATTGCCATGGCACAGCAACCTTTTTTAAAACCCTTTATGCTGGTCTCCCAGAAAAGTTCTAGCATTTAAACGTCCAGTTGCAACTGTGCTTACGTGTACCAATCAAATAGTTTGTCTCTCTTTCCACCCTCTTTTTAGACACTCATCTTTGTTGTATCCTTGTTACAAGAATATACGTACAACACGACGTATTCAATGTAAACTGATATCAGGGACATATAAACATATTCGCTAACTAGCAGATGTAACAAGTATGTCTTAGGGTTAGATATAAACATAAACGTATATATGTTCGGATATAAAAAGTGGGTATCGCACTACGAAGTAGCTTTATCCATTAGAACCAGCGCGCCTACCCATACCCTATACCTTCACTCCCCTGCAGCTGCTGTCAGACCTGGTGCAACCAGATTGAACGCTAAGATGGGAGCTAATGTAACTGATACAAGACTCAATTCTTGAGTAGCAAGGGACTGGCTATCCTTTTTCTTGCTCTTTTATGAAATGCGTTCACATATTTTAATAATCCTGCAAGCGTAATATCTCTACTTCCAGCTACATCCTGAATGACTGTCCGGAGCAAGTGGATCGCAGCCGTTAATTAAACGTTTTTAGCAGACTAATCCTTAGCGAGAGCAAAGAGAAAATTCACCCGCATCTACGAGCTACAGGGTTACTCTACCGAGCCCACAGGCATTGACTATATATATATATATATATATATATATATATATATATATATATATATATATATATATATATATATATATATATATATATATATATATATATATATATATATATATAGACTAGTGCTTGGAACACAGCCAAGTTTAGTACCGCGAGAAAACGCCCCACGTGGAATTGCCTTGAGAGTAGGTGAGCTTATCGACGCAGGGCTTGGTTGTAGCACCTGAACGGGTGCACCAGGTTCAGCCTCTTGGTGCACATGGGTCCTCTATGAATAATAAATGAGGTGTTCTATTCCTCCGCATAAAGACCGTTGGCAATAAAAACTTCTGCCCAGCAGGTTCACCACTTTGGAACTCACTTCCACAATTATTATTAAACAATGACCTTTACTTTCCTTCTGCTAACTAAAAGTACATATTCTTTCCAGCCACTCCGAGATAGTACTTCCTTATTAATCACCGCCTCAACTACCATCCTGACTCAGCAACACTTAAAGGTTTCTCTTTGTTGCTTGAGATGGAGCCAGTTGGCTACCAAACGCTTGCCGAAAGCCGCTTAGGCCTTAAGTGTGCTCTAGAAAACTATCCCACGTGTAACGCCGAAGGCTCGGCGGAGTAGGCTTGACCTGCCGCTTACCTAGCGGCGTAACCTAGTGCCTAATGCCGTTGGTTGCGTGCCTACCCACAATTAGCTTACCGCCACGAAACGAGCGTTTCTGGCGCTGACCTGCTTACCATTACTAGAGGGGATCGTGAGTCCACGGCTTAAATTTTAAAGCGAGACAAAAATTGGGGATTTTACTGAGCTTTATTCGCAGGCGCACGAAGTCGCTGCGCGTCTAGCTCAGTTTGTCTAGTTCGTCTAGCTCAGTTTTATCTCCACACTCCGCACATGCTCTCAACCGCGAAAACACTCTCGCGGAGGGAATACGTCTCCACACTGAGGCTACTTACATCTCTAGTGGGTAACGACCCAAATAGACGGAGCCCGAACCAGAGCCTAAACCCTGACCGGAGAACTAGGACTCCGTTTCCACCGGTGCGGCAGGAATACTCCACACACGCCAACTACGTCTAGCTCGCACCGGAAAATCCTTATGCCGAGACTACGTGCGAGCGCTCACACACAAAACACAATAGAAACACATAATGCCACCAATTCGGGCACTATACGACCGTATTTGGAGGAGTGAACCGAATCCCCCTAGTGCTGTCTCGTCCTGTCCCGTCAATTACCGGCGAACAGCCCGCCCTCCTCCCTCGCTTTCAGTGAAACGAGTCCGAAGGCATCAAAGCGAGGCCGAAGCGAGGTGCCGAGCGAAAGATGACGAATGACCAAAAAACCAAGAGGGGGCGTCGCTCGACTCTTAAATACTAACCTGAGACAATGGGGGCAAGAGCTTAGTGGTATTGGGCCCAACATCATGGCCCATTACGATATGGAATTAATACTGTCACTAGGCCACTGGAAGGGCACCTCTTTCCAGCTTGGATGGCGAATGGGTTCCTGACGATTCTCATTGGACAGAGTGATGGCGGAGGTTGACAGGCCAGCCAACATCAATCAGCAGCTCCCGCGGGCTTCGGACCGATTCTAAAGGCCGAATCGCCACCGCTGGTCTCATAGCTTCCTGGCTTGCTGTTAAGCTCTTCCTCTCTGACCGCACTGGCGCTCCTCTCTGGCTCACTGCTCCAGGACAAAGGAGTTCTTGCCCGCCGCCGAACAGCTCTTGTTCGCACTGAAATTAGGCCAAGGTCAGCAAGGTGCTACACATGTAAAACCTACACTTTTCTTGCAGCCTTGTGAAGGTACAGACAGCGACACGCGACATTACACTACGCTTAACCTGTTGACTATTCGCATCAGCCAGAAGTTGGGAAGACATCGTTTATTGGTTTCTCGTGACAGTTAGCCTCATTGCAAATTATCAGCAGTCAATCTAAGCGCAGCCGCATTTTTTGCTTTCAAAGTTAGGATTGTTGTGCAAATACCATCTCCGCACCAGAAAATGCGGAGAAAATGAGAGTCGGAGCAAGAGAGAGAGAGAGAGAGAGAGAGAGAGAGAGAGAGAGAGAGAGAGAGAGAGAGAGAGAGAGAGAGAGAGAGAGAGAGAGAGGGAGATAGAGAGATAGAGAGACAGAGAGAGACAGAGAGAGACAGAGAGAGACTGAGAGAGACTGAGAGAGAGACAGAGAGAGACTGAGAGAGACTGAGAGAGGGGGAGAGAGACTGAGAGAGGGGGAGAGACGGAGAGAGAAACGGAGAGAGAAACGGAGAGAGAGAGACAGGGAGAGAGAGAGAGACAGAGAGGGAGGGAGAGAGAGACAGGGAGGAAGAGAGAGAGAGAGAGAGAGAGAGAGAGAGAGAGAGAGAGAGAGAGAGAGAGAGAGAGTGAGTGAGAGAGAGAGAGAGAGAGAGAGAGAGAGAGAGAGAGAGAGACTTAGAGACTTCCAATGTTAGATTTCTAGTCGGCACAAATACTCTACATCTGCTCTGTGCTTGCATTTGTTAGTCTACATACAGTTCTAGCATGTGAATGAGGTGCAAGCATGCCCAACCGTGTGATGTCTGTATACTAGTGAAGGAAGTTGTCTTCTTCTGCTGGTTCCTTGAACTAACTCAATAATTTTTTGAAAGACTCCCAACTGTAAACTTGCCAGTGTGGGGTTGGCACTTTGCTAGTGTCTCACAAGCATCTCACTAGGTGAGGGACTGTCTTTCACCACTAGTTACGTGAACGCGTATCGCTGGGGCAGCAAGGCTGCAAGGTTTAGGGCAAGGGTTAACTGAAGGTAGCGAGGAGCCTTTCCCTTTTGGAAACTATCCGATTAATCTCTCGGCAATGCCATTACCCCAAGCGTCCCACTGGCACAATGGATTAGCCGTTACAGACTTCGAAGAAGCGTACCTCCAGCCGAGGAGAGGTTGCCTGCTGAGCATCAATGATATCCAGCCTCTGCCCACAGAGGACACTGGTCTCTTATCGCATTATATAAAGTGAACGGTTGTACCGCGCTCTCTAGAAACACCTCGTCAATAACACACAGTGCAAGATTCTGCCTCTACATCCGCACAACCGTAACAGCGAACATAACTGAGCACTTAACACTTACTTGAAAAAACTTTCTTCGCTGCGTATATATGCTTTATATTGCAGACTTTCCCCAGACCAACACCGACTTTTCTCCTTGTTAGGGCGTTTACAAGATCAATTCGATCGCCGACTTAGTCCCGACCGCAGCTCGTGCTCCAATCCGGAAGACTGATATGAAGGAAGATTTTTCAGGAAGACGCCAAGCCATCACTCGTCTTAAGTCGAATTCACCGCTGCAGTCATCGTTGTAGTCTAACGTAAGAAAAGTATAAGTTAAAGAAAGATGAGCATCTAAAAAGGTTGTGAGAGATTGCTCACAGCACTAAGCTAAGTAAACTTTGCTGTTATGAGTTGGTTGGTGGATTTTTCAAAAGCCAATGTGTGGTATCTTCAAAGTAGAAAAGGCTTAAACCTTTGCTGCCACTCGTAAGCGTCCCGGCTTGCTTTGGATGTTTCGACATAACTCGTGCTTACAAGTGTAAGCCATTTGTATATTGGCTGTGAGATGTATGCCAGGAGCACTGCGGCTTTAATTGGTCGGCTGGTTCAAAAGTGGAAAACAGGAGCCAAAAACTAGAAACAGATGTACCTCCATGAGACTCTGTCGACTTGGCACAACCACCACCACCACCACCACCACCCCCCCCCCCCAGATGTGGCAACGTGTAGTGACGTAGTAATTCAAACCAGAGAGAAATCGGTCCGACATCTGTCCCACTTTAGGAGGAAATTCTGCCGTGTAAACGCAGCGTTATATGCTCATATTCCTAGTTTATCTGTTCTTCCCATACTCTTCTAAAATGACGACTGTCGAGGGAACCTCACATTTGTGGGTGTTGGTTTGGTGGTGTTACACGGGAATCCTTCTTTCTTAACCAGCCTTCCACATCGTAGCATTAGCGCTAAATGCTTCCTACATCGATAGTGTACATGCCGTAGCTAGAAGGAAACTCGCCAATGAGAAGGAGAAAAGTTGGTATCTTAAATGCAGAAGGTTTTTCTAGATGAATCGCATGTTAATAAAAAGCATTGCCCATGACAATGACGTCTGCATGGCTACGGGAGCCTATTAGTGGCATTAAGGAGCCAATGGGTGAGAGCACAGCAAACCAGGCAACTCTTTTTATTGCTTACCGAAGCTTCGACAATTAAAGTATTCCCGCAGACAAAGCGTTCAGGGGGAGAAACAGCATTCCTGACTGGGCCAATAGAACCAAGGGTTTGCTTGGAAAAGTAATTGCAGACTGGGGCGATAGGAACGAGGCTCCACCATCTTGACCTCGGTCTCACAGCTAATACGAAAACAAGTTACTGACGTGGCTGGCGGTCCGTGGCTTTTAGCCGAGGCAATTAATCAGCCGGTTCGCAGTCATTTGAGCGGTCTGGACCATGTGGAGCGCACGGTACTCGAGGCCTGCGGTTGGCCACACCGACATCGATGAAGTCCTCAGCCGCACGTACGGACTTACAATGGCATCGTGCAAACAGCTGAGCAGCTACGACGATAAGAACTTTCACGTCCTTGTGGAGGGCAGGTGCCAGAATCCGTACGTCGGCGAGCCGGACAAAAACGGCTATGTCCTCAAGATCTGCAGCGACCTGGGAAAGGAGAACGGTAGGCAACGATTCGGTAAGATCGATGTCAAGGACCATCGCAGATACGCAGCGCAGCAGCCGCCGAACTGAGGTATTAGCTGTTCCATAACTCCGCTTAAAGACAGTTGGCGACAGAAGCTTTAGCTCTGCAGGTCCTAAACTTTGGAACTCACTTCCACAATTCTTATGCAGCGACAACTACTCTCCTGCTGCAGACAATGGCTCACCCTTTTCACCGGTCCCGAGCTGCTACTTCCATGCTACTCACTACCTCAACCGCTCTCCTGACTCTGCTTTGCTTCCCACTTTCTCTTTGTTGCGTGAGATAAAGTCTGTTGGCTACCAATTGCGCTCCGAAAGCTGCTTACGCTATGAGTGCTATACACAACTCTCCCGCTTAACACCCACACAGCCTGTATGGCTTTGTACAGTTACAGACAGAGATACATAATTACATTATTACATTGCATACATTATTACATTACACTGCAGCTAATGAGTGCAGGTCACAGGGGTCGTCGGGTGGCCCCTAATGCCAGTACGCCAATGTAGAATTCTTCTCTGAGATCAAGCAGCCTCTCTCCCCCAGAGGTCGTAGCGACTCTTCGGTCCCAGCTCTAGTGGCAGCTCTGGCCTATCATGATGCTGGTTGTGTTGCCCCCTTAACTAGCGAACTTGTGTGTGTCTGGGTGCAGACTGGCTTTCGGCTGGGAAGCGTTGGCCCACACAACAGTGGTCAGCTCTTGCTGATTTCAGTAGGGGCAGGCTGAGCAGACCCGGCGCATAACGTAACGTAGAGTCCATGTCGGGCAGTTGTCTGCGTACTCAGTGGGAACCTGGAGAGCACGAAATGAGTGGGTGACTGAGCTGCGAGGCTGAGATAATGGTACATGCATTGCTGGAGCTCTCTACAGCGCGTTTGTGTCAGGTCCTAATTCTATCTAAAAGTACTACTGGCTCGAAAGCATCTGTCCAGGGGAAGATCTCTTTCCCGGTGCTTAGAGCTACCAAAAAAAAACTTGGCTGCACCAAGGATGGCCCATTTGTCTTTGTAAAAACTATGACGGTCTGCGTATAGACAGACTAAAAATAAGTCCTTACTATTTCGAGACCTTCGGCCATCGAAAACAACGGTGCCACTTACCACTCAGCCACCCTCTTAAGAGCTGTCTGGGGATAATGACACAGTAAACAGCTCTAGAAATACGATCCCTTGCAAACTATGACGGTAAGCCCTCGTTAAGTCCACACAGAAGGTGTATGTGAAAATGCGAGCTTGCTTAACTAGATCGTGTGTAGACCAATACAAGAACTATTAGTCACTTCTTCTAGAGAGTCACTTTGAATCTGAACTCTAATACGCCTCTTGTGGTGCTCTGCACAGATTTCAAATTCATTAATTATATTACTAACGGAACCTTTTCCGACATTATGGTAACCACCCCAGAACAAGCTGGACTAACCAAAATAAAGTGGCTGATGGACTAACATCGTTAGGCAATTTCGATGGTTCACACCTCAATTTTTGCTTTAAAACCACCTTTGGTGTTAATTGGAAAGGTAAATTTCTAGGCGACTCCTTCAGTAGATAGTAGTAACTCAAGCGACTGAATTAGATCACTGATCTCTGGGGCACTTGCGGCAGAATGCCTTTTTGCAATCCGTACAGGCATGCTGGTACTTCTTACACAAGGACAACTACTCTCCTGCTGCCGACTATGGCTCATACTTTTCAGCGGTCCTGAGCTGCTACTTCCATGCTACTCACTACCTACACTGCTCTCCTGACTCTGCTATGCTTCCCACTTTCTCTTTGTTGCTTGAGACGAAGTCTGTTGGCCATCGAATGCCTCCAAAAAGCTGCTTTTGCAGTGGGTGCACTATACACAACTCTTCTGCTTAACACCCGTATTGTCTGTATGACTTTGTGGAGTTACAGACGGAGATACATAGAACTCTCTTCGATGAGATGGATAGTGATGCTGTGCCTAATTGATGCACCGCCCAGCAAGTCTAGTCAGCTTCTCATCCAGTAAATTCCAAAGAATCGTTTAAAACAAATGGTATCTTCTTCTGGATACAGACCTGATTCTGAACCAAAAAATGAGCCGATACGATGGACTTTGTATCGACCTCTGAAAAAGCCCATTACCCTTATTAAAATCGTATTATATCCTCAGAGAAGGAGTACAAAAGGTAATTCATTTAGCCGAGCTGGTTTGGTCTGGCGGCTAAGGTGCTCGCCCCGACCAAGGTCTGACTGAGGTCGTGGGCTCGAGCCCCGAGGCATATGTGAAGCGCCTGAATAGAGATTAAGTTCTCCTAGGGCGCTATATAAATGAATTATTAAAAAAATTATGAAGATATAAGAAAATACGACCGTTATTCCCAATTGTCAAGCATGAAACTGCACGGCAAAAGACCGCCAGATCGGTAAGTAAATGAACCTGCATAAATGTAGTAGCAGACTCAGACTTGAAAAGAGAGCTTTAGACGGTATGGTCGAGGGTTGGAGAGTTAATCCCCTACCTCATAGCAAGTCACCGAATTTGCACAACTGAAAGTAGTTCTTTAAACCCCTACAAAAGTGCTATTTAGCAGCTTAAAACAGCATGAAGATCAGGATCGTAGGAGGCAACGCTCGGCCTCTCCTGCCTCATTGTCGTGTCTACTGATTGGTTGAAGGACTTGCCTCCACCTCAGTGACTCTAAAAATACGAACTCTGTTAGCTAACGACATCCAACCTGCAACCGGCCGAGAGCGTGCAAGCTGAAGCCAGCCGAAGTAGTGCCCATCGGCAGCATACGCCTTCGGTAGCCTAGACTCTCTCTGGAGTGGTGCATTGAATCGGGTCTCCCTAAATGTGCACTGTTCTACCAGCCTATTAAGTCCCTGTCCATCGTCACGCCCGAGAGTCTCTGCCACATATTCACGGTAGCCAGCAGCAAGGGCTGATCGTTCGTTCACGCAGCACAGTTCTTCATTCACGTCTAGACCACGAGGAGAGAGCCGCAGCCCATCACTTGACTGTGCCAACACTTCCGACACACATGTCCGGGGTCGCTCCACGAGCACCGTCTCTTCTTTGAACACGTGTGAGTGAATTGCCGACGGTAGTATCTACTAACCCATGCCCACGCATTTTGGCATCGCAGTGCCGGCCTGGTTGAGCGCTGACATGTCGATAGGCCCAGCCTAAGTGGTGAGCCTGGCCTACTGTTGAGCAATCGCTCGAATCTTACCTCCAGTCTCTTCCCGTTTGTTTTTACTTTCCAGTAGGTTTTGTCGTATTCGACGTTTCTCTTGAGTTTCGGCAGCGTGGTGCTAAGTAGCTTTCTTCGTTGCTATGTTTCTCGTCGCTGTCTGTGATAGGTCAGCTGACACTCGGCTCACTTAGCTCCGTGTTCTCCGATTCATTGCTGCAAAAACTTGCCGGTCCATGGTGTATGGGGCGGAAATGGGTTCGAAGAATTACCATAATCCGCTGCAATCCACTCTAAAGTGGCTAAGCACGACAGGCATTGCCGAGCTGAAGTTCAGAATGGATATTGTTTCGCATCTTTGATTTTATGTATCCATCAAATTTAACTCGATTTCGGACATGCTCACTCATGCTAATGAGCTGCAAAGACAGAGACATGTCCCGAAATTCCCGTTAGTTCACGTCCACCACCTCCTCGGGTCCACTGCGAATCAGCTGTGCAAAGCTTTAACTAGTTTAAAATCTAAAAATAGACTATAAATTATGTGCACACCAACAATTTTGTGGCATTCTGCAGCCGAGCTCTCACGTAGTTCGCTGAAATACATTGCAGCGGCCCGAGCCAATACCACAATGCACAGCATTCCCCAGCTAAACCGATGGCAGCATGTGTGAAAAGTGCCTTTTTGCATATGACGGTCGATTGTGTTACAGTTGCACTTAAAGAAATTATCTTTGCTTAGGAAATTCGTAAAATGCACAGCAATCACCCGAAATGGCCTGGGCAATACAGACACACACACACACACACACACACACACACTTACACACACACACGCACGCACGCACGCACGCACGCACGCACGCACGCACGCACGCACGCACACACACACACACACACACACACACATATATATATATATATATATATGTGTGTGTACAAATATATATATATATATATATGTATGCGTGTGTACAAATATATATATATATATATATATATATTTGTACACACACATATATATATATATATATATATATATATATATACCGTAATAAACTTTAATCCAGTGTAGATCGTCATTAAGTCGTTTATGCGAAAGTCTAATTTATATTGCTTACAGAAATATATTCAGTTCAAAGTGCCCCCACATAATTTCATTTTGTTATGCACGTGCATTCTCGTGCAATGCACTGCAATCTACTGCATGGATTGATAAAACCTAAATAACGCCCATATGCTAGTCGACGGACGATCGTTACTGATTGCCAGTAAGCTTTTCAAGCTTTTGCTACGTAATTCCATCTATTGTTAACGACTTAGTATGATCAAGATAGCCCTGGTAGTAAGGCACTCCCTCTTCCCCACTAAGGTTGTGGGGGTTCGAATCCTCTGACGGGCAATCCAATATTGTCTGCTGCAAGCGGCAGTAATAGCTGTTGAGGTTCATTTGACACTTAAATACTCAGGCTTTTATATCAGCTTATATATATATATATTTCGTTAAACCGTTGGTTATGTTAGCGAAGGCGGACATTGTGCTCAATCCTTCTAGAAAAATCACATAGACTATTGCCAGAGGCTGCGTTTAGCGTCACGTGAAAGAGGATAGATGTGTCAGAATGATTAAGCAGGAAGGGCAACTATGGTATTGTTTCTGATGTTAGTATGCTTTGTGCAAATCAATATCTTTCAGGGAATTATCTCTATCGAAGGAGATCATTGGATTTCACCCAGCTCCTTGCTTAGGGCAACGAGGAATTGGCTACTGGATGGCTCTAAGCACGGTTAAGGTTCCGTGGTTGCAAGCACATTACCACTGGACAACTTCCCAATGGCAACAGGGTTTCGAGCATGCTGTGGCATGCTTCTGTCACGCTGCAATGTGGATCGAATAGCTATTTGGGTCTTCATACAGGCAGGCTTCAAAGCCCAAGCTGCCTAGTTTGGTCCAGGGTCAGCTATTCTCCTACACACGATGTGGTAAGCTCACCTCGGTCAAGATAACGCACACACCTATTTAACTATTACTAATGGCCTATCGTTCAGCCATCTCTAGTTACTTGAGACCGATAAGAACTGTGCCGGCCTTTAGGCAGCTTCTTCAGTAAAGACTACTCAATGAGAGCACTTTCGGGAACGTCAGGGGTCTGCTGGTGTCAGTTGACATTCGCAGGACCGGATATGACTAGACACATCATTGCTACGAAGCTCGGCACCCAGTTCACAGGCTATCACTGCCAACGTTGAATCCTCGTTCGGCACCTTCTTCTATGTCCTCGAAGAGTCTTTGGATCCAGTTCTAAGCCGAGCTGTCTTCGGTCGAGAGCAACTGACCTCTAATGATATCCTGCTCTTGTCGTTCTCGTTCATAGCGCCTTGAATGGGCGCATTTTTCTTGCGTTTGAAGTTGTACTGATTCGCACGGGCGCGGCTCCAAAATCGACTCGTTTAGGATGCTACGTTTGCTTTGCGATAATTTCAGAGGCTCAGATTAACATGATGCTGCATGCAAGGTCGAAGGGCTTCGTCTGTCCTGAGCCGATAAAGACAGTAGACGGCCGTTACTATCACGTGCAAGCTTTTCAGACCGGTAAGGACCACTGGGCAATTAGTAAGCTTCTCATCTCGTTCACTGCATGGTCGGAAGACTGCGCTACTTGCTATAGCCGTTGGCTCCTGAGCGTCCTGCAGACTTATACTCTACATCATTGTATATTTCAGCCGACCTGACCACAGCCGATTGCGTCGTCAGACTCTGTGGCTTCATTGACGGAGACGTGCTTTCTCAAGTTCCGATAACAGCCGGTCTTATGAGGGAAGCAGGAGCATACCTCGGAAGGTTGCGGCGATGTCTGGAGGTATATCTACAGTCCAGTCTAGCCACTGCTCCCTACGACTGTAAGAAGTGAGCTGGTGAATCTGTCCCATCGCTAGAACTAGCCGAGAGGGCTTGTGAGATGCCGTGAAAATGGCCGCCATATTTGCTACATTCTCAAATGTAGGTGCATAAAAAATCCTGCTCTCGGAACGATGCTTCTCTGGGCAAAATAATCTGACGACTAGGTCTTTGGGTGTTTCCTTAATTTTTTGGTGAGCCGCGTTGGCACACTAGGTGAGGCGGCTGTCTTTCATAACCTCAGGACCGAGCTCGTGAGTTCGAATTCTGCAGAGGGTGATGATGACAATAATAATAATAATAATAATAATGCACTGGATAAAGCGCCCTCAGAGAACTCAATCTCTTTCTAGGTGCTTTACATCTGCTGCAAAGGGAAACGCAATTGAATGGAGAGCAATATCATGCTTGATAAGGAACATGAATGACGTGATTAGGGGTGACGTGCACAGGGTCAGCATGCCAATGTGGTTAGTGGCAGCATGCACAGTGTCAGCACGTATAAGCACACGAAGGACGATCGCAAGGATCAACTTTGCAAAGCGCCCTCAGAGTGATCAATCTCTTTCTAGACACTTTAAATCTGCAGCAAAGGAAACGCGATCGAATTGTGAGAAGCAGCATGCTTAAAAAGCAACATGAATGACATGATTAGGGGTGACATGCACAGGGTTAGCATGCAAGGGTGGTTAGTAGCAGCATGCAATAGTGTCAGCACGCATAGGCACATTAAAGATCAATCATAGGGACCCACTAAATGCTGTCATAAATTGGAGTTTTCAATTTCTTCTTATATGTCGTCAAGTCAGGGGATGTCGTGACAGAAGTCGGCAATACTATATTGCAGCTGCAAGTGGTGATGATACCCCTAAAGGCTTGTTTGTCGCTGTATAAAAGAGGCTGTTGAATCAGCTAGTATTTTTATAACTAATTCACGAATTTGACTTCTCCTATTTACGAAAGCTAGATGGCTCACAGCTATAGGACAACTTTTTTTTAAATATTCAGGTGAAGAAATAAGCATCTCACTGAAAATATTTGGGAAGTGGTATGCATAAGCCTTACCAGCTCTGGAATTAGCTGTTCACCTTTTCTCTGCACCAGCGTAGTCGACATTGTTTCATTAAAGCATGCATTTTTAATCTAAGTAATAAATTAAAAAAAACAATACTGACGTATCTCTGGGCTAAAAGACTTTTAAGCTGCTTTAACAGCCTCTTTTGTACAGTGACAGAAGAGCTTTAGCTATTACCCCTGCTTGCATCTGCCAATAAAGAATCGCCCAGTGCCGGATTCAAACCCACAACCCAGTCGTGGAGAGCAAGCATTTTTCCTCCGGCGCTATCATAGCCTACACGCTACAAGTAGCAGTGGCTGCAGCAACGGTGCTTGAGTCGTTCAGACATAGTGGTGAATATGCAAAAATAATCCAAATGACTTTTACCAAGGCTATACACAGCGCTCTGAAACACAAGTTATAAAAGTTCTCCGTATGTATTGCACAGAGTTACTAAACTTAAGTACATGGCTGGGCATTCGCATTACGCTCAGAGCGGTCGGAGCGCCTAAGAACGTAGCGATAGTCAGTCGACTGTATATTCGGGCAGTGCTGGTGCGGTTGCTGCAAATGGTTATGGACCTTCCAGTCTACTTACATCTTCGAAATGGTTAGCCTCTTTAAAAAATTATGTGGCTTGTAAGAATTATTCCCATAAGATCCTAGCGCGATAGTTTTGTGTGTGTATGCGAGTGGATGCGATGTGTATGACCTTCTCCACACATTGTTTCACTTCTGTTTTGGATCTCTAATGTGGTAACCCGCACCTCTTTAGTAAACAGGAGCTCACTGAATGATCAAAGAAAATGCACTAATATATGTATACGCTAATTACCTTGATCCTTCTGAGCAAGCTGCCCTGCAAACAATGTCAGCCGAGATTATCATAAAGAAAAGCGTTTTCAAACGCACTCATCTATCAAAACAGCAAGCCGGTGACTTTGTAGCACTTGCAAAATGTGTACACTACCTAGCACGTAGTATGCAATGAATTATGACAATTCTATCGAGATTGTGCTTATAAGTTTTTGAAAAAGATTATTTGCAAAAATACGTTTACCAAAACGGCTGCTTTATTTCATTCGGGTTTTACACTGATTGATTAGTTTTGTTTCAAAGTGAAGTCATGCTTAAACTGAAGAGCGCCAGATAAGTTTTGTTATGAACGTGATCCTTAACTAATTACTGGTTTAACTTCAGCAGTTTGGCTAAAGATAGTTAATTAAAATAAAGGCCGGCTGATTTGACAGCCTTACTTTCTACACGTAAAGGGGCAATACTAATCAAAACATAACCTAGCCTTTTGTATTGCTGCCAAAGTACGCAAAATCTTTATCCTGATACTTTACAAGCAGCTGCAAGAGAAGCAATAATCTACAACAACTGACGAGTAAGATATATTAATAAAGAACGCACATATCATGGGTCAAGGATTATAGAGAACCCCAGAGGCCACTTACGGCCTTAGTTAGCTTGAAACCTGGTTAGTGTAATGCTATGAAGGTTGCAGAAGTAACCACTTAAAAGCTCGCTAGAAGAAAGAGCTATACACGCATGTCGCTCATGCTCTTCGTTAAGATGCTAGCAGTGAATAGAAGCACAAGACGACAGACATAAACAGTTCACTGGGAAGTGCTAGTTACTGCGAGACGCAGGCTCGTTAACAAAATTTTTTGAATGTCGTAAAACTTCAGAGATGACATTCGTAAATCTATTTTTACCTGTGGACTTTGGAAGCATATTATTTGAGGGCAAGTTCTCCAAGAGGCTGTAAGTTTTAGGGGACAAGCCACTTGACTGGGGCCTGAAGAGCTCGCGATACGACGGGATTTCTAATGTGAAGCAGTTTGTTTAGTGAGACCTGTCAAAAAATGTATATATTTTCAAAAAATAAATATAAAAATGTGCATTGTCATCAATTATTTTCATACGTAATTAATTGGATAATTCCCCTTTGCATTTGTTACTTGCTGGACATTGTGCACGAGTTTCTTTCTCCTTAATGAATTTGCTCCGATTACAAATCATGAAGGACTATTTCAGTGACCACTGCTGCATGCTGTATTGTCGCATTGAACTCTCCGAATTATGCTAATATGTCTGTCTCTTGCAGAGCTCTCTGTGAGAGCTTTGTCTCTATCTGTGTATCTGTGCTTATTGCAACTCGCTGCAAGAGAATCAGTATCCAAGCGTTGTGGATCTTCGCGGTATCAAGCAAGAGCAAGCACTACCTAGTTGGTTAGGACAGCATGTTAGGAAGAAAAAACGGACTCGCTCGTAGCCACTGTGCTAAGTTGCAACTACTGCTTGTAACGCTAACTTGGTCATGCACAGGTGCTTGCATAAAGCACAACAGAACCAAAAAGGCAAGTTCACTTGGGTGAAGGGAAAGCTGACTTGAACGGATGCATCTTCAGCTGAGACTTAAAGGGTGTGAGTTCTTTTAATTCTCACGCTTCCCCTGACCAGCTTTAAATACTTAGGGCCTCTGCTTGCACTGGCCACTCCGTGGAGACTAGTCGCTCAACTGAGCGTCTGTGCACTCAGTGGCGGCGACCTTGGAGTGATATTACATTTCACATGCTTTGGAGACCATACCCTCAGTCCCCGTGCATGCTGCTCCCGGAACTCACTGACCGACTGACAATCTCGATCTTCCACAAACATGGTTATATTTAAATCACAACTATTAAAATAGGTTCATCAGATCAGAGGCTTTCGCCATGCAAAACGTCATGTATCTTAGAAGCCCCGTAGTCGAGCATGCACCGGTCGTTAATCAAGTGAAACATTTCCTGTGAGCCCATGCACAGTGTCAAGCAAGAGATTTAGCTCTCACCATGCAATAGCCATATAATCTTTAGTAAAATTAATGTTATTAATTTATTTATAACTGTTACTGACTCTTCATTTTTGACGAGCATCTGAGAAAGTGGGCTTGTTTTTATATATACTTACCGTTGCCAGCTTTTTCTAGATGAATCAGAACCACAACTAATTTTCGTTGCTTTACCAAAGTGATTTTTAAAGTGTCTAATTGCATTGAATGCTGCTTTGGTATTGATCGGAGACTTCTAAGTGACTGCTGTGATTACTTTAAGCAAATATTTCCCGACGGGTTAAGTAGCTATTATCGAGACGCTTACATAGTGAAATAATCCTTCTAGGACAATTACATCGCAAAAACTTAAGACTTTCTATCTCAGATCTCGAATGGTGGGCACCGAAGCTCCAAGTTACACTGGTCACTATATCCATTATCATTGTCTAAGCCACCTAAATAGTAGTTTCAGCTTATGTTTGGTCTCTGACCACGTTTTATTAGAAAATCTGCTTGTAAATGCTGCCCGGTGCGACCAAAAACAATGTATCGAGTTCACCTAATTGTGAAGCACCAATAGAAGCATAAGAGGACTTATTTGACATCAACCCTATTCTGATAGTCATGGAAGTCTTAGATTCTAGCTTTTAGCAATTTGTAGTGCCGTTCAGCTACTATGCATATGTGAATCGCTAGGGTCACCATGTGCTCATCTTTTGAAGGGAGTTTGTGCACGTGTTGGACTATTTGGAAAAACTCTATTCCACACTGGAGTCTCTTTAACCGAACAATAGGTAGAGCTTTGACAAAGGTAGTTACGAAAGAAATGTTCAAAGCGATGATCATGGCTTGTGATAAATACCCCACTCGTTGTAGGGGTATCAAGGCATGACCGATATAGGGACGGAAACAGCTTTCGAAGTACATCAACGAAAGATTTGCATGCACCTCACTCCGTCAGGAGCATGCACATTAGTTTTAAGCGATACATGCATTCAAAGAGCGTGGAAATTAAGAATGACCAGGATGACAATCCAGGTTTTGCTTGGACTAGTCACAGTCACAAACAAGTCAGTGAGCTTTAATGTCCTCCTTACATGCTGAAGAAGTTGTTCACCTAACCATGCGCTTATCGGGGTAGCCGCTGAAAAAAATTAGACACCTTTTGAGCTCTGGCTGCAATGTCTCGACCATTAAATTGATCTTAAAAAGAATTATTGGTCGCTTTAAAATTGCTTAGAGAGCACAGATGTCGCCTTGATGCTTGGTTACCGTGGTTTTTACAAGGCTAGTGCATTGCCTTTATTGAAAGGCTGGCATTAGCAGCCACTCTCTTGCAGCAGCACACTGACAGGCAGACTTTACAGACCTGAGTATCTACAGAAATATGTGGTGAGAAGCTATTGGCCTTGCACGAACATGGTGGTTGCAAAGCACACAGAATCCAAACGTGATGACGTAGGTTCTCAAAAGAGATCAACTACCAATTAGACTAGCAGCTACTTTGAGGCTATCGAAGCGCCATATTAAAGTTTAGCCAATGCCATTTTCATCAAGAAATTCTGCCCTAAAACTAGCTCAGCGTGGTAAGCTTTGCAGCTTATTAAAGGCAGATGACTGGTTGTGCAGTTTCTTTCTGAGAACAATGGAACGCTGAGCAAAATGTGGGTACATTTAAATTAATGAAGGCTGATGGTTTGTTGCTCAGTTTTTTTCCAAGAACGACGGAACGCCACACAAAATGTGGGCAAGTCTAAATTATCATGCACCATGTCTCCTTCGGTCATGTGCACTCTTGGGACCTATTGCCTCCATACTGAGAAATAGAAAGAGAGAGACAGAGAGATAAAAAGATAGAGATAAAGATAGATAGAGAAATAGAAAGAGAGAGAGAGAGAGAGAGAGAGGGTGTGATGGGGAGAGGGAGAGAGCCAACACAAATAGCAATAGCTTGTGTGCATAGCAGCCTAGCTTTCAAAACAAATGGGTGCTCTCTTTTTATCTGCTATTATCACGTAACGCATATCTTCCTCAGTTGCAATGCCTCTGTTGAGTCTTGAGCTCTTTCATCAGAGACTTCACCAGGGTTGCCGACTCCTTAGTGTTCATGTTTGAGCTCATTTTGTCTACAGAGAATGTCTATTTGGTACTTGCTGTGTATGAAGGTGCCCCTGGCAATGACGCATATAAAAATTAAAGCCAGATGCCACCACTTAGAACACACTCTTTCAAGCAATACCTTTACTTCACATGGCAAAACCCGTTCTGCTAAAGGAAGTGCTCATGGTTTTGCAGGAGGAAGCGTGCAAGTTTGGCTCAGAAGGTCTAGCGTTAGGTTTATAACCAGAATGCGGGGTTATAAATTTATTATAATAGCACATTATAATATGTAACATCGCCAAACTGACAACATAAATCAAACTTTAGGTACCGTCGAAGCTGCAGTAACCTTTCGCATCGACTCCACTGCAGCTTCGTCAAGAATGCCAATATGAATTCATCGTCTAGCCAGCTTCAACCTAGAATTTAGAATGCCTATTGATGTTTTTATCAAATAGATTTGAACAGCCAGCTTGATTTCAAGGTGCCGTAATGTTTTAAGTAATAAAAACTTAAATTGTAGCTCTTCAATTTTATCAATCCTGTATAAGCTAAACTATCCTTATAATCTGAATTCAAAAAATGCATTCAAATTTGTAATAAATTAAATAGTGGGTACCAGTGAAAGTAGTGGGCATGAGATATTCAATTTATCATCGAGCACCTATCTTATAAGTGTGTAGCTTCTCAGAGGCTCTCTGAAATGGCTAGGCGACCGGAAGACCTTTGCTGAGACTCACTGCCACGTTCGTATTCAAATTAAGTGCTGGTCAAAACCTTTTTCATGAGCATTTCATCTCAGTGCATATTGTAGCTACATTTGCAAAATACTAAAGTATTTCTCCTGGTTTTATTATGACACTCATCTAAATTGTGCAACCGTAGTTGTACAATTAATATCTCAAAGGGTACAGGGTAGTGAAAGTACCGGCATAATCGCAATTAAACTTTAATCAAACTTACATACTGTCAAATAATTATTTACTCCTAAAAATAAAATTTCTCTGCGCAAGCTTGTTTTCTAAATTATTTATCGTTTGAGGGATACGGCAAACATAACCTTCAATTTTTGATATTTTCACTAAATTGTAGACCTTCTCTTTGTTCATTGATAAATGATCATGAACTTGTAGCTTCAGGTCAAGGGTCTTACCTGTTACGACGCAATCTCATATAAAATGTTTCATCTGGCCTTCTTAAGAAGTATTTCGTTCCAGATGCTATGAACTTAAATGGTGTCACTATCTTTAACCGTTAATTACGCTGTGACTTGTTTTTGTAGAAATGCTCTGTGCATTTTCCGCTTGCAGTAGTCGCCTTCTTCAGTCTCTAGCAGCAGTTTAAAGCGGCCAGTCTTATATTCTCACCTGCCATAGGATTTCACCTGCACGCATCTCCAGACCGAAGACAGTAAGTGGTCATTCTCTTACATACCCAAATTGAAAGACCTGTTGCCTTTTGTGCCCGACATATCTGACAGGCTCCTGGCTGCGGATGTCATCGACGCATGGATCCTTGTGACGTCGGAGGTCCAGGCCACTCTGCCTTCAGGTATTTATGCTATTTCCCGCATTTGGCATGCTGACCATGCATGCGTGCGTGAGTGCTAGGTCTTGGGAACCTCCCCCGGCTTGTCAAAAAAGATCCAGTTGTGATTCGTTATGTCCCATTCAATCTACTTAAATCCCCAACTAACAGTTGGCATCATTAAATCAAAACGAAAAGAACGTCTCAAATGAAGCCTAATTCGAATCGTACCCAGAATAAGTGCATTTGGTAAATCATGCTTGCATTATCCCGCTGCCTCGTGATTTCTGGTTAAAAACATGCGTTTGTGAAGTAAAGTGTCTACAAAACTAACCGAACTACTGAATTAAAAAACCGATCAACACTAGTTGGCCACACAGTTCTCGACGATTTAGCAATCATATGTAGCGAGTTTATTAACTTAATTTCTCTTTTTTATTTAAAATTATTAATCCTGCTTTGATTTAAATGCTCTTTGTCTGTGTAAGAATAATTGTAATTGAGATCATAAAATATAACGTATACTTGTTTATAGTCAACCCTCCTGGGTAGACTGCCTTCAACAGTGAGCTTGGTTTAGATCAAAGCTCAAATATGCAAAAGTCTTCTTAAAAATAGTTTTGCCATTTTTATTGTTCAAAAGTTGATATTATTGTGTCGCAAATCTGTTTACTGAATTTTAGTGAAAATTAAACGTTAATGGAAACAATGTGTAGTTAGCTGAACTAATTTATGCCGTCTTGATATGCATATTTAAGCTTGTTTATCATTACTCTGGCATTATTTTTGCTAACCTAAAATGACAATTCGAAATAATATAAGCTTTCATATTTTAATATAAAGTGCAATGGCACCGTTGTGTAGAATAAATGAAATCCTATAGCTGAACCCATTTCAATCCTGGTTTCCAACATCGTTCAGGAAACAAATTACACTTTTACGCGGGCGAACTAAGGAGCATTAGACACTGAAAGTTTTGATGAGCTCCAAATTATTATAAATAGCAAAACTATAACCAAGCTGATGCCTTCACTCTTAGTGGTATAAATACCTCCTTCTGGTAACAAAATTCATTATGTCAAACGAAGTTCATCTCTTCGTAAAACACCAGAA
The DNA here is from genome assembly GCA_009760855.2 of Cristatella mucedo. Lineage (NCBI taxonomy): Eukaryota > Metazoa > Bryozoa > Phylactolaemata > Cristatellidae > Cristatella > Cristatella mucedo. Next base: position 569,773 of record WPIO01000027.1, on the reverse strand, counting down.
AATCCAAGAATAAAAACACAGCGATTTACTAGTCTGATAAGTAGTGTTTCTAACTGAATAATAAGTAGCTGCACTTTGTTTAGTCCAGCAGTTAGATGCTGGTGCTTCTCCGCCCTCTAGGGATATGTTTGAGTCTAGCATCACGCACCTCTTTAATGACCTCTACCATCAGTCGTGACACCGAGTAAAACTCTCTGCCCACCTTTATTCATTTTGCAGTGGGCTAAGCTGACCTTAATTGTTGTAACCTAGAAGCAGCTTAACAAATATTGCACATTGCTTCCAAAAGTCATTCAAGTCTTCCTAATAATAAAACAGATGTCGAGTGCCACCACAACAAAAATGGCTGATAACTCGCAGACACACACATTTACTCGAGCACCTAGTTCTGGTTCCTTAATATTCTTCTTAGCGTGGCCAATTCAAGTGATGGGATTAGAATTTATTTCATATTTGTTAAGCATAGTGTGGCATTAATCCGGGAAGCCGAATTATCTCTAACTGAGCCGTTGCTGCTGCCGTATCTTAGCAGTGAGGAGATAGCGAGACAGTCTCCAGTGGGCACCCGGCTAGCGAAAAAGACTAAAAAGCTAAGGATCCGCACACTTATCTGTCGCCTACCACACAATCCAGGTGTTTAATACAATACACACACACACAAACACACACACACACACACACACACACACACATATATATATATATATATATATATATTTGTGTGTCGATCGACTAATTTATTGCGAAGGTTGGTTTCTTTCAAAACCGAAGTGCCAGGTGCTACTCTCGTTGTCCGATATAATAATAATAATGATAACAATTCACTTGATAAAGCGCCCTCAGAGAACTTAATCTCTCTCTAGGTGCATTAAATTTGCTGCAAAGTGAAATGCAATTGAATGGTAAGTAAAATCATGCTTGAAAAACAAACACAATGAATAATATAGTTAGGGGTGACATGCACAGGGTCAGCATGCGAATGTGGTTAGTGGTAGCATGCACAGTGTCAGCACACATAAGCACATCAAGGACGAATCACAGGGACCCACTAAATGCTGTCCTAAATAGGTGTGTTTTTAGGTTCCTTTTAAATGTGGTCAGGTCGGGGAATGTTCTGATGCAAGTCGGGAGGGAGTTCCAGGCTGTGGGAGCATACGAACTAAATGCACGGTCTCCAAAGGATTTAAGGTTTGTACGAGGCATTTCTAGACTGTTGGATTCCGAAAAGCGGGTGGTGCGATGCTTGGTCTGATGGGGTTGTACATCTGAAAGATAGGCTGGAGCCATAGAATGAAGGGACCTAAAAGTGAGCGACAAAACCTTGAAGTCAATCCGTTGCTTGACTGGTAGCCAGTGCAGGTCGGCGAGAAGTGGAGTAATGTGGCAACTGCGACGCTCATGACAGACAAGTCTAGCTGCCGAGTTATAGCAAACTGCTTTGTTTATCTATACTTACCATTAGGAGGCCTTACTTTCCCACTCGCAGTATTTATGAGGCAATAATAGCTCTTGCAGCTGATCATTATAATTCTACTGGGCAATCAAAATGTGTCGACTGCAAGATTGGTTCTCGTAGACCTTTGTGCGATCGGTGCTATCCGTTCAGTCTCACAGCGAGGCGAGAGGCAGCAGCAAAGCCCATACCAGTCAATAGACTCGATTCTGACGTTATGACGGCTAGCCAACCGTATGCTCTAGCACGGTCGCATGCAATGTCTTACCATTTTATTATAATTATATTAGCACGTTTGATAAAGCGCCCTCAGAGAACTCAATCTCTTTATTGGTGCTTTATATTTGCTGCACGGAAAACACGACCGAATGTTTATAGGTTGCATGCTACATAAACAACAAGAATAACATGGTTAGGGGTGACATGCACAGGCTCGGCATGCAAGTGTGGTTGGTGGCATCATGAACAGTGTCAGCACGAATAAGCACATAAAGGACGAATCACGGGGACCTACTAAAAGCTGTAATAAATTAATGCGTTTTTAATATCTTTTTGAATGTGATCAATTCAAGAGATGTCGTGACGGAAGCCGGGAGTGAGTTCCAGACTTTTAAAGCATACGAACTGAAGGCATGGTCTCCAAAGGATTTGAGGTTTGTACAATATATAGGTAAACAGCTAATTTCCGAAATGCAGGTGGCACGATGCTTAGCCTATTTAGAGAGTCGATCGGATAGGTGGACAGGATTAAAATAATTAAGAGACTTAAAAGTGAGTGACCAAATCTTGAAGTCGATCCGTTCTTGAGAGGTAGCCAGTGCAGGTCAACGAGAAGTAGTTAGATGTGGCAACAGTGACGCTCATGTCGGACAACCCTAGCTGCATAGGTTTGCACATGCTGCAAGCACCTGATTGCATAGGCCGGTAGACCAGCCAGCAGTGAGTTAAAGAAGTCAAGACGGATGTCAAAAATGCATTAACCCATTTAGATATGATATCTCTGTTAAAAAAGTCCAACTTCTAGAAATGTTATGTAGCTGAAAGTGTGCAGACTTGATTGTTGAGCTGCTATGGTCTTCTAACGACAGGTCACATTGGAACAGGACACCTAGGTTTCTTGCAGATTTAATATGAGACATACTGGCAGAGCCGATTTTGAATGTTAGCCTTTCCAGTTTCTGAATCACACTTGGTTTTCTTATTACTAATTATTTATTGAAACAGTATTTTGCAGGTTTTCTGTTACTGTAGATAGGATATGCGAAAATACGACGTCCTCTTGCAATCCTGAAGTCTGAGCTCTGTCGTCTTGCTTGCAGAGCCAATCCATGGTGATTTTAATCCACATAACATAATAATCAGGAAAGGTGGTGAAGATAACAAAAGCCACATATGCGGAGTTCTGGACTTCGGAGATGCGACGGTCGGCTGCTATGTGCATGACCTTGGCATACTGATCATGTATATGATGACCTTCGGGGATGAGCCGGTTCTGAATGCTGGTGGTCATGTACTGTCTGGCTATCTGACTGAGCACACACTAGCAGGAGCTGCGGCGGCAGAGAGGTTGCTGTTTCATTCCGTAGCTGCCAGGCTTGTGCAGTCTCTGTTAATTGGCTTGCAAAGCTATTCAGAAACTGGTGACGAGTTCCAGCTTGAGACGCAGAGACCTGGTTGGGCAGTGCTGAGGAGCCTTTGGGCCGAACAAGAAGACGGAACGCTTGCCAAATGGCGGGAAGTGGCTACATCTGCCAATCCTAATGGTTACACGGTAGTTTGACTCCACGACTAGTATTTCGTGATGCAATATGGCCTCTCGAAGAGAGCCGAAGTGTGCGTGTTCAACTGTCTAATGGCGTATGCTCTTTTACGTACGCTGATTATGTCGTTAATGTGCCGGAATATGTATTAATCTATTCGTAGTCTATGCTCACTCTTCGAGTATTTTCTAACCCGGCAGTTGCACTGTGGTACCTAGCCGACGAAACCTGGTTGTCAGTGCTCTTGATCATTTACTCTCAAGTGGAACACTAAAGCAAAAATATAGGGTATGGGTTCTAGGCTAAAGGTGACTACCTGCTGATAGCACTTCCCAGACTGGAGCGATTGATGCTCTATTTCCTATGCTAACACTATTGTGCGCTATAGGCATTGACAGCGTGGAGTTCTGTAGTTTTTTAACTTCAATATGCCCAGAGCTCACTTCCGCTGTAAATAGTAAGAAGCATTATGGCAAGACATAAACCACTTATTCGGCCTTTTGATTGACACATGATCTACGAAGCACATCCCTTGGTGGGAGCAATATTTTTGGCCGTGAAATGTTTTACGACCCGTGAGCCAGCTCAGCTTTCCTTTCCGAGTCTTTACTTAATTAGGTTCAGCACGAGATTGGCGTCACAGCATACGTATCAGCAAGACTTGTTTACCCTGAGCCGCAAAGCCGCTATCGGCAACGCCTCCTTCCCCCTTCACCGAGAGAGGCGATTGAGAGATGACACGTCGCCAGCTCATCGCTGGAAGCCTCCTTAATAGAGTTCCACTAGAGATTAAGTCTAAAAGATAAGTAGGATGTGCATAAATTGCTCTTATTTGTGGTCTTTTCCTGTGCCCCTGTTCCTTGCTTTGGTGACTAGAATTAAAGTCACCGTGGACCCAGGTTTCGCTGGTATTCTCTAAAAGTTGTGTGCCTATGCTCCGTCCGTACGTCGAAATCGAGTTTGCAATACACCTATAAAATAGGTCTGAAAAATTATGGCAAGCTCTGGTTTAGTAATTGAATCTTTATAAGCGGTGATGTAGTGCTCTGCAGGTCCTAGACTGTGGAACCCACTTCCACAATTCTTACGCAACATCTACTCTCCAACTGCCGACAATGGCACATCTTTTTCAGCGGTCCTGAACTGCTACTTCTATGCTACTCACTACTTCAACTGCTCTCCTAGCTCTGCTATGCTTCCCACTTTCTATTTGTTGCGTGAGACGAAGTCTGTTGGCTACCGAATGCGTACCGAAAGCCGCTTAGGCTGAGAGTGCGCTATGCAAAACTCTCCTGCGTAACACCAACATGGTCTTTTTGACTTTGTGGAGTTACTGATTGAGATACATTACATTACATTACATAGTGCTTACAGTTTTGATTTCGGACAAAATGAAACGGTAGCTAAGCCAAGGGCCACGGAGCATTGCCCATTCCTATAGCCTAGGCATCGACCTGTGTCATCGCGTTTACCTAGTTCATTCCACAGCCTCTTGTTTATAGTGACAGGAGAGCCCTTACGGCTATCACCATCACTTGCAGTTACAATACGGGATCGCTCACCATAGTATTCGAAGCCATGAGCTCGGGATCGAGGTCGTAAAACGCAACTGCCTTGCATGGTCTCACGGTTCACTAGCTCCACTTCGACCTTCAATAACGACGAATTTATGTCCAACATTCACTCGATGAACCAATACCGAGTGTTTCTCCAATAATTACTTAAAGTGCTGTATAATTCATCCGTTGTTGCAGAGCTTGCCTTAATTAAGCATGTGTTTCCTATCTCCTGAACAGATCAGTGCAAGTAAACCTATGAAAATGCTATAGCCTTGCTAGTGGAGGCATTGCTTTCAAGCTTACTGGTAGCAATAGGTGCCAATTGCAGGGCAAGCCAGAAATTATGATTATTTCAGAACAAGTTAAGTCAATACCTTATGCGTGAGTTTTCTTTCTTTCACGAATTGTCAAACAAGAATCGCATCAACTATGCAGGAAAACAGCTGGAAGTAAACTTACCGAGTTTTGAAATGTCGATTATTTGTATTTATGGGAGTTTTATATATTGTATTTCTTAATTTGTTTAAGATAGTTTAGTACCGCCAGCCATAATCGAGGTCTGATTAACAATGAGCTGTATTTCCTTTTATAATTATTGGACGTGACCACTTGATAGAGCTTAACACAATCACAGTGGTAGTTGGTATCTGTGTGCTGTGTCTACGTTCCAAGTCAATTTCTAATTTTCATTTCCACAAGAATTATCTTACTCCTTTCGATTGTGTGATTTAGCTGTTTTCTCTTCGTCTTCATCGATGTAAGTCATCGTAAAATCGAGATGGATTTGAAAGAGTTATCTGAATCATCAGCTTCATCGACGTTTAGGACACGAGTACATTTTCTGGTCAGAGACATGAGAACAGATTTATCTTCCGGTCCCCTGAAAGTTTCCTGTAATTGTATCAAATTAGAACATTGCTGGTACACACGGCATATTGCCGAGATAATCTTCTCATACTTTTGCACACGAGATTGCGACTGTTCTAATAGCAAGTTTATTCGTGACTTCTTCTAGCTTGTCAAGATTGTAACTCTTACATTGAAATTACAGCAGTGGGTGGAAAGTGACTAACAACGTCCAACAGATCTGTTAAGCTGAGCGTACACCCACCTACAGACATTCAAAAAGCAATAGGCTACGTTAAAGCTTATTGGAATAGAAACCAAGTGCAAATCTCAAGGTGTGAGTGGCAAAAATGCAATAGAGACGAGGTGTTGAGAAAAAAATAATCACAAATCTACAAAATTTCGAAGGATTCCTTCAAACACAATTAACAAGAGACAGGCAAGTAGCCTTCTCATCATTATAAAGCAATGACATGCTTCATATAGCCATAAACCTACGAAATGGATCACCAATAAATAGGTTGTCATTAGCAGCATTTCGAAGAATTCAGTCAATCACGTGCAATTTAGACCAGTCACTATCATCATCACCTCATCGGTAATTAATCATCATTAATACGACATACACGAACCCTTTAAAGGCATGCATCAGTTCAGAGAGAAATGTCACTTTTTTTAACATTCCATCAGTAAAAGCTACGGCAATAGATTGATGCACTACCTGCAGCCATTTTCATCATCCCATGAAACAAAAATCTTTGCTGATATAACAGCCTTATTGCATAGCGGAAGAGGAGCCAAACTGGTAATCACCACCGTTTGCAGTTGGCAATAAAGGATTGCCCAACTGCAGGAGTTCAAACCACGACCTCTGTCGTGGAGAGCAGCGACTTGCCTCCTGGGCCATCGCGGCCTAAAACCGTCAAATAGGCTTCCAGGTATGTACTTCAATTTTACGGATATGCACTCACCGATCTTTAACCTAGGCTAGAGCTATTTAGGTAAGCTAATGACCCCTGGCATCTTCAAGATGAGCAGTTTATTGGAGTAGCTTGATTTTTACTATATATAATTTCATTTTCACATGCTAGTTCAGCATTATTCTCCATGAACTTTTGGCTAGCAGATGAACTTATTCATCCTCAAAGGTATTGCTGTAACTCAATGTATATTGCATTAAGCGAAAGTTCTTCGAAAGTGATTTGAGTTCTCTGAAGGTGTTATATCAAATGTTTTAATATTGTTGTTACTAAGCTTCTAATATTGGCTCCATATATCTACAGACATTTCTTTCTTCAAAGCAATCATGCTCTCAAAAGTAGGTCTCAGTGCGTCTAGATACGTTTCGGCAGTAGTTACTGTTTGTGTAACTATTTGGGGTAGGAGTTGCTCTCAAATATGACCAAGTTATATACAGCTTTAATTAACAAATATTTTGAGGAAGTTTAATTGATCAATAGTGGTCAATTTGAGCAAGTTCATTTGACTAATTTTTTTTACTCCCGAATTTGTGCATGACATTTAACATTTTACTTTCAGGAACTCGATACCAGAATCAGTGCTTGTAGTTTACCCGTCAATGTCGTAAGTCATACGCCGGTCAGGTTTTTTATGTCAGCAGTCAAAAACGATGAGACAAGCTCAAGATAGTAGCAGATGTTTCGAAGAATTCCTAATCATCCAGCGCTTCTGACACCAAAAGTTGTATGCCCGGCTATCTGTCACGGAAGAATACCTGCAAATGGCAATATAGATGGTAATATCCATTAATTTAAAACGTAATCCTTGTTCACCATACAGAAAAGTCGCGAAGAGCACGGTATGAAATGGGTTTCAGTTGGATATTTGTTGGATATTATTTATTCAGTTGGATATATATGTTGTTACATGTAAATTTTTCAGGTTAAAATTGCTTGTGATATGTGGATCTTTGCTGTTTCGAGTCCTTTTTTTTACCACGACTGAATATGTCATTGCTAGTTTACAGGTAGTATTACGGTTAACTGTATAATGCAAATTATTCTCATGCGAAGTTTTGAAACCTGCGTTGACTTTTGCAGCTACTTAAATTCCACAATAGGTAAGACCGCACTTTCGACATGCAAGAGATGACCAGAACGTGCCCCACATGAGGTTAGAATGTGTTGTGCTCTCAGTTCTTCTGCTCATGGTAGCCTTTGTAGGGCTGAATTCGGAAAAATTGTCGCGAAATATTTCGGATGGATAGCTCAGCGCAACAGCAGGGTATGACGACTTAATATCCATGACTTAATACAACGATTCATTGAGAGGACATGTCCGACCAAGCCGAGCGGCGGCAGGCAAAGAAAGGTGCATCCGCTTAGCCCTAGGGAGAGTGCAGTGAGTGTGCTAGCAACCGACAGTCAAGTTAATCAGCCAGGCAACGGCTTAGAGAAGATGTAGGGCTGAGGCTGAAAATTGCTTACCGTTAGCTTACTTGATCGATGCGACCAGTTGCAGATTGAGGGCTGGAACGCCTATGGCAGCTTCGTATGTACCCTGACGTACGTTGAGGGGCAATGGCCCATACAATACCGTTAGACGACTCTTCAAGTTTTTCTCGTGCGTCTTTGCCCAACTTTACAGCAAAGGGAATCAAAAAATCGGACAGACTTTTCTAGGAGCTCTGACATATCTTCAGGTGCATGTATATTCTGGCAGGCGTTCAAGCAGTCTGCATTACTTTTCAGCCTAGAATTTATTCAGATACATTGGCCCTTGATGTGACAAGAATATTGAAACCAATACAGCCGGCCATAGTAGCGTGGTCAAATAAGTTTCGTCATGTAAACTTGTGCATGTCAATATACATACTTACATGTATATGTCGATATATATTTATTTATTTATTTATCGTTATCAATTAAAGCGATTACGTATAACCGTCCCTCACGCTGCAAGATGGCAATAACTAACCCCAGAAGTGACCGTATAATAGATGGGTAAACTTATGTATAGTATTATATAGACTGAGTGAAGGACATACGCGGGCAGTGAGCTCTTGTATTTATTCAACTATCGTTGTCTATGTAGAGTGCTTAAAAATAGCACTTTCCTTGTTTTTGCATCTATGGTAAGTAAACTACTATGGATTTCCCAGTTTACAATTTATTAAAACTCCATATGGTGTTCAACTAATATCAGTAAAGTTGCAGCGTACAGCTGCCCGACCAAGTTTGGCGAAGCTCTGTCGTAGCCCTTAATGGGTGCTTGAATGGCACCTGGATTGGTCTGTTTGATTAAAGTAGCGTGACATTAAATTTGCTTGCCATTGTAGAGGAGGCCAAAGCAATAAGACCTTGTACGCAATAAATTTGAAATGTCCTTGTTTTCCAGAGCATGCTATTACAGCAATTCTTAAGTAAGTAATAAGACATATGAACCATTAGCAATTACAGCTAATGAGTTACCGTATTATTATAAGATTGTCCTAAATGTTCATACTTCATTTGCCGATCTTGGCATGCAGGACGCCTATGAATTCATCTCAGAGACACGACCAGCGTGACCATCAAAAGAAGCCAGAAAAGTGCTGCCACTGAGACTACCACACGCACTGGACTGGCCACGCACGACCAAGTTATTCTTAGGGAGCGACAAACACTAGTGAAATTCACCGGTTGACCATGACGGTGCCGTTTCATCAATGCCCATTCATTTGGCTCTTAGTAAGTGATTTTCCCCAGCTCCAGATGAAGACTGTGCTGCACATTGAGTGCAAAACTTCAAAACTTCTATCCGAAGCTGTCTAAGGCAATGGTCGAAGAAAGTATTTTTAAGACTACATATTAGAATAATTGAGAGAAATGAATTTCCAAAGAAGCAAACTAGTAAAGAAGCTAGCACCTTGCGATATCTTTGTCAAAGTCGTTCGAAACTTGACTGGGTTACCATAATGCTGAGAGCTATGAAGAACTGATAAGAGCTACCGGGAATTAAATTGGCACTACGGGCCACAGAATGTCTTTCAAAAGTGCGTTTAATTGATGCTCACGATGCTGGACAAATGTGATAAGTACACGGGCACATTCGGCAGAGCTAGGCGAGAGAGCCACTATGTTGCTAAAATCGGTGAATTGTGCATTAACAAAAGAAAAGCACCCCAGTACCACCGCAGGGGGCTAGGGCCGCGAGCTGAGACACGGCTCGTTCGGCCTGAGCTGCCAGGTGAGTGGGCTATCGTTTGGTATTCCTAGCATTATCTCAAACCACTCAGAGAGTTTTCCCTCAAGCAGCACTGGGATTCTCTCTGACTTTGGGGTCATCCACCCTGCAATAACTCTGGCGGCCCAACTTAACGCATGGCTTTGTCATCCTCGCTCAATATGCAATAAACACCTCGTAATAGGCTTCCTTATTTCTAAAAACAGGCCTGTATGTGCTCGCATTGTACGCAATGTACGCATACTTGGTTAAAATCGGTAAACTGCTTGACAATGAAAGACGCAACCCCGACTGGCTTGTCCTTCTTTCCCACCCCTAGATAAATCGAAACTGAAGGTGGAGTCGGTAATATCTCATTCTAGAATTTTAATTTCAAGCAGCTAGCAGCATCCTCGAAGAAGTCTTTCAGATCTTTTTCTTGCTTTCGCCGAAAACAAGCAACCGATGGCAGTGGTAGCCTATCGTCCACCAGGTACCAAGTTTTCCTTTATCTCATATTCCTCCGATTTCCCATCGATCATTAGAATGCGTACCGAAAGCCGCTTAGGCTGTGAGTGCGCTATACAAGATTCTCCTGCTGCTTAGCACCCACATGGTCTGCATGACTTTGTGGAGTTACAGACGGAGATGCATTACAATACATTATGCGTGCAAGAAAGTGATCCTTCCTCGTTATGCTCATCGAGGGTAATTTCAGCATTCATCTTGAAAACGTATCTGACCCATTCAGCCCTGAACTTCGTGCACTGACTGACTCATTACCTCTTGTGGCAGACGTGCACGACCCTACTCACTTCAAGGATTACACGCTCAACAAATGTTCGCATACAACTGCACCTTGCCATCAACAATACTACTAAATCTCGATTATCTGACCATATGCAGATCCAATTCAGTCTACAATGTGTGCCCTCCTCCTCCTTTGAAATCACATGTAAATCAAGAAAGCTCAAGACCTCAGACATCGACTCAGACTCAGATATCTGCTTTGCCTCTGCTGCTCAATCTTCCTTCCGAACTGCTGTAATTGGTAGATAGCAACAACACGATGCCAGCTGACGTGCTCAACGAGTTTCACCTCTGACTACGTACGCTATGCGCCCTTACACAGACGGTCCAGGGTTTACCAAAACAATTAAACTAGCTAGGTTGACTAAGCACAATCTTAAAAAAAGCATATAAAGGATCAGGACTGACTGTCCATCGACCAGCATGCGAGGACTACTGTAGGTCATGCTAATCAGTCCTGGCAAAGGCCAAGTCTAGCTTCTAAAGAAATTGTAGAATCACAGATGCACAATCCAAAAAATGCGGATTTTGACGATCTCCTTAACCGCTCACAGATTGGTTCCTTACCTAATGATCCCTCTGATAATCCAGCTGATCGCTTTTCTAGCTTCTTTGTTAAGGAGATAGTCAATATCGGGGACTCCATCCCAAAATTGCAGCATTCCCCTGAAATCATGTCACTCAATTTCATGCAGCATCTCAATGTACATTCTCTACATTCACGGTGGTCACTAGTGACCTCGTCCTGAAGTTCATATCCCAATCAAAGGAGACAACTATTCTTCTGGACCCAATGGCCGCTGACCTGCTTCTAGGATGCATTGATTTGCTGCTCCTTGCATAAAAACTTCGTAAATAAGTCATGAGCCTTGGGTCGTGTCTCAGAACCTTTTAAAAAGGCTGTGGTCAGGCCGATACCCGAGAAAGCAACATTAGACCAAGAGTACTTGAGCAACTTCTTTCCAGTCTCCCTTCTACCGTTCCTATTAAACACGCTGGAACAGTCGTGGCAGACCAGCTGAACTCATATATTGAAACTGCAATCCTTACTACTAAGTTCCGGTCTGGTTGTATAGCTAATCACTATACAGAGTAAGCGGTGCTTTGGGTATATGACGATCTACTAAAAGAAATGCAGTGCTAGGTAGTTTCTCTGCTTGTTTTTCTCAATTTTTCGGCAACTTTGATATCATTGATCACCAAATCCATCTTGAGCAGCTCTCTTTTCGCATGGGCATCACTGGCACTGCATTGCAATCCTTCAGGTCCCATCTCAGTGGGAGACTCTGGTGTATTGATATGAATGTACAAAGACCATCCAAGGAACCTCTGAAATATTAGGTATCTCAGGGATTTGTGCTTGGTACAATTTTTTCACGGTGCATACTCTCCCTCTTGCCTATGTGATCGCCAAGTAAAATCTTACCTTCAACTTTCACGCAGTTGACAGTCAGTTGCACCTGTACTTTGATCCCTCCGAGCCCACCAGCATGTCAAATTCTCTCAACTCCCTTGCTGCATGTATTGATCATATCCGAGCATGGATAGCAGTTTACTTTCTTAAACTGAATGGAAAAACCGACTTACTAGTTATGACCCAAACCAAGTGCGATTCAGAAATTGGAAAAGCCGAAACTCAAAATCGGCTATGCCATCAAATCTCCTGTTAAATCTGCACGAAATCTATGTGTCATGTTCCAAATGGCCTTTCATTAGACGACCACATCAGCTCCACATTCAAGCCTGCCTACTTTCAGTTACATAAGCTGCTAAAATTCCTGCTTGTTTAGGTAATAATACCATGTCTAAGTAAGTCAATGCATGTGTGACATCTCATCTTGACTTCTGCTACTCACTGGTTGCTGGCCTACTGCCATGTGCATTCAGGCTCTCACAGCTGGTGCAAACATCTCCAGCTAGGCTTGTCTATCGTGAGCTTTACATTTGCCACATCTCAAAACTTCTTACCGATCTGCACTGGCTTCCAGTCAAGTAACGCATTTACTTCAAAGTTTTGTCACTCATGTTTAGGTGCCTTCATTCTTTTACTCAAGCCTACCGATCTGATCTACAACCCCACCAAGCTAAGCATTGCTCCACCAGCTTTTCGAAATGTAAATGTTTACGCATACCTAGCAAAACTTTTAAAATCCTTTGAGTCTGTGTCTTTAGTTCGTATGCCCTCGAAGCCTGGAACTTACTTCCGACTTGCGTCACGACATCTCCTGACTTGTCTACATTTAAAGTGAAACTAAAAACGTATCTGTTTATCGCGGCATTTAGTGTGTGTCTATGTGATTCACCGTGTATGTGCTTATGAATATTGACACTGTGTAAGCTACTACTAACCATACTTGCATGCTTACCCTGTGCGTATCAGCCCTAATCGTGTTATTCTTTTTGCTTATTGAACATGCTACAACTCACCATTCGATCGTGCTTTCTTTTCAGCAAATGCAAAGTGCCTAGGAAAGTACTGAGTTCACCGAGGGTTCTACATCGGTGTATTATTATTATATCATTAGTAGATGAGACAAATCTGATAAGAAAATGACAACAGACCAAAAATTTACTAGGCTGATTTATCTTAGTAATGTATATTTTAATTTCAAATCTTGAATAACCAATCACTTCTAAGTCTTAATTGGTCACGTTTGTGTGATTTCATAATAAATACCTGCACATTATTGTGTTGCTCCAATTTTTTCTCCGACAAAATATGAACCAAATAGATGTGAAGTTGTCGGTTTCCTAATCACAAATTGGTAAATTTTGCTTCAATCAGTGTCTTTGTCACCGATGAAAATTTTTTGTTGCAAAACAGCTAATATCATATATTTTAAGCATAGCAATTACAAAAACAATTCCTACTCGCGAATGAAATGTTGCTAGACAGTGCTTTCAAAACCCTTAAAATTGTTCATCATTGTCATGCATCGGCTCATTGTGCTTCATTAATATTGTGTCTCTATGCTGAAAAAACATGCAGAAGCGCTGAAGTGGACACTTCGGTTGCACTTTTGTGAGTGCAATAGCTGAGAGGTGTGTGACGACTGACTTCTAATGGATGACGAGAGACAATAAGAAATGCCTCATTTTGCCGTACAACCAGCTTCTCAGGCAGTATATTTTTCTCCGAGCTTGTCAGCACCAGCTGACCCATTATGGTTTTGGTAGCAGGATATGTGTGGAATTCCTAGGCGAAAGAAAATGGCGAGACCTATCACGTGGAACCCATAGATAGCTATGCGAAGGATGGGCAGACAGAATCCTTCTGGCTCATTGGACTCTTGCGCTCTTCATGGGATACTATATTTAAATTGGTAAATGCATTTGTGATATCCCACATCGACGTCTTTAACTCACTACTTGCGGTGGTCTGCCAGCTAGTGTAATTAGGAGTTTATAGTTGGTGCAAAGCTCTGCAGCTACGCTTGTCAGTTGCGACCGTCGCCGTTGACACATCACATCACTTCTCGCCGACTTTCACTGGCTTCCTGTCAAGCAGCTTATCGACTTTAAAGTTCTGCGACTCTATTTTAGGTTTCGTCATTCTTTAGTTTCAGACTATCCGACAAATTTTCCCACAAGGCTAAGCATTACACTACCCGTATTTTGATTTTAGACGTGTAGCGACACCTCGTACGAACCTCAAATCCTTTGGAGACCGTGCCTTTTGATCTTATTCTCCCAAAGCCTGGAACTCACTTCCGACTGACATCACGATATCCCTGACCTGTCAACGTTTAAAAAAACTGAAAACGCATTTTCTATCGCAGCAGTTAGTGGGTCCATGTGATTGGCCCCGTTTGTGCTTATACATGCTGACACTAACTATAATTACATAGTGACTACGTACATGTCACCTCTTACCATATTACGCTCGTTTTCATTTAACATGCTGCCACTAATCATTCGACCACGCTTCATCTGAAGCATTTGCAAAGTGCCTAGAACGGAGTTAAGTTTTCTTATAGCTCTATACAAATGTAATATTATTATTAAGGCCTTTTTGCATTGGATACTTTTAGCTAATTTTTCAAAGCTGGGTTATGGCAATATTCTCATTTTCTTTCCGAGAACATCTATTTAGCGTTTTGTCATGCACATAGTATTCGTGAAAGTTTTTGTATTGCCCTATAGCAGTTAGTGTGATAGTGGGAGGCAAAACAAAGAACCCTAGAAGATATACTGATTCTGTACCTGAAAGGTCTCAGAACGCAGCCGGTAATGAAGACCAGCTGATATATTTTAATCTTAGACCTGACTCTGCTTTAAAATAAAATAGTACGTGATTTAGAAGCCTTTTTTGCATAGTGGCAGAAGACCTTAACGGCTGTAAAAACCATTTGTAGCGGCAATGAAGGATAGCCCATCGCCGGATTCGAACCCACAATCTCGGTACCAATGTCATGAGAAACAACCGCCTTACCTAGTTTGTCATCACGGCTCGGCTTAGCAGTGTGCTTGTAGTACTAGGCGTGTGGAAACGCTCTGAAGAATGATCTGCTTGTCGATTGCGACAAACGCTGCTAAGAGGTCTACGAGAACTAGCAAGATACCCTACCTTAATCAGCATATCTCTAAAAGTCGTTGTAAACTCGACTGAGCATTTTCTATAGAGTTGTTAGCTCTAAATTCCAAGTGGAACTTTCTAGCAAGTCCTGTCCACTTGATCAAAAAAATACATTTTTCTACAGGCTCCTGATTCATTTTGTATTCCAAGATCCAACAATTATAAATATTTAGTTGTGATTAATTTTAATATTAATTTTTATTACGCCATGGTGCTTGTGCACAAATTTTGTTTCTTTGGAAGATGTGTTTCCATTTCTTGCCCAATGAGCAGCCCCAATTGCTACGTGAAGAGCCGGTCATGATTTGGATTTTTCATTGCAGGCGTCCAAAATCAAGTACGGGATTTGGGACGGATGCTTGTTAACAAGTACCTTAAAGCAGGATTGCGATAGTTCTTTACTTATACTTCGGACGTTAATGGTAATTTTGAAATCGGCTTCCTAAACAGCAAGCGTTGAGAGTTTTGGAAAAAACTAGCTTTCAGCCTCGTTTAGTTATCGGCCGATCGTCTTAAAGTAATTGTTGGGTAAGTCAAAGTAAAAGTGTATAGCAACTGAAAATCACCAGATTCTGTTACGTTATATACTTTTGCAACTAATGATATGTATAATAACTCGACACACGTACCTGTATATGTACATACAAATATCGTCACAGAAGATCTATATCGGCTTTCAATCGTCAATCGGCAGGCAGCAGGCAATAAATAGCTCCAGGCTAATAATAATAATAACTCTTAGTACTATAATTAGTTTAATTAAAAAGCACGCAAGAAAAAGTCTTTCTGAAAAGAATGTGGCCTAACTAGTAGTGGTAAACTTTTTCACACGGTTATGCGTACATTTGATTGCCTGCTTACTTGAATAAGTTGATGCTACCACTCGGAGGTTTGGCCTCGCACTCAACAGGCACCTGGGCAAGTAACGTGCATAGTCTTTAGGAAGATAGATAGCAAACAATTTGCAAGTACTGTATACGAACTGAATCTCTTGTGTGGAACTCCAAATCGCATGTTGCCATAAAATGGGCCGAGTAGCTGGGATGGCCATCCCAGCCATATCCTTCTGGCATTTTTCCAAAAGGTTGCTCGATTAACGTGTGAAATTAGCACTGTACTCGCAGAGCAGCTCACCACTTGAGCTTGGGCCACCGTCAAATGGCTACATCGAGCTCTACCGTAAAAAGGAAAGGGACGGTAAGATCGCGTAAGTGGCCTTGAAAAATATCGTCTTTTTTGTGTACAGGAAAGTCCGTCGATGCGTAATGCCGCATTCAAGCTGCATTACTAAGACTCTTCTCCGCTGCATCTCCGATCGAGCGTCCGATTCCTTGAATTTCGGTGAACGTGGAGTGATACAAGGAAGAGGAAATTTAGCTCCGCTACTTTTCACTGACGGTCGGTCAGGAAGGTAGTCAGGGCTCGGAATCAAGCCACTGCGTAACTGGCGTCCAACTGTGAGCACTTCCGCCGACTCGTAGCGCCTGAGCTACAATTGCAAAAAACTCTAGAGTCAATTGAGTCGCTCGTTTACCGGGCTCCATTGGTATCAAAGCGACTGCCGATTCGTGCTCGTGAACTCGTGCTGCTCGATAGGTGCAGTACCAATGAAGAGCGGAAGATGACCAAGAACAGCCTTGCCTCTACTCTTCCACTGGCGAGTCTGTTAGAGAAGACTAAATCGTAGGCTGAATATAGTCGTGCAGGTACGATTCAAAGGATGCCAGAGCGACATTCCTCCGGCCGACTGCCTTTCTCACTTGCCTCAGAAGAACGCTCTGATCTACGGCGTCGACTGCGACCAAAAGGCTACAGGAAGCACGTGCAGCTACTTAGCACCAAACTCTATATTTGGTTCTGCTTTATATGCAGCATCTGGATAGTGCCTATGGAGAGATTCGGTTCTCTGAGAGTGCTATGCAAATGTAGTATTATTATTATATCCTTGGAACTAAAAATCAAGCATTCAGGCGTCGCAGCACTCCAAAGCAAAGCGAACGATACAAAGTTACCACGCCCAGTTCGCCACGAAAATCCTTGGGGCTACACCACGTACATTAAACATTAAATATCCACGAAGCAATTAGCCTTTACTGGTATGCACGCTGCATGACCGCCGCTCGGAGGCAGACAAGGACATGACCTTTGGAGACCAGTCAGCGGCGTATGCTGCCAGGTGTTTGGCCAAGCTGCGGCGTATTCAGTGCCCTTAGCCGATGCTCAACGGTTTAGCCTGCATCTCTCTCCCTTAGCTTGCCTCTTCAGCGGCAGCAACGGCAAGCACTCCCTGGGCCATTGAGTCAATTGTCTGCTGCTGTGTCTTCACGTCGTCCTCTAGAAAGACGAGGTGAAGACACGGACGCAGAGAACCACCCCCCCCCCCTTAGCCCTATGGAAAGCTTGTGACATATGGACCTCTACGGATGACCAGTTCTTCATCGTCACGCGTGACTCCATCGCCTCAATGGCCGCCATCTTATGAGAGGCTGCCGTGAAAGTCGCGAAGCCTTTAATGTCGTTTCCATCAATTTTTGCTGCCTGAAAGTAGCTTCTTTCAGTCGCTCAAGGTACTCTGTAAATCTGGCGACGAATGAAGGCATGCGTCTGCTTCTATCCGACGGTTGTACATTGGTTTGCTCGGTGCGTATTTTGGAGCTTTTCAATTGAAAAATAATGCATTTCTATTGGCCTATCTTAAAGGGATTTGACACATCTAAAGAATGTCGAAGGTAATGTAATATAATGAATCTTCGTCTGCAACATCCAAAGTCATAAAGACTGTGTGGGTGTTACGCAGTAGAGTTTTGTATAGCGCACTCACAGCCTAGGGGGCTTTTAGTACGCATTCGGTAGCCAACAGACTTCGGCTCACGCAACAAAGAGAAAGTGGGAAGCAGAGCAGATTCAGGAGAGCAGCTGAGGTAGTGAGTAGCAAGGCAGTAGCAGCTCAGGACCACTGAAAAGGATGAGCCATAGTCGGCAGCAGGAGAATAGTTGTCGATAAAGGTTCATTCCGCTTATAAAAGCCGCCGGGCAATGGGCTATCAGGAGAACCCCGGTATTGCAAAACAATTGTAGACCATCTTTGTAAATTATATTAAAATCAAGACTTTGAAAAAAATCCGAGCTGAATGGCGAGAATGGAGGCGCGGAGACCATTGATGTCAAGGTAGAAGCTAGTACACGATTGGACAGTGGTGTCACCAGTGCTACTGTACTTGGAGATCACGACTTTGAAACATCGGCTGCTGTTGATTGGACGTACTCTATGTCTGCTGCTAGGGCGTTCCTGTCCTGAAATCAGTAGGAAGCGTGCATATCTCCGGCTGATCCAGTAGCCTTATTTATATAGCACCAGAGGAGCCTTTTTGCAGCTACCACCCCATTTGCAGCAGGCAATAAAGAATTGTCTGCTTCACTCAGCAGGCAATACAGAATTTTCTGGATGCACTCGAACCCACTACCTGAGTCGTGAAGTGCGAGAACCTTAGCCCCAAGGCTAAGACGCAGGAGCGATGTCATTTATACTATCACCGGTAATTGGATAAATGAGACCGGAACTTTGTCTAAACTGATTGGCCTCGTGCTGGTGATTACATAACTTGCCATGCCGCCATCTGTTGCTACCGAAGTTGAGTAGATCTATATGTTATCAATCAGGCGGAGCAGCCAAGTGTCTGAGGAACGGGGAGCATTGACTGCCCACGTGCTCTGCTATTTTCAGCATAGCACTGGAGCTACTTTAAAATGCCACTCCCACCACCACTGTTTACTCAGCCATGAGGCTTAGCTCCTGTTTCTCGCATCATATTTAGTGCAAAATGCTGATTTCATTATTTCTTTGGCTTATTTTACCTTAGGAAGTTCGTATGATAGGCTTATTGTCGAACCTCCACGAAAGATAACGAGGAAAAAGAAGCTAAAAAATCACATATTAATCACAGCATTTAGTGGGTCCTTGCGATCCGTCATGTATGTATTTATGCGTGCTGGCACTGAGCCAGCAGCCACCAACCAATATTCGCATATTTACCATATGCATGTCACCTCTGACCTTGTTATGCTGGTTGGCATTGAGCATGTAACCACTAATCGTATAACCACGCTGCCTTTAAAGCATATGTAAATTGCCTAGAAAGAGATCAAGTTATCTGACGGGCTGTGCACATGTATTATTATTACTAAAATTAGGCTAGCCACTATTCTGAATGATTCGTCACCTTTGATCATCCGCACTTTACGCCCTTGCTCAGGTGGGCCTATAGCAGATGTTAAGCTTGCTAAGACTATTAAAAGTAAGCTTGAAAAGTCACGCTTAAGTTAAGACTTTGCGTGCATAGATTCATATATAAGGACCGTCGTAGGTCAAATCGTTCAATTCTAGCTAAAGCCACTGTCAACTCTCTCCGGAAAGGTTGAATCCCTCGTGCACTCACCAAATGGTGACGTCGATCTTCAGTCGTCTGCTTAACAATTCCCAGGTTAGAATCATACCGGGCAATGCTCGTCGTGGACATCCTTTGAGATATTTGTTCAAATACTTTCTGGCAAAACGAATAATATCAGAGATTTCATCCTTTGTAAAGCATACCTGTACCGATACTTTAGACTCTTCACCCTCCTGCCTTCCCTTTCTATTCACTTGCAACGACCCGTCCACATCCAGTAGCTAGTCGCATCTATCTCCTCACCGATTTCGTCTGAAAGTGCATTTCCTAGTCAGCTAATATTACTGGCCCTCTAAATCAAGACCTACCGGGCTACTTAAGAAATGCTTTGACTTTTACCCTTCATCGTAACTGATAAATGCCTGTATTTATTTCTCCTTTAAAAAAATAATCTTATTATACTTTATATAATTATATATATATATATATATATGTGTGTGTGTGTGTGTGTGTGTGTGTGTGTGTGTGTGTGTGTGTGTGTGTGTGTGTGTGTGTGTGTGTTTGTGTGTGTGGTTATATAATTATGAATAATGACGTGTCATTGTCCTACATTTTTACTCTAAATGCATGGAAGAAGGCTGTTTCTGGTCATTTATCAACACCGAATGACCCTAATAGTCGGGGCTAACCTAACACCAGCCGCTTCTCTCGTTGTAGTCATTTAGGTGCCTTACCTTGCCGACCTTAAATCCTTGGAAGATTGGCCTTTATTTCGTAATCCCCCAAGGCTTGGACTCCCTACCGAGTGATAATGCACTTCTTGACTGTACCACGTGGAAGGAAAACTGAAATAATCCCACGCGTTAATTATAGCAGCCTCGTCAACGCGAACTGTTCTTTGTGTGCTTTCCAGCCTGTCTCTGACGTAAGAGTTCGCCCGATGGATGGACGGTGAGATTCGAGCGAACTATAAAGGTTATCGCTGGAGACCAGCTATTAAATTGGTCAGACCCTAGAGGTTAGAGATTATATTAGGCTATTAGGCTAGGGATTTGCCAGTTTTTGTATGAGGTGTTGTAAACAGTCTGTCTTTCTGTCTGTCTGTCTGTCTGCCTGCCTGCCCGTCTGTCTTGCTCACTCCCTCTGTCTTTCTCTCTTTCTTAGAGTTTCAATCTTTATTTGGCTAGCAGCCCCGAAACGGCCAGTCAACCAGCCAGCTCGGAACGATCGGATCACACGGCGAAAGAAGTTTCTAGGTTCGCTGAGCCGGCAGGGATGGCTCTGCGTCGCCCAACCAATTCTGAGGCGAGTCTGGGCGCGCCAGCGGAGGGCGTCTCTCCCGAGCGCCACGCCTCAGCCTTCCAAGGCCGATATCCGGTTGCTGCTGAGCAGGATCGACGGTCGCAGAGTCGCCTGCCACCGCCCTAGCTGAAACCGGGCCTCGGGCATGGCAACTTGTCGCTCAAAGTCATCGTCAACAGGACGGAACGGCCAGACGCTGTGCGCGCTCTCTCACACAGCTCGTTGGGCCGTTCGCCGTTAGCACGCTCGCTCGGGCGGTCGGCCATCTTCAAGGCCGTCGAGCCCAATGGCGAGGCGCTGCCGCGTCGTGTACCGCCGCCCACGAGAGCGACTGCTTCGCGACTTCTCCGCCTTTCGAGCATCCGGTGCAGCTAGCCTCTCCTCGCAGCCGAGCGCAGAGCGAGAGGCAGCCCGAGCGACAGGCAGCGCGAGCGTTCCGCTCCAATGTTCGCGGCGCCCGGCGCGCCGGGAACTCGGACTTCTCGCCTAGGGAAGGTCTCAGCCATCACTTCCGTCCTTGGCGGCTGGGGCGGTGGCGGCACAGGCCTCCATTGCCCCGCCCTCCACCCCCCCAGGTATATTGGCTCTGAGGGCTCGATGGACCCCCTGACGCGGAGCTGGGAATGCGGCGATTGGTCCAGGGGGGGGGGGGTAGGGTGCCTCCGCGACGAGAGCCGGGACCGCGGAGCAGTCCGCCGGGAATTGCGGGTGCTAGCCGCCGACTGCTAGCCGCCGACGTTTTCGCTCGAGTCACCGCGGCCGCCGCCCGGCAGTCGCCAGGTCCGCTGAGCGAGAAAAGCGAGCGAGCACTTAGGCGCTGCTATTTTTGTCGTCAATTTCCTCCTCAGTAACGACGGCGAAGAGGTCTACGACGGGCCCACGACGAGCCGCTAGCACTAAGGAGACGGCCTGCCGCTCGGCGGCGCTAAACCGTGCGCACCGGGCCGCACCGGGCCGCTCGGTACGCTTCTCGTCCATTTGGAGAGCGAAGATTGCGAGCGGACGGGCGTCGGCGATGCGGACGCGGCGATCGATGGCGTCCGCGAGCGCCTGAAGAGGAGGCGACGAGTATCGCGCGACGGGCGGCACTTGGAGACGCGTCGTTCCGAGTACCATCAATCGACTTTCTCCTCGGAGAATCGACTGCCGCCGTCGCTGCAGTTGCCACCGCCGCCGCCCCGAGGCGGTGGCGGCGGCAAGAAATGATACGCTACTCGGCCTCATCTCCGTCTCTAGGTCGAGAGGTGCGTCGCGGCTCCGTTCTCTCGGCGGGCGGATACTGGTAGCTGAACGCCGTCGTCTCCGACGGAGCGTCCGCTGGCGCGTACTTGCTCAGCAGACCTACGTGCATATCGCAGTAGCTTGTCGGCGACGTCAGACCGACGGAGTTGCTCAGCACCGTGCGACAAGAGGAGTCATTGCGGGCGAGAGTCCTGGCATTGCGCAGCCTCTTGAAGTTGAAGCAAAAGTATATCCACGGGTTAATGCAGCTGTTAATGCCGATGAGATAGCTCAGCAAGCCGGCGACCAACGTGGCGGCGCCATTCTCTTCATCTTAAAACAAGTAAAATCAGATGTCAACACATGCCAGAGCGGCATACGAATAGGCAGAGGGGGAGAGAGAGAGAGAGAGAGAGATCGGAAAGAGACATATGGGCAGGTCAAGACAGAGACAGATATATATATATATATATATGTGTGTGTGTGTGTGTGTGTGTGTGTGTGTGTGTGTGTGTGCGTGTGTGTGTGTGTGTGTGTATTCATAGAGATATACATAGAGAGAGAGAGAGAGAGAGAGAGAGAGAGAGAAGAGAGAAAAGATTGGTTGCAATCTCTACAGCTTAGAGCGAACAATTAAAAAATCTTCCATTGCAAGACTAGAACTCATGACTTGGGTCGCCATTGTGACGGCCATACCGCCGGATCAAGGCTAGTTACGAGAAGTTAATCCGAAAGAACGCCGCTGACCTACCGCAAGCATCATCGCTAAGCCAAGCTCGTGGTTTGGTGTCCTTGTAGACGTGCGCCCTGTGGAAAAGCTCCCGTCAGACTCGAAGGGGGTGGCCGACTGAGTACGATTTATGCTCATGTAAGAATGATGGGTGAAAGACTGAGACAGCTTGTGCCCGTCGTATGCTTTCTGACGTACGTCTCATGAGAAAAGCGTGCAGGATGGTAAACTGCATTTAAAACACGCATAACATGACAGCACACTTGCTCGGTAAACTTCTTCTGCAGCGTCGGTGAAAGCCAACATCACTGGCGTAACCAGCTCTGCTTCCGGCTAGCATTCGACTCGGTTAGAGAGTGTGGACTCACTCGAGGTCTCATTTATATGTGTTTGTTCCTACAGTAGGGATATTTACTCGATTAAGTCCAATAGATTAAGTTACCAGCGAAATGTTAAAACTCATTATGCAAGAGTTTAAAGAATTTTCTCCATGGACCTGCAGGCATTTCCATCCAACCCGCTGTATTGACGTTGGAAAGACCCCGCGGAGGCTTATTCTTTTGCAATAAATATATAGAAATATATATAATAAATATAATTCATTTGTATAGTGCCCTAAGAGAACTAAATCTCTATTAAGGCGCTTCACATGTGCCTCAGGGCTCGAGTCCACGACCTCAGCCAGACCCAAGTCGGTGCGAGCACCTTAAATATAATATTTAGTATTTCAATACTAAGGGACAGTATTAATGCAACGGCATAAGATAAGGAAATTGGAATGAGGACTTATATTTTGTAATACCACCCATAACTTTTAAAAAAACCCGGTTGTTTACACAAAAACTAACAGACTCACTGTAGCTGCATGGCCGGCTTGACGAAAGCTATTAAAATCTAAATGACGAATCTCGGTGGTTTGGAACGACATTCTAATGGCTACCGAGTGCCGAGTGAAGCATTATTAGAACACGTATCTTTTTTGCAAGCAAGTGGCACAGCGATGGCTATTTGCACGTCTCAAAGTCTCAAACTGAGCAGCTCGCGCCGTTTGACGCCGTTTGCTCAAGCTGCTCACACCCTGCACACGCAGGCGGTCAGTTCACAATAGTCAACCAATTTATAAGAATGAACCGCTTCACGGCACAGCGTCACGCCTATGGCGCATTTCGCTGCGGAGGTCGATGGTGGAAGGAGAATGAAGAGGAGGAGAAGGAGGAGGAGGAGGAGGAGGAGGAGGAGTGAAAGGCACCCAAGCTACGTCTTGTGCGGGACGGGCGCATGTGCCGAGGTGCTCTGCGAGGCTCCTTTTTGAGGCGGCGGCGGTGGCGCTACAGCGGCTATTGCTACCGCCTGCCGCGGAAGCAAGCAAATACCTACAGCCGCAGAGCTCGATCGCATGAGCTCCTGCGAGCAACTGACCATAGTGCGTACAGTCTGAATACGGCGCTGTATTACTCGATCGCTGTCTCAACTTTTCGCGGCTGATTTATAGTGGATCGAGGCCTCGGCACACACCAATTGTACTGCCTATCCGCTTGTGCTTCTACACAGCACTTTCAGTCAGACTTTCCGAAAAATGCACGAGCGAATGAGCGTCGCTAGATTTAACCGATACACACGTTTTCGGCATGCTGTGGCTGGTGCCACAAAATCGCTCACGTAGCTTCATCTGATCGTGCACGCACGTCACGCTACTGCGTCGCTCGCCCAGCCAGAGCATCAAACTGCAGGTCTTCTAGCCAGCCAAAACTGAGCGGAAAGAAAGGCGCCGCCGCACGGAACGGTGCCCCTTCTGGGACGCCAACTCGATACCGAATGCGCACAGCGGCAGCAAGCGGGCGACCGGCATCACCCGTGGGCAAGGCGAAGCTGGGAGCTCTCTAGAGGACGCTCACTAGAGGACGCTCGTACCGGGTGCAGGCGTCGCCGCCGCCGTCAGGTAGAGCATCGACACCATCCACGGAGACCAGCAGATGACGTAGCAGAGCACGACGGTGAGCGTGAGTCGCACCGTCCTGAGGGTCGCGGCCGGCAGGCCGCTCCTGCTGTGGCGTCTGTTGCTGCTGTTGGCGCTGCGACTGGTGAGTCTCGAGCCGCGGCACGCCGCAGCCGCCGCTACAGCTGCCGCTGCGACGGACGCCGTCTTCGTCTTTACCACAAAGTTCCTGTTCTTCCACACGATCACCGTGATGCTGATATAGCAGAAAGCGAGTACAGCCACCGGCACGATCCACACGGCCACGACAAACCAGATCGTGTACACCGTCTCGTACTTGACCGCCGAGCTCATCGGCGAATCAGCCGATGAGCTCGGCGTTTCGCCGCCGCCGCCGTCGGGGAAGCTGGACCAGCAGTCGTACGAGCCGCTGCCGGCCGGGCCCACCTCCGAATAACGGAATATGACGAGCTGCGGCGAGCTGAAGGCGAGCGCCGCCGCCCAGGCGGCGCCGACCATGACGTGCACGCGCTTGCTGCGAGCTGCCCCCTGCGAGGAGAGCGGGTAGCGGATGGCGATGTAGCGGTCCACAGCCGTCATGACAAGCACGTACGTGGTCGCATAGACTGTCGCCACGCTGCAGTAGTGCACCGCCTTGCACAGAAAGTCGCTGGCCACGAGCCAGCGCATTCTCGTGGCCAGCTGCACGAGGTTGGGTAGCACGTTGAAGCAGGCGACGGCCATGTCGGCCGCCGACAGGTTGGCGATGAACAGGTACATGCGGCTGAGCTTCTTTCGGCGGCCGTAGGCGCACAGCGCGGCTAGCACGGCTGCGTTGCTCAGAAGTGCCAGCGAGAAGATGAGCGACTGGGCGACGAGCAGCACCAGCCAGAGCGGTCCTTCAGCTCCGCCGTCGTTGCCGCTGCCGTCGCCTCCGTCCCCAAACGATTCGCCCACGAGCGAGCTGCCGTTGCTGCGATCGCGACCCATAGCCTCTGCCGCCGAAACCGCCCCCGTCGCGGCGATTCCACTTCGACACAGTGCCGCCGCATCGGCGAACCCGAGCGCCCAAGGAACGGTGGTCACCGACGCGTTTGGCAGCCGATGCAGCTTCTCTCCGACGGCAGCAGCGGTGGCTTGGGCAGGGTCGTAGGCCATGGCGGCCTTCGAGAGACAAAGACAGGGAAAGAGACAGAAACAGAGAGAAAGTGAGTGAGAGAGAGAGAGAGAGAGAGAGAGAGGCTCACGGGAGAAGTCAAACGTAGGCGATTCCCGGCGCCGGAGCAGTGCCCAGCGCTCACGAGCACGTCTGGAGCCTCGTGTCGGCCGACCTGTCACGGCTGCTGCGGCGGTGACAGGAACTGAGGCATCGAGGTCGGAGGCGCTCGTCAGGCGACCACTGGTCTCCGCAGGGAGTGCAAAGCCTGCAAGCGAACGTCGGGCCGAGCTCGAATCGCCGGCCGCCGACAAGCGGACGCTGGCTACGAGCTCGGCTCGTCAGGTAGTAGCCCGCGCGGCTACTAGCTGACGGCGTGGCTGCGCTTGCGCCCGGCCTACTCACGACCTGTGGCTTTGCAGGGCGACTGGGCTCGATCTACCGTGGGGGGGGCGCCTAGTAGCTCTCGACAGCAAACCGATAGAGCCAATCTGACGTCACCCAGCGGCTGGCTCGCCAGGCTGCGCCTCAGCAGCAGCGGAAGACGAGCAAGTGCACTGCTCTCGGTCGTCGACCACACTCTCGCCCTCCTGCGCCAGCTCGCGGATTACGGAGGCGGAGGCAAAACGGCAGGGGAAGCTGCGATTGGGTCGGAGGAAATTCCAGGGTTCTGCCTCCGTGTGAGTGAGCTGGCAGCCCTTGCAGTGGTTCGAAGTCTGAGGCACCGCCTCGAGCAGCTGAGACCTGAGCTCGGTGCTAAGCGCACTTTAACCGAAGCTAGCTGAGGCGTGGGTAACAGAATCAATGCAGTCGAGCGCAGCCTCCTGGGAGGCGGCGTCGACGACAGTCGGCCTTCGGCTGGTGAAGGCACGTGCTTAGCACTCGAGTGCATGCTGTGAGCTCAAGGTCCGGTGCTGAAGCGACGGCTCGAGCTCGGATTCTGCATTTCGTGCCGTAAGCAACCATAAGAGTAGTGCTAGTGACTGGCTTTCATTGGAAATGAGATTGGAAATGGAAATGGGCTCGTGCTCCCATCGTTCCCATATCGGTTGCTCTAGCAATGCTACGCGACCGGCGGGCGAGTGCAAGCCAAATTCTAGCACACCGAGCTGGCAGCACAGTCAGCGACAGTGTCAGTTGACGTATGGTGGAAGAGACTTGGGGAAAATAGTTGCATGGCGGCTTCGACTGCTGCGGTACTTTGAGTTCTTTCCGAGCCGGTTCGTAGGTTCAAGTCCTTCAGTAGTTGGTCTTTTATTGACCACTAAAAGTGACTCTGACAGCCGGGAAGACTTTTCTGTGGCTATAGACGTGAAACTGCAAAAAGAGCTTATTTTTGTTTTAGTAAACTGCCTGATGGTGCTGCCGACGGCAGCCAGGTGGAGACAGATCTAGCGCCGATGGGTATCGTAGAGTGAGGTAATTGCAGTCAGTAAAGATGCGGCAAGACCAGAGGCATGAGCCATTTTTAAATAAGCCATAACTACCAACGATTGATGTAGCGATTGCTGGAGTCGCCTATATTCGATTGCTATTTAACACTGCCGCGATGGGCTTGAGTGGTGCGTGAGAGCACGTTCGATGGCACACTCGGGCCGGGGCCTGCAGTTCACACGACGAAAACAGGCCCGGTCAGTAGCGGCATCCGGAAATTGCAGATTGTTGCATAGATCCAGCAGCCTGATGCCACTGCAGATACGTTAGACGCGACGACTGTTACAAAAGCGTCCGAAGTCCCAGAGTGGCAGACACAAGCGCCATGGGAACGGCGCAGGAAGATGGCTCAATAGGGCAGAGTGGCTTCGGCAGGCTGCGCATGTCGACGGTGGTCTCGACGAGTGCGTAAATGTGGCAGCAGCGCTCGAACCTCACGGGCGACGTCAAAGCGGGCCGCAGTCGGGCGGCCCAGGCCGTGCTCCAGCGCCCCGAACGTGAGCTACTGTGTTAATTACCGTGCGGTTGGAGATGTAGCGAGTCTTTTCTCGGCCGATAACGTGCCCGCCGCCGGCCGTACTATATCGAACCCTGCGAAAGCTACCTAGCAAGTCAACCGTATCAGTACGCTGAACGATTTATCGCTTTATTCAT
This sequence comes from Cristatella mucedo, assembly GCA_009760855.2. Classification (NCBI taxonomy): domain Eukaryota; kingdom Metazoa; phylum Bryozoa; class Phylactolaemata; family Cristatellidae; genus Cristatella; species Cristatella mucedo. The sequence continues at coordinate 541,784 of WPIO01000027.1, read as the reverse complement.
TAATTATAATTTTCTTATTATTATTTATTTTACCGTATACCTCTACAACACTCAAGGCTCTCTAAGCCTTAGCCGAGGGAACTTGTCATCCGCTGTTCTCAGCTTTCTTTTTTCATTTCTTTCCTTGACTCTCTCTCTCGCTCTCTCTCTCTTTTTCTTGCCGATGAGACCGCGTGTCTACCAGCCAGTGGTCATCCGACCACTCTCGCTCGATTGTACGCGTGCGAAGGCGAGCGAGTTCAAGCGGTTCCCTCGCCCATTCTCTCTTTCTCACTAGCATCCTAGGTGCTCAGTGTGTAGGGCCCCGTCGAGTCCGTGATCAACTGCAATTTACAATTCGCTTTCCATTTTCGGGCTTATGGTTGGTGGCCACAGTGTACGCTCATCGGCGTCTCAGCTGCCTGGACGGCGACGTATACGTTAAGCTGTCATCGATCACTGCTAGTCCAGGGGACTCGGACTGCGTTTCAGCCGCAGATCGTAGGTTTGCCCAGGAGCCCCGTTTATCTATCCTGCTTGGACGTTGATTCAGCTAAGAGCTAAGAGGAGCTTGAAGCGTCTCGGTCGACGCCGACTCGACAGCTTCGGCTGTTCGCTTTAAACGAACGCGGCACAGCGACGAGAGAGAGAGAGAGAGAGAGAAAGAGAGAGCTCATCGGTTCAACGAGAACCCGCGTCGACTCCTTCGACGCCGCAGCGCCAACTAGTTATGCGCACTAGTCACCGATGCGACGGATATAAAAGCCGTCTCGCGTTGCCTGGGCGAAGCCGCTTTTTCAGAAACGGCAGCGTTGAATAGCCGAAACGAACGACAGCAATCAAGCAGGTGCTGCTAGTTGGCGTCTTGAGCAAGCCGACAAATTGAAGAAAGGTCTAATCTCGTCAGTCGAAGTGCTAAGCTGATTTTTCCACGAGGGGAATTTTCAGCGTATTCATGTTGGCTACAGTCGCCAGCTCTAATCGGCTGATTACGTAAGCTGCTTACGACTATCGCTGTTGCACAAAAAAGCACCCGAGCACAACTAGTTGAAATGGCACTAAATCTAAACGACTCCACGTAGCAAAGAAAATTCTGGATTGATGACTTATTTATCGCTCGCGAACACGGTCTGCCCTCGAATTTAGCAAGAGCCGTGACCTTGACCTTACCAGGGGGCATCGATCGGTTGCATTGATACGAGCCCATTGGCCACCTGCTCTACACCTGAGCTCAAGCGAGACTTGACCCCGTTTAGTATTCAAGTGAAGTTTCTTGGATGCTAGAATGAAGAGGCACAAGTCTGAAATGCCTAAGATGTATTTTGCACTAAACATTTTGCTGGGATAGCGTGGCCCTTTTCGGCTTCCATCCACAGCGGCAAGGAATGGCGCCTGGGCAATTTGAAATGGAAATGGCTACCGATCCATTTCGTCTGGCCCTAGATGAAGCTATTGACCGGCAAAGAGGCGTTGCAGGCTACGTTCGCTTCCCCTGGTATTTAATTGCAGTCTTCCCCGTTCTCCTGTCATTAACATTATACATCCGTTAGCCACGTGCTATTGACACCAAAGTGGTCATATCGTCGATATCTAGTGCACTCTTGCGTCGGTAGTTTAGGTAGACTAGTTCTTTTTTCCGAGCGATTCGTGTCAATAAACTAGATGCTCCGTAGTTCGCACCAGGTGTACTTCTCTTGCGCCAGCTAAGTGCTACACGCCTGACGACCAAAGCAGCACCTGTTTTGTAAGGGATGGTAATACACCTGGTGGCCGAAAAAATAGCTCGGTGATCAAATGTTGACGAACCCATTCAGCAAACGACAATAAAGTGCAAGAACCTATACCCGGCTTCTGCTGCTAATAAATATAACAAATTTGTATAGCACCCTAAGAGAACCTAATCCATATTCAGGCGCTTCACTTATGCCACAGGGCTCGAACTCACGACTGCAATCGTCAAATACAGTCACGTTGACCTTGGTCGAGGCAAGCAATGCTGCGGTTGATGGACGCCGCCACCGCCGCCACCTGCTGCTGTGACGAGCCGCAGCAGGTGGGTGGGGAGCATCGAGGCGCGCTCAGCTGTCAGCCGGGCTATTTCCGATCCACAGCTAACGGCTGCCGGCTCGTGGATTTGCCTCTCTTTGCGAACGCTTTCCGCGAGGGCTGCACGTGAAGCGAACAGGCAATTTTGATTCGCTGACTTGCAGCTTGGCAGAGCTGCCTTCTAGCCAGAATGCAGGGCTATGCGTGCGGTGCCATGGCCTGGATTGAGGAGGCAGCAAAGTGGTTCGGCGAAGTCCGAGGGCCGCTCGAGCCCGGCCCTTTCTGAGCCGACAGCTCAGTGGCCGTGTAATCACGGTCTCGCGAGTACTTTTGCTTGATGAGAATGAAGTCTTACAAAATTCATGCTTAGCTTAATCACTCCATCTTCCGGTGAGAGCATTAATTATTACTTAACTGCTTTGCCTACTCATTGAGCTGGCTAATGAAAGAAGCGCTCTTGCTCCAACTGGTAGCCGCTAAAGAGTCAATTACGTACGAGAGTTCATTAATTCTATACAAGGGTCACGCCAGGCTTGGTAACTGCTTTGGCTTCGCTGCTGTGATTTCTATGGTTTTTCATATAATAGCTTGAGCTATAGTAATAGAACTCGAGACCAAAACCTTTAAACACCCGAGCCCGGCTCTCGGGATTGGCAAAGTAACGATAATCTTGTATAAATGCATTCAGATTGTTTCTATTAAATGCCCGCATGGAGCGGTTTAAGCTGCTGCCTAGAAGTTGACTGTTTACCGTAAGGCGAACCTTTCTATATTGTCCAAGTCTTGTGCGAAGCGTACCGATCGCCTACTAAGCAGACCCTGAGCAAAGATAAAGGCTGGCAATCGGTTCACTCCAAAAAATTGCTTGCACTGCGTTGGTTGCAAGCGCCACAGCTCTGCCAGCTGCTGCCCTCGCTCTGGTGTTCGCTACAGCAGGCCGTTTCGCTCGGGTGGGCGATGTCTCTGATGTCAGAGCTTGCGTCCGCAATTGGCACAACAGCATGAGTAAAGCCGCAGGCGTTCTCTCTGAGACGCCTTGGCCGCTCACAACCTGCTAGCACTTCGAAACGGGAAGCGACTGCACATCTTCAGACAGGCTTGACTGAGTGTATACCTGTACACACAAACAACAATATCACACACACACACACACACACACACCACATACACACACACACACACGCACACACACACACACGCACACACACACACACACACACACACACACACACACACACACACACACACATATATGTATATATATTTATACAGTCGAGCACTCGGTTGAGCCAGCCACGAGTGCTGATCAGCTGATCACGAAGCTTCTGGAGTTCGCCAGGCTCATGGAAGGCTGGGCATGGGTGACCCAGCCTGCACAGTGCAGGGTCAGCCACTGCCTGACCGCAGACAGATTAGCGACCCACAGTCAATTCGATACCGCGGGCCGTGGCCTGCCGTTCCAGGCGTGGCGGTTGGTCCACAACCGCACTCGATTGGAGCTTCGAACCCACTGGCTGCCTGTAAGGGCAGTCAACCCAGCGACGGCGACCAGCTCCCGGCTACGCCACACAGAAGTAGAGACCGTTAGCCACGTGCTGAGCCACACTGCCGGCCAAAGCGGCATGCAATCCCGGCCTGACTTATTAATCTTGTTCTGTGCTGCCTAATCGCAGCTCTTCCGGTCACCGTGCTCACCTGCAAGTCGGCTAAAGGCGTGAAACTCCTGCTCGCCGGTGGTCCGGCTCTCAAGCCGCACCTGGCAATAGACAACGGCACAGTCATGGTAATCGTCGACGTGACGGTGCCGTTCGACGGCAGCTAGGATGCCTCGGCGGCAGCGATTCGGTACAGGGCCAACACGTATGCAGCCATAGCCAGCGGTCATTCCAGACCGCTGGCTACCAGTTCTCGGCAGCTGGTGGCCAAACAATGAAACTTGCCCGGCGGACCTCCGCATTCCACACATTCCTCCGCATTCTCCGCATTCCATTCGTAGCGAATGGCATTGCAGTGGCTGCGCATCTCCGAAGCCGCAATCGACTCGGAAGCAACCCGTGGTCCCTGTTCCTGAACTGGAAAGTGCAGCTGATACCCCCTTTTACACTAATCGTTGCTGTACCCTCGTGCGACTGTAAATGCTTAGCAATGGCCTTGTCGCAGGTTTTACATCAGCGGCTCCGACTTACGGACTCACGAACTAATTTACAAACCTAACATAACCAACGACCTAATTTACAAGCCTGGCTAGTCAGTCCCACGTGAGTATTTTACGTATATGCATATGTATATCTATGGTAAACACCCATAATGATATACGTACTAGCTTATAACTATGCTCCTGTTAGATCCCAGGAAGTTTTGGTGCGGCATTAGAATTCGGACCTGAGAGTCCAATGGCCTATTGGTAGCCCAGCCTGTCGTGAGCTCAGTGAGCCCTACTGAAGGGTAAGGACCATAATACAGCCTATGCAGTGAAGTGATCGAATCTTACCTTCAGTATCTTTCTGTTTTTACCCTGTCACTAGTGAAGCGTTCGCTGAGCTTTGACAGGGCAAGCCTCCTCGTTTTTTCAATCTCCTCCAGCCGCAGAGATTGTCGCATGTGACGTTTCTGCTGAGCTTCGGCAATGTAGCACTGAGTGGCTTTCTTTGATGCTTTCTCTCATTATCTGCCATAGGTGAGCGCACAATTCATTTGTATAGTGAACTCAGTCTCTATGCCGGCACTCCAAATATGCGATGGGGCTCGAGCCCACGACCTCGGCCATCAAATGCATTCATCCTCGACAACGGTCGATGCGAGCATCCTAGCTACTAGGTCAAACCAGAACGGCCTGTTTTCTGATCGCTTTCCTCGCTTTTTTATTTCCCAATTGATAGCTGTAGAAACTCGCCCGTCATGTTTTTGGCGGTAGAAAAACCCAGGTTTTATATGGAAATTAGTTTGCACCCACGGAAATCACGGAAAACTCGAGCGTCGTTCTGGAGGCAGGCCCGAGTTTCCATCGATATGGCTGATGAGTGCACCATCACGACAGGCGAGTAAGTCCGGCAGATTGCCAAGCTTAGAGATCTTAGTGGAGAAAAATATGTGCCGTTGGGAAAAATGCAAAACTATGCGTAATTATTTTGCTACGTAGAAAAGATACATCTTATTGTATGAAATTTATTTTTAAGTACCGGGTAGTCAATCAGCATTGAGTTGCGTGTGCAGAACGTGCAGACGTACTAGTCTAATAAAGTGCTTACAGTACGCCCTGTGAAGAATCGCATGAGATTCTATTTATGTATGTCCGTCGCTTACCGAAGGCCAGCGTAGCACGACTTCAGGTCGATCACGCTCACTCTAGCAGCTTTCCAAAATGCCAACTCAGCTGCTGATTCAAGCAGAGCCGCGGAAAGCGGCATTAGCGCGAGTAGTCAGTTCAGACGTTAGCCAAAGCGGTCGTAGTAAGCAAATCTCACGCTGCTGGTCGATGCCTAGGGGGTCACCTCGGCTTAAAAATGCGTAAACTCCTATTCATTTTCTTCTTTTTGATAAGCGCCCAGTGCCATAGCCGCAATAGCAATACTAGCTCTGCACGTCTTCGGAGAACTGGCAGGCATAGAGAAGGAAACTACAAGCTTGGTGCCGCGGCCTCTCTCATCAGGCCTATTTGTCGACATATTGCATGGTAACATCTTATCCTTGGTGCGACCTCAGTTCAGTACACGTAGCCTCGTTTATCCCGTTTCGTCAGAGGAGTACATGTGTGTCCAGAAGAGATGGCCCGGTGCGCCCTTGCAACGACCTGATGTGGCGTGTCGGATGACCAACCGCCCCAGACAACACGCCCATTCACAGTCCTACAATTGGCTATCACCAGAAAGTTCAAGGACAGGCTTCTTCTTAGCTTAACTTTGGCTAAGCCTGTTTGCTCTTCAATACAGTACGATGCACTCGGTCCGGTTACGAGCGGCCCCAAAATTAAAGAATAATCGCTTAATTCGCGATAGAGAAATTCAGATAATGAGATAGCTTAACTTTGATGCACCAATTGACAGCAATTCCTGGAGGAAATAAAGCCTCGAAGCGCTAGCAATGCTTTATCTGCAACGAGATTTTGTCACGACTCAATTCGCTCAGTTGATTGTAATTGCAACTTCGTGCTATTGCATTGTGAACGAGCGTCCTTTTGCAAGGGCGGTCTGTGCATTGACGTCAACAATTTCTCATTGCCTACGCTAGACGAACAATGGATTTCATTCGGATGAATGACGACAGCTAATTGCTTTCGTTCAAGTTACCTTTGGCCACCGAGCCTCACTCGACGTAGTTGTTATTGATAGCACTTCAGATTGCAAGGAGTGGAGCTGACCGACCTCGCAGCGATCATTGTACTGCTCAAGTCCTTTCACACTCTTGTAGCTTCTCATAAGTTCTAAGGATTCTGATTTTTTTGAGCAGCACTCAGTTCTGGATGCCTGTGCAGTAAAGCACAGCAAGATGAGTTGCACATAATCCTCTAAGGCACGCACTTAACTTAAGCTGTCTGCGCCTGTAGGCAATCGGCATGAGAGAGCCTGCCATGAAACTCAAAGTCCTGCAGCAAAAACACAATTAGAGACCACTCAGTTAATTTCAATGTAATCAACACTGACGGTTTTAAGGTAAATGAAATAGGGTTACAGACCTGCGAAGTTAGACATAACCAGCTTTCGAACTTCTTGGATTTCGTCGAGAGATTCTTGTAAACTGCAGAAATGAATAAATTACAAGCTCGGAAGAATAAATGGAAAATCTGACAACCTATCAGTCTGCTTCGCTCAGTGTATGAAGTTCACAATAATAATTCTACTTGAATGGTAACAGCCTTAAACTTATGCACTGCTGAGCTGGTCACGCATGCGATATAAATGTGGGCAATCTCGCGGTATCTCCTCTCTTATTAGTGGGCGTCACTGCGGCGTGTCGCGAATTGTATACCGCACATATCACGCACCTCAGATAAAAAGACGCCTCGAGAATTCCTGAAACATTTCTCGTGGCTCTTTCACCAATACAGAGGTAAGAGCGTGTCCAATTCGGTCAGTATCGTCAGTCGTAGCTCTTTATTCTCGACCGGACGTACCGGCCCTTTACCATCCGCGTCCGCAATCGTCTGATAGAGAGAGCTGCCCACTGGACCGACGCTATTGTGGTCGTGAGAGTTTTAACTAATGGGAATTGAAGGTTGATTATGTCAGAAGCTTTTCAGATAAGCTATTGGTTATTACTTTCCTTTATTTTAAAGTGGACGATCTGACGTTCCTTTCGAATGCAGAGGTTAAAGAAACGACAAGCGTTACCAATGATTTTTCTTGAATCTAGTATCCTGATCAAGCAGCTCCGTCGGTTTGGTTAGGAGAAGACTAGTCACGAATGGCTCATACTGTGAGTTTATAGATGGTCATTATTTAATTGACTTAAATATTTTGCATCGTTCGCGGCAGTACGGTTTTAATACGATCGTGCATCTGTGTAAATGTGAGTGTGCATGAGATAATAACAGTTATAATGAAGACAAAACTGCTTCGGAAAATTGGAGTCCGAAACTCTTCACTGAGAAATTATTGGAGCTGTCTGTTTGATTGCGTAATGAGAACCATTATGAATCGACACTTAGCGTGAACTCTGCTGTCTCTACTGATAGGACCCATTTCTAAATAGTACACTCTCTGGAGACCCTTTCCAGCTAGTCTACCCAGCTGCTCGGTGACATCGTTAGTTTATTCGCACACTTTCAAACAGAAAAACTTCCGGTTCCTCACCTTCCAGTTGCGAAAGCTCCTACTGGATCACTGGAAAGCGCAGTTATCGGCGAATCCCGAGACAGCCAATACATCGGCTCGCGAACAGTTAAAGCCGTGACTCCGAGATCGTAGGAGCGATTACGCTTGCGGCATTCTGTTACATTTAGTGGTTCTACTTCCAATATGAGTATGTTATTTGGGTTAGCCAGGACAGCTTCACTGAACTGCTTAGAGGAACTTGTGTATGAAAGTTTAAAGAGTAAAGCTCGACTGCCAATCGTGTTGCTTAGGTAATTGAGGCTAACTAATTTTACGATTAGGGTTTATGTTTATTTACTTATTTACGATATATATTTATGATTCATTCGCATAGTATACCACATTAAATTAGATTATCTTGGGTTTTAAGCTCACAGAATAATGTTCCTGTTGCACTTCATTATTGCTAAATCACAAAAACATATGATATGGGATTATCATTTTAAGTTAGTTATACGGTCTGCAAACGAATCTTACCGAGGTAAGCAAAACTGGAATATTACTACTACGATCGCACACTGGCTCACGCAGTGCGACACCGATTATTTTGCGTTCAAATTGACATATTCCATTGCATGGTTTTTTGTTGCGGTTAGATGGCTGCTGGTTAATGTCGCGTCACCTTAGCTAAAGTTGGGGCGCCGAGTCTGTTTGTATTCAAGGAGCATTGAGCAAGGTATTGCTCTGACTGCTAGTGCTTACCCCGTAGCTTGGCTCATCTATATCTGGCTGAACTACATAACCAGTTTCAGACTCATCGTCCTCTCAAAGCATCTTGCGACACTAAGCTCTGCCCGCGTTTCAAATTATTGCTGTAGGCGGGAGAAGCTTTTGCTCTGTTGGTTGTGAGGCTGTGGAACTCATGCTAGCAATTCTCCCACAACTACGCCTCTACTCATGCAGCCGACTCTGACGTATACTTTCAAGCCATAGTTCTCTGCTACTTATATGCTACTCACTTATTGTGCTGTCCTCCTGACTCTATGATGGTGTTAACCCTATTTTTGTTTCATGAGATCTCTCTCTCCCTCTCTCTCTCTCTCCCTCTCTCTCTCTCTCTCTCTCTCTCTCTCTCTCTCTCTCTGTGTCTTTCTCTGGTTCTGTTTCTGCCTCTCTCTCTCTCTCTCTCTCTCTCTCTCTCTCTCTCTCTCTCTCTCTCTCTCTCTCTCTCTCTCTCTCTCTCTTTATCTCTCTCTCTCTCTCTCTCTCTCTCTCTCTCTCTCTCTCTCTCTCTCTCTCTCTCTCTCTCTCTCTCTCTCTGTGTCTTTCTCTGGTTCTGTTTCTGCCTCTCTCTCTCTCTCTCTCTCTCTCTCTCTCTCTCTCTCTCTCTCTCTCTCTCTCTCTCTCTCTCTCTCTCTCTCTCAGTCTACATATCTCTGGTTCTCCCTCTCCCTCTCTCTCTCTCACTTACTCTCGCTCTGTCTCTCGCTGTCCGTCCGTCCGTGTCTC